>BLKM01000839.1:720142-787821 GCA_013340265.1 Coptotermes formosanus | reverse complement strand
GGTGGTGGTGGTGGCGGTAGTGGTGGCGGTGGTGGTGGCGGTGGCGGTGGTGGTGGTGGTGGTGGTGGTGGTGGTGGTGGTGGTGGTGGTGGTGGTGGTGGTGGCGGTGGTGGTGGTGGTGGTGGTAACAATAATGTTGATACTATCATCTCTATTATAATTATTGTTTGCAGCAGCAGTAATTGTATTTGACTGTAAACAGAAAGACAGTAAGAGCAAGACAGACTATTTAAATAACGAAATGAAATTTACCTTCAGGTTTATATCAGAAAACAATATCTGATAAGTTACACTACATACACAAATGAGGGGTTTAATTCGAAAAGGACTCAAATTACGAAGAGTCCATTTTTGAAATTGTTAATTTTAAAAATAAAATCGGGAGCTTGAAGTGACCGTTTATGCTCTGTATGGGAACCAAGCATGCTAACCGGAATCCTCGAACTACATTTTTAAAGCCATGTTTCTCTTTGTTGCCAATCACAATCTGTCCAACGGATGGACATTCTTTCTTCACTTCATTCCTTCCGTGAGTGATGCTTAATTCAATGCACTTTAATTATTTAGGTTTATAATATGCATCACAGGTACATAAAAGCATTTCATTCTTAACCCTTTGACGAATAAACTGAATCATACCCATATTTAAACATTCATCTCGTGCCGCGCAGTAAACATTCCTCTTCTTCCTTACTTGAACCAGTCGACTGACTGTGTAAAGGGGGCAAATCTCACTTCTTTGCGAGAATCATATGAAAAGCCCTAAGTGCAAACTGCGCTTTTACGTGCCAAACATGGCGGTACACATAGTAACCTTTGGATTTTAAACAGTGAAATACAGTATAAGTTGCTGGCTTTGAAGTCCCAGACTGCGCACCATTAAGAGCACTCGTCTACTATCCTCCGGAATTTTCCACCGTCCGTACATTTCCTCGTGCTCATACAGTAATTATCACCCTGAAGCGCATTTTACAAGTTTCTATTTCTTCCGACCACAGATACCACAGATCTTTGATATAAAGTGTCACACTACTGTCAATATTCATATTTAACTAACGGACCGCTAAAGTAACCAACCAAATGACGCCTGTTCTTATAACATGGTTCGACACGGTCATAGTGTCAAGAAATAACGTTTCGCATAATTCTTATATTCCGAACGAAAACCTGGACTAAAACGTGTGGATCACTTCTTACTTTTGAAAAAATAATTATTTTTTTGTGTGTTGAGTTTCGAGTCATACAGTGCATTTCTCCAATTTTATGTTTTAATTTACTTCTGTCAAAACACGTGTCAACCATAAGAGAAGCATATTATGTCTCATAATTTGAGCACATGTCGTCCAATAAGGTGAGTACATGATGTCTTAAAATGTGAGCATGTCATGTCTCATAATGTGAGTACATGTCTCATAATATAAGCATATTATGTCTTCAAATGTGAGCATATAATGTCTCATAATTTGGTCACATTATGTCTTCAGATCTGAGCATGTGATGTCTCAGAATGTAATCATGTGGCGTCTCAGAATGTAGGCATTTTATATCTCTTAATGTGAACATACGATGTCTCAAAATGTAAGCATATGATGTCTCACAATGTGAGCATACGATGTCTCAAAATGTAAGCATATGATGTCTCACAATGTGAGCATATGATGTCTCAGAATGTAAGCATACGACGTCTCACAATGTAGACATTTGATGTCCCATAATATAAGTGTGTGACGTCCCATTAGTGAATAAGAAGCTTATTCTTATTCAAATAATGTCATATTTCCAAACTGCGTTAACAAATGGTCAAGTGTGTCATGTTTTGCAAGCATATAAATTGGAGGCTACAAAACTGTGTATGTCAAAATTTTAAATTTCATTTGACGCTCGTTAAACAAGTAATGGTTGTTCATTATAAAAATAGCACAATACATACAGAACTGTGTGTGCACATACAGCTCTTGTATGCTACATCAGATGGAAAAAGAGTTGCCACCATATTTTAAACGGTTAATTTATCGGAAAAATTTTTATATTCTCATATTACTAAGATCAACGTACTGCACGATTCGTTTTATAAATTAAAGCTGACAGACCTGGCTCCGTAAAATAATGCATTTAAAGAAGAGAACAATGATAAACAGTCCACTTGCCGTAAATGGGCATCGAAGTCATCACATCAGCCAAGGCTTCATGGTGTAGCAATCTTACCTGAAAGGAAAGAGACGTCTTGAATAACACATTGAAAATAATTGATTCTGCCATAGATATAAAGTATGAAATAAAGGGAAAGGATAACTTTAAATCGGACTAGATGGCGTCACGTCCCAGAATGCAGTAATGAACGTAACGTAATTCATATAAAAGAATATTTATTTGCAGGTATTGCTTTTTATGCGTTTAAGTAAAATACTCGCCAAAGTACAAATATTTATAATCTTTTTTCTTGGCTATTGCGCGTATCTGTCAGTAGCGATGACTAACATATATGGCGTCGGATGGAAGGATAAGTAATTAAATGGAAGGAATATTGAAGGAAGTTGTTGTCGTCTGAACGATGTACTATCGTGTCAGTCGTCTGAAGGAAAAGAAAATTACAAAAAGCATATCATGATTGACCACGACTCGGTCGAAACGTGAAAACACATATCTGTCACGGACTCTAAGTGATCTAATGCGAAGAATACTGCAGGTGCAGATCGCACCTCATCTTGTGATATTATCAGATTACATCCGCGAACGTGATCAGGAAACCCACAAAAGAATAATTCATATTTTGTCTGTAAGTCCAGAATCGAACTTGGCACCAGCTGAATACGAAGTTTTAGCCATTACTAGGAGAGCTGTAATTTTTCGAGCAGATTAATGCAGTTCGGCACAATCCTACCGGATAAGATAATTTAAATTGAATGTTTCAGAATCTCATAGATAATAAAAAACTACCACATTCTAAACGTGCAGCGTTCATTGTTAACGAAATAACAAGATTAAAAGAGGGTGCAGCATAATTTTAACTCCTTAAGTGCAGTATTAACCACATACACTACCTGTTTTAACATGGAAAGTACCAGCATTTTGAACATAAAGTTTAGGCCTATTTGAATTGCATAAGCTCTCCTGACAAAGAGAAATTTTTCCCTAAAGAATATAAAACGCGGATTTATTGGGGTTGTTATTCCAGGTTACTGTGTCTGTCTTCGAAAGGCGAAAAGACTACAGAAAATTCGAAATGCCTAAGAGTTTCCAGCTTGTGCTTTAAAAACGAGGAACTGTAAAATCATGGTGCAAAGTTGTCTAAAAACATTCGTTTTGCTTAACTAAAGTCACATTTTACAGTATAAATGCTTTCAACAAGCACTGATGAATGGGAAAAGGAAAGTAAGAGCGATGTGTAGAGTAACTCGGTTCGAATAAGGAAATTTGTGTTAAAAAATGAGGTCACTTTTATAAAAAGGCTGCACACCTTTGATGTATTGTGCCCATATGAAATTTAAGTGAATATAGTTTGATTAATTCCGGGTTTCAAGAGGATAATATACAACCATGCTGCAACTACTGGCCCTGCAAGTGTAATTACAAATATCTGTCTATGGAAAAAAATGACAATCATAGTTGCCAGGCTTAGAGAGGAACTTCTGGTCTCACAAACTCAACGGTTCTCACCGCAATGCCAAGTTTGGCGGAGCATCAAACCACTTAACAAATAATTGCCGTTATGTGGGTCACAAGGGGGACACCAGCAGTATTGATCGACAAGAGCACGAGCAACAGACGCGCCGTGCATCTCAATTCCCACGGCTTCAAAAACTTAACAAGCAGCAGTAACCTTTCGGAATGTCACCACGTCTGGTAGGCCTTCAGTGCGAACTTTCGTTGTAAAGTGAAATGAGATCGCCGTAAGTGGCCAATGTGTATAATTAAGCACCACACCATGAAGATATACGGAGCAGAAGAGGTACAGCTCTACGCATTTTTAATATTGGCAGCTTCACACCTCCACCGTTTTACCACCCTTCTTCGTCTCTCGTGGCAACAGACGCCGGTACGAATGTCCACACTCACAGCCGGAGAGGGCGCTGCGGAGGCAAAGTACTTTGTGTCACTGTCGGAAATTCAACCCCGATTCTTTGGTCGCCCTGATCACTATCCTGGACTCCTACAAAACCAGGTCTTGTTGTTTTGCGTTTTGACAGCTTGTCGTTTCGCAGATGCTTAACCAGAGACCGACTTCAGGGTAAATATTTCTACACATTTTTAGGCCTTAATGTAATCTATATTTCATGTAACGTATGTCACGTCATGTCATGTCATGTCAAGAGAGGTTAAAAAATCAGGCTTTTTCGGCCAATTTTGAGAGCCCTCCAATACATCTCATTTAAACTACTTCATTCTGAAATTGCTCATATGAAATATTCCAGCGAACAGACGCCAACCCCACAGCCTGAACCTGATGCACGTATCTTACACACACAATGTATAAGTAACGACAGATAGTAACAACGTATTTCCTCAATTATAATAGGCCATCGATTGTAAGAAGTGCTTTTGATTTCGTTATTGCTTTACAGGTAAAAATGCGTTTAATTCAAAGGCAATTTTCAATTGTCAATTTCAATTTATTAATAAACAAAATTCAACACAAAACTGAAAGCGTAAATTAGATAAATTTATCTCTTCAAAGTCTTCTTCACTTTTACTTCCATTCTCGCGCTTAATAAATTAATGAAACCTAACACCGCTACATTTTACGTAACAATTCTGCACCTCAAAAACCAACGTCAACGTCATCAACTTCTCATCCAGAAAAAGAGGATTATTAACGTTTATGGAATGGATACGTGTCAGACATTTTGCTGTCAAGCTTTATTACAGTGTGGTCTAATTATTCCTCACATAGATTACCCCTTGCTCATAGTCAGGGTCTGCTTTTATACCTACAAGTGAAAGAGTAATATTCCCGTATTCTGTTTACATGCACAAGATAACTTCAACTTTGACAAACACTGTAATGACCAAGCGATACTTATGAACAAAATAATACCACGGAGCCAAAAAAAAAATAGCAACATCAGAACGGAATCTGGAGGGTGTCAATACGACGTACAGTCCACTACTCGCGTGCAATTTGCACGAAACGTTTATCAGTAGCAAGAAGGCCATGCACATTTCTAGATGAGTACGGATGAAAAGGTTGTACTGCTGGGAGCTAAGGGCGGGAACGTAATGGCACTGTTGTACGTGACGCGACGGCAAGTGGCTTTTTCACAACTCCAGTGTCCAGCTACCTGCGAAACTAACACCAAAAAAATGCATGGACCCCAGCGGTTTTTCTTAAAAGTACTCAAAAAAGGTTTGGGTAAAGGAACAGTTGCTTTTACTCTGCATGGAATATTTTGCTACAGAGAGAGGACGGACGCCTGCCCATCCGGTAATTTCATGATTACTCCACCCACGTAATCACGGTGTTGTATGCATTTTGTAGAGGCAATGGAATAATCATGCTACGCTACGGCCACGTGCCACACATCGAGTGCAGCTGCTGGATGTTGCATAACAACGGCTGCTACAAGGCATGAAGAATGAGGATGGAAAGTCACCTCCACGATAAATGCACTTGTAATTAGCTTAGTGTAGTTTCGCTACTGCCTTCACAAGGGTGGCGATTATTTAAAACCCCGTGAATTTAGTTTATAAATGCAGTTATTTTTTCGCTAAACTCAGAGGTCTTAGCACAAAAATATTTCTTCATAGCTAATCTAGAAATGGCAGATATTGAAGACTGTGTACCATAAAATGAAAAGACAGGGAATATAAGGCCTTCTCCAGATGTGAGCCTCCATCCCGTAGTGTCATACGTAATGCAGAACTGACAGACAGCAGCAATCCTGGATCATCATGTTCCTTCATGGACATAGCTCCGTTATCGAAAGGAGGAAAATAGATAATCCTACAATAAAAAAACGAAAAACACACTCAGAGGTTCTCATGTCCACCCCAAAAAAAAATCTGCTGAAAGAAACAAGGGAGAAGCGACCGAATGCTCAGAAAACGAAACATGAAACAGAGAAATAAAAAGAAAATTAGCAACCGAAACAAAAGTGACAGAAAAGGCATTTGTCTCTTCAGGGGAGAAAGGAAACTTGTCGCTGAAGATTGCTTTCAGAGAGGTCTTCAGAATATGAGACTGTGTCGGTGAATTTTGTGATGACAGCGTAATTGTGGTAAATAATAATAAGGTATTGATAATGATCATGGTTATAATAATTATTATTATATTTGTGTGCTTTTGTTTAAAACTACCCACGTTCCGTGCAGTAAGACAGGTCACAATATATATTACAGCAACTGCACTATAATTAGTTACAATTATGTACAAACATGTGGTAATCCTCCTACATGTTTCGGCCTTTTTCAGCCATGTTCTTGTATAATTATATCTAATTATAGTGCAGTTGCTGTACATTACAGAAACTGCACTATAATTAGATAAATAGTGTACAAACATGTGATAATCCTACATGTTTCGGCCTCTTTCGGCCATCCTCAGCGAGATATTCAACAAAGAAAAATGCAGTCACGGCTATTTGTGTCATAGATGTGCAGCGGTAGAATTAAAATACAAATATTAAAATGCTGAAAGATTAAAAAGCATAGTGAATGTTACGTTAGCCATGCGGTTGTGTACATACAATTACGTAAACAAGCGTATTTCCGTCAGACATAAGCCTTTTCATTATTTAAACCCTACATATTTCGATAAGAAGCTAATCATCCTCAGTTGCCTCAATACACAGGTTTTAAAAACAACGTAAAAAATGTAAATAGCTTTGCTAGATCTCACAAATGATGTAAAGAATGTATTACAATCAACTTGTCATTCTCACTGTTGTGTCGCGCAGGTACAAACAGTGTGATGCCTTTACCAACCCTTTAGAATACTAGTTCTTAATTAAAATACGTTCCATCAAATTAAAATCGTTTCGTATTTAGGCCATGGATTAAACCGAGCAGTTGGCTAGCCACTTTCAATGTTCTGTTATTTGATGTACAGCAGGCTACAAGTTGTACACTGAGTCGTGGATATTGCGGTCTTTTGCTGCGAGGTTTTACATTTCTATGTTTTCTATTTCTGTTACCTCTAATGATATTGGTGTTACATAGTTTGACTTCCCATTACAATATTTATATACATATATATATACTGTAATGGGAAGTAAAATTTGCTCAACATCTATTGGACAATAAATATTCTATGGGATCCACTGATGAAATTATAAGCGTTATATATGTAAGTAATAAAGGAAAACATATGAACACTACGGATAAATTTTTTATATATATAAAGAAACAAAAATAATCAAATATGAAAATTCTGTTATACGGAACACTTTGACGCAATTATTCAGAATAACGTAGGACTACGACGCATTGACTGTGTTTCGTAAGATACCACAAACCAGGTAAGAAAGGGCTGACCTCAGTAAAAAGCTGCCTGTCACAGAGTAAATATCAATGTCAAGGTCATTGAACCTCAGTGTAAGGTGGCCAAAAATTGGATTTAAAAATATGATAATAGAAATGTGGATAAGTGGATATTGAAGGAGAATACATCGTAAGCAAACGCTTCCAAAATATGGAAATCCTAAGATACGCACTGGCAAGCCAAAAACAAAATATGTAACCCCAATATCATGACGTGTAATAGAAAGAGAAAACATCGAAAACCCAAGACCTGACAGCAAAAAGCCACAATACCCACCACTCAACACGCAACTTGCAGCCTATCACACATCAAACATCAGAACACAAAAAGTGGCTAGCCAGTTGCTTGGATTAACACATTGCTTAAAAACAGGACAATATTAATCTGATTCTAAGGTATTTTAATTAGGGACTAGTATCCTAAAATGTACTTAAATCAAACATCGCACTGTTTGTACCATCGAGAATTTCAAGTTGTATGTGAAGTAATAACCGTCTACAGCAAACGTTATATGGTTTTTTTAAGAATAAGAGCGACCAGTTTCGGTCCTTTTGGACCATCTTCAGGTTCTGTTCTTATCCTATTATTATAAAAACTCTACATATATAAGTAGAAGGCCTTCTCTTTTACAAGTCAAATTCATACATAATTGTGTGTTGCAAAATAGTAATCAATTGTTATAAAATTGTTTTAAAAACAGAGTAAACAATTTGGGCGGTAAAATGATTCACTGAGAATGTAGTTAATAGTTTTGACCGTAATATTGTTGTCTTTTACTTTCTTCCTTGCACTAACTCATTATGTGTGCCTCGGTACGCGTGCCTGGGGTTCCGTGACCCTTGCTTCTGTAGAATTTTCTTTATTTTAACTTCCCTTAAGCTTTGGTTTTTCTTCTTTCTTTTCTTGATTTCTGTATAGGTTCTGGGGAAGTTTTCTTCCCTTGCTGTAAATATGTATTTTTATATATAGTGGTTATGTAATTCATTGTTTTGAAATAACTTAAGAGTATATATTATTCTACTTACATTTTTGTTGTCGTGGTGATATTGATTTGGTAGTGTTTAATATCTGTTAGCACACTGTTATTAAATGGTTGGCTGCTGTTCTGCATAACCGGTTCTTACTGTTGTTTACGTCTCCTTGTCCGAGTGATTACGGTCGTCTGACTGGCATGCTTACTCTTACATGTGCTTTTGATGTATGGTACTACGTTAGTCAAGATTCCTTCGTGTTTTCTAAAACGGTTTCAAATATTTTGTTGTAAATGACTCTATGTTTATCATTAATTTGATTATTATTTTTGGTTTCTTGATGTAGAATTTTTGTGTGGTATGTAGGTGTCTTCCTTTTTTGCCAAGAAATTTGATCGGCACTATAGCATTTCTTTTCCCAAATTCGTGGCCTGTTTCAATTGCGTGTTGTGCAAATTTTGAATTTTGTTTATTGTATTTGAAAGATGGCAGGTGTTCTTTATATCTTTTTCCAAAAAAAAATAGAAAAATTCTACATCTATCAAGAAAGCAAAAATAATAATCAAATTAATGATAAACATAGAGTCATTTACAACAAAATATTTGAAACCATTTTAGAAAACAGGAAGGAATCTTGACTAACGTAGTCCAATACATCAAAAGCACATGCAAGAGTAAGCATGCCAGTCAGACGACCGTAATCACAAGGACAAGGAGAAGTAAACAACAGTGAGAACCGCTTATGCAGAACAGCAGCCAACCATTTAATAACAGTGTGCTAACAGATATTAAACACTACCAAATCAATACCACCACGACAACAAAAATGTAAGTAGAATAATATATACTCTTAAGTTATTTCAAAACAATGAATTACATAGCCACTATATATAAAATACATATTTACAGCAAGGGAAGGAATCTTCCCCAGAAACTATACAGAAATCAAGAAAAGAAAGAAGAAAAACCAAAGCTTAAGGGAAGTTAAAATAAAGAAAATTCTACAGAAGCAAGGGTCACGGAACCCCAGGCACGCATACCGAGGCACACATAATGAGTTAGTGCAAGGAAGAAAGTAGAAGACAACAATATTACGGTCAAAACTATTAACTACATTCTCAATGAATCATTTTATCGCCCAAAATTGTTTACCCTGTTTTTAAAACAATTTTATAACAACTGATTACTATTTTACAACACACAATTATGTATGAATTCGACTTGTAAAAGCGAAGACCTTCTACTTATATATGTAGAGTTTTTATAATAATAGGATAAGAATAGACCCTGAAGATGGTCCAAAAGGACCGAAACTGGTCGCTCTTATTCTTCAATAAAAACCATATAACGTTGGCTGTAGACGGTTATTACCTCACAATTAGTTGATATACGCCAACTGGGACAATGAATGTCAAATTTTCAAGTTGGTTTAAATACTTCCTTTATATCTTTTGTGAGATCTAGCAAATTTATTTACATTTTAATACTTCTGTATTGAAACACCTGAAGATGATCAGCTTCTGATCGAAACATGCAGTGTTTAAAAGAATAATAAAGGGTTGTGTCAGTCGGAAATACGCTTGTTTCCGTTATAGTACTATGTGTGTCATGATAGTCACTATTTTATTGCATGCAAACATCTATTGCAGAAGAACATCTTCGTTTTCAGGAACGCAACTCTGTGTCTCCTGTGGCTGTAATTTCACCATGCATGAATGTACAATGTATAGCAGGTTCGTGACTATTCTTGTTAACCATGGAGTTCAGCAGGCATCCATAACAGCCCATAATTTCGCTTGTACTTGTATTAATTCGATCGTCACATATGGTCAAAAATTTTTAATAGATGGTCGAAGTTGCTATTATTCGTGGGAATATCAACCAAACGCAGAAAAACCCGACGTGCCGTATTTAATTCTGTACTTGTATCACTGTACGATGTAGCCAAATGCTTTCTAATGAATTTATGGTGCCCCCCTTTTCCCTCTGCTTCCACACTTTACCCTGCGGAGACATTTCCGCTCAAGTGCTAGAATGTGACTTTTAATTTCCCTCTGCTGATGCTTGCCATGTTGGCTTATTTTCCTGTATCATATGTAGTTGCTTCTGATTTTCCTGCTGCTGCAGCGACACTTTCTGTTACACTTCAAATTCAGAACTGAAAATTTTCACTTCCCTTTTCTCCGTCTAGAAACGGTGTAACATTTATAACATCACTGTGAATAGAAAGTCTAAATTTGTTTTTTTAATTTGTAAATATAACGGTACGATAAAGACACAAATATAATGACCTCGAAGAAAAATTACCACCCTTACAATGCAACTAGTGAAGTAATAAGTGTGAGACGGCCCCCCCCCCCCAGCACACGCTACGGGCGCACCGCAGCCTTACGGCTTCTTGTGCAACCCTATGATTAAAATGAAGAAGATGATTATTTTCGCCTTTTCCTAGTAATGGAGCACAGGTGGAATGGAAATGACAAGGGAAAACAGAAGTACTCGGGGAAAAACCTGTCCCAGTACCACTTTGTCCACCACAAATCCCACATGGACTGAGCCGGGATCGAAATCGGGCCTCCGCTGTGGGAAGCCGGCGACTAACCGCCTCAGCCATGGCACGGCCCACGCAAATAGAAAAAACATAGGGCTAGAATCACTGGACATTTCCGACTAATCACCTTCATTTCTTTTATTCCATATTGTTGGTACCAAACATATGGACTCTGATATTATCGAAGGATGCGTTAAGTATTCCTCCGAGTACTTCGGTTTTCCCCTATCAGTATCATTCCACCATTGCTCCATGCTCATATTTCACATATCTAACACAGACACTACATAGTTTTAGCAACTGAAATCGTCTTTACGTAAAACATAAGGCAGTACTTAAATTATCACACTTGCGTTGGGTCTGTAAAACACATGTAAGCTTCATATACTTTATATAAAAATTGTTTTCCATTCATTAGTCCCTAACATTAATCATTAACACAGCTGTAATTCTAATTCCACCTGATATGGCTTTCAAAAGCTACAGTTCGCCTACAGAGCTTATTTATCATGTTTTGTACAAATGATTCATGTTGGGAACCAGTGTGTTCTATGTGAGGCAAAAAGAGATTTTTAAACATTACTTCAATGAAAAATGCTAAGATGATGCTCAAGTTCAGTGTTGTTATTTCACATTCTCTTGAAGCCCTTCCGATATACATACATACATACATACATACATACATACATACATACATACATACATACATACATACATACATACATAGATACATGCATGCATCCATACATACACAGATACATGCATGCATGCATACATACACACATACATACATACATACCTACCTACCTACCTACCTACATACATACATACATAAATTCCTTGCACCAGAAACCACCACATTATCTTTCCAGATGACGCAGTTCACCACTGGCCAGGAACCCAAAATCCCACGGCTCTCGTTTCCAGCCACTAACACTCACATTTCTAACGCCTTCACTTTCAGAGCACTCCTATCAGAAGGATGAGTGGGAGGTGGCTCAGAACCTTGCCTTTTCTCTCTCAGAAAAAGTGTCACTTAGTCATGACATGCCCTTCTCACCTTCTTTCTGATATGTCTCCCATTTCTGCCTTCAACTGACTAAGGCACATTTTAAAAATATTTTTCCACTTTTAAGGTAAATTTTTCCCTGTGCATAACGTCTCGCTATTATATAACACCTTGTGTGAATGCCTGAGTCACACGCAGGTTGCCATGTTTACCAGTGACGTCACATCTTGTTTTATATGGGGAAAAAGTGAAAATCTAAGTTAACATAGCAGTATGACATTGGTCAGATAAAGATCGGCTTGTGCGTGACTCCGAGGATTGGTTTGTTTGGTTTGTATCGTTACTTCGTTTCCGTGGAATATCGCGTGAAAATTACGGCGACCCGTCGTGTGAGGGGCGAGTGGCTAGTGAAGTCATATGGGGTAGAAGGCATATAGCTCCACTTATTCTTACCCTCGGCACTAGATGGTGGTGAGCACTCAGCTTTACGACCCGGCCCCTTTACCACCACCCACCACCCCCCCCGCTGGGAAGCAACCCGCGGCAACTCTTCAAGAGGCTTGGTGGACCCCAGGGTCGGCCTGACCCTGCCGGGAATAGAAACCCGGACAGTCCAGCCCGCAATCCCCATACCGACTACGTCATCCCGGCTCCAGTTTTCCATCTTACTGTAATTAATGGTAGCACCAACAGTAATATTTAAAGTATCCATTTTACTGGGGAGCAGTAGGCCCTGTTTAATTGTAGACTGCATGCGAATGTGCACAGGCTACCCACGTTTTGACGCTCTCTCTACGTACTGGAAAACACAACTGCATATCTTGCATTCCTGTGTAGATACCCTGACTGCAGACACACTAAAATATTTCATGTAAAGATTGGAATGCCTCTATGATGTATGTGCATTCTACTGATTCAATGCGCCATTATGTTCCAAATACAGGGCTTCAAATTGTGGAAATGCAAATTACAAATGATCAGGAGAGAATATCTAATATGTCAGGACTACACTGGTTCTAATAATCGAATTACTCCCAACAACTAGACTTAATGTTACAAGTACTTAGGGACTTTATTTTGCCAAGCCCTTAATATTTTCTGAAAAAGAATATCGTGGGTCATCACCGAACTGACGCGGTAAACAACCCCACTTTGTACTCTGGAGCTAGTCGGTTCAAACGTCGGTCGGTACACACAGCGTCCTGAGATTCTTCCTGTTTCCCACAGGCCTTTCAGGAAAATTATAAGAGAGCACCTCAATTAGGTCACGACTTCCTCCCCCATAATTATTAACCGAATAACGTATCAGTGGACGGTAAATATTCTGTGGCACATGTAGTTGCGTGAAGAGAATCATTAACAAAACAATGTGAAGTCAAAACTCATTCCGAGAAATTCAGGATGCTCGCGTCATATCAAGACATGGAATAGGATTTTCGCGTATCTCAGAGAGATCTCTCCAGTTTCTTGTCGGTCGCCCACGTTCCTTCTCCTTTCATGTGTCAATTCTAAGGTGCGATTGTGTGTAAACTATGTCTAACGGCGCTGTCATTGTTAATATTATGAAGCGTCGATGGTAGAAGAACGAAATATGAGTATAGAGCAGTGGTGAACTGAAAATGACATAGTAAAACTGAAATACTGAAGGAAAAACCTGTTCCAGTGGCATTTTATTACCCACAAATCCCAACTCTAAGGTCTTGGACTGGCATATCTGTTGCAGGACTGAACTCCTTTGTGGTGTTTATTCGTTAGTTGTTTTATTTCGATCATTACTGAAGTTATGCTGCACGTCTCACATGAAGAATTCGGCTGCAAAAGACAGCTTTCATCACAATTTATTTATCAGACTATAAAGAACTCATGTCATAGAGCTAATCTTAGTCTAGTATTGATTTTAACGCGCATTTATGAAGGCTAAAATAACCCAGGTTCATGATAGCTTATAGCCTGATACGACAGTCTAAATTTGCTACAAAATTAGATTTTTTGAATATAGAATCTCATCGTGTTTGGTCAATCACTGCAGTTCCACTGCAATATATTCTGTTACTTCATTACTGTATATGCGACCCAGGTTTATGGATTACAGCAATACATTTCGACAGGTTAGTCATTTCCAGGTCATTCACATATAACAACATGCAGAGTAATTTAGTTGTAAATACTTGAAATATAAAAATATGTATTCACAGTTTCATATATCGTACAAGTAACTGAAAGAGAAGGACGCAGAAAACCCCTAATGTATAAGGGAAAGAGATATCAATAGGAAGAAGTACAACAATAAAGAGAAAAACACTGAAGGAGGTGGTTATAGCCTAAACTGATGTTCTATCCCGAAATTTCCCTTGAGAGACCGAGAAATGCCAAGAATATCTCTCAAAATAGCCACGCATAAAACCGAGATTTGAACGCAAAACCTTCCACATACGAAGGAGTCCAACTCTGTTTTGCGCACTATTTTATTCTACAGCTTGCTTCATGTCTCCTTTTATCCAGGAGGGAAGGAACATTCTGCAATAGAACTCACTCGAAGGAAGGTGTGTGATGGCGGTCTATCTGCTGACACTTCATACTGTGGTACAGAAATACTGAAACAATGTAAGAGATTACTTGATGTTACTTTCAGCCATACTCGTGCATGCAAAATTGCAGTCTCAATTGATACGGAAATTTAAATCTCATTTCTGTGAAGAGTCATACTTAAATGAACGTAATTTATTAAACATACGTGTTTCTGCAGTCTCAAAGGGAGAGAAACACTTCCAAACAAAAGCCTTATAATCCAGCCCAGACTTCTGTCTGGAAATATAATGTGAAATTAAGAGTTCACTAATTAAAAATATGTTTTGTTACCCGTAAATTACGGAAGCATCTACTGAATCACACGAAGATTAAATCGTAACACACTTGCGCGCGAAACCGTCTCTCCCATGAGATGCACACTAGTCATGTGATTATGCATGCCTACTAGCTGTCTGAGGCCTGGAATTAACATAAACACAATTTAAAAACTGTTCCCTCCTCTCAGAAAACAATGGCCTCCATTGCAAACAACACTCCGTTAGTGAGGTCTGGGCAAATGAACGCCGTTTACTGTCAGAATCATAAAAACACATAAATATTCTGCAGGACTTGCTAATGTTGCAGCAGACGGTACATATAATAACCACTGCGCTCTCAGATAAGACGGTGTTACACGGTACAGGTTTAATTTCGAGAGGGAGGTCCCCCATTTTGCTGATAAATCAACTTTCGCTTTTGTGGTAAGCGATTATTCATTATCGTGTCCCAAAATTCCCGACACTGCACATTCAGAAATACCTTTTCAAGGTCAATTTTAATATTTTCCGCCTGTTTACTCTTAGATCAACAAAACACCTTCTTCCCTTCGGAATTCCAACTACAATTCTGATGGCATATCTCAGCTTCGCCACCCCTACTAGATATCAGTAATATAATATGCAGGTCCATCTTTCAATATTACCATAATTACTGCATTATCATTATACTCTCCCCTTTCACAGTGCGAGTCTAACACAGAACACCCAAAGATATAGATTTCTCTTTAAAGCAGCAATCCGTACGGCAGAAGGGGACCGTCACCGGCCGCTGTACAGAAACTGATGTTATCCGCCCTAAGGCGCACAGTCCCACGTTAACGCGGGACGCATGGGACTCAGCACTGCAGAGGGGGCAGCGTCACCACTCGCTCTGCAGTGTTCAGTCCCACGTTAAAGCGGGACATGTGGGACTGAACACTGCAAAGCTGGCGGCGTCACCATTCGCTCTGCAGCTATGAGCATTCAGTTTCCACCTGAACATCCTGTATTATACACGTACAGTTTACGCTCTAATTTGAAATATGTACGACAGCGATTTTGAAGTAGTGCAGTATGCTTTTGGATACCTTTAAATTCTCATGCATGTGAGTGATTGAGTCACACCTCGTTTCTGTGGTTGCTGGGTTTCCACGACAGCGACAGCACTTGCTTCATGTGTGACAGCAAAAGCCCGATTTCCATGGAGGTTAGCCCTCGAATATGATGTTACCCCGTCGTAATAACGGGGCCTGTTTCACTCTGTTTCATAATTACGTCAGTAAATTTAAATTCCTTAATTTTAGTGTTATTCTTTCTTCCATGTTTCAGGTACTGCATCCGGTGACACCGATAAGGAAAGCAAAAAATATCAAGTTAGGCCGATGCTTACACCACAGAATGTGGGCTGTGGACAGTGCGTTGAAACTGACACATGGTGCGTGGGTTGCTAATGGAACGACATGAACTTCTGTCTGCAACCTTCTATAATCGTGGCTTTTCAGTGTCCCGCGCCAGCTGTGTCACCATGACAACGAGAAAGTGAGCAAAATAAAGGCCAGTCAGAGCGCCACATTAATGAGGAGTCCAATCCATTTCTTGGTAAATAACAATCGAGCCTTGTTGTATAATGTGCATATGAATATGCTCAATAGTGAACAACTATGCTCCGTAGATATGGTTGGCTTCTGCGAAAAGAAAACACGAACGGAAAATTACTTCTATCATCTGCATCACCGGCAAATACGGCGTATAATTTCTATTTATCAATGTATAGAGCACAAAAGGACGCCAAACTTCAAAATCGGAACTCATACACCTACATTTCTCTTGCACAAACTTCTCGCTCTGTATACCTACTTGCTTTACTACTACTACTACTACTACTACTACTACTAACTCTACTTTATTATTAATTATTATTAGCATTCAGAATTACAAGGTGTGAAACAACGCTTATATAAATCGTGCGCAAGGCGAAAACGACGGTAGCTTTACAGTCTTCTTGTCATGGAGTTTGTAAAGAATCTGGTAGTTCTGCCTGTAAACCGAAGGTCTCTGAAAAGAACATCACAAGGCTGGGCTATATTTTGAGAGCCTCACATGTGTAAAGCGTCGCTCACGTGATGATGAGAATTTATTGTTACACCTGCATGCAATTCAGGATTATTTCTGTTATTCATGGAAAGGTGAGAACGGAAATGTTAGCACTGCGATGCGTCCCCTTCTATAGCCACGCTATGTTAAATCCTCTCTTTTGCTACTCTATGTGTAATATACGCCGAAATTCTCACATTAAAAAAAAGTAGTTTTCCTGCAGCATGAATTGTGGGTAATTCGGCGTTGATTTGTTTATTTTCCAGTGCAGATGCAATAAAATCCATTTGTACGAGTGTTAAATTGGTAATTAAAACCGATTACTGCTCTCGCGTCATCATGTTCTAGCGTGCTACGTACAGAACACATTACAAAAATTCTGCTTAGACGCACTGCGTAAATCACTCAGCAAACTCATGATTTACTACGCAACTTCATTAAATTAATGAACATACAAATTCCGCGTACCATGCAGTGAATCCCAATAATTACTTGTGTTCGTCTCACACATGGAAAAATTCGTACCTTATCTAGAAATACGTGACGACTGAGAAGCGACACGATAGAGGTTGTTTGCTTGTCACGGAAGCAAACTGACAGGCATATTTCGAAGGATAAATTATTACGCAATGTGACGCCGTGTCATTAGGAGCATAGTTCAAAAACACCGCTGTAAAAATCTCAAATCTCACAGAAATTTTTCGACTCTGAATGTTCGTACGTAGTACCAGAGAATAAAAAGCTATCGGAAAGTGTCTTGTGGCTGTACAATAGGGGAAAGAGCTTCACCCCTAACTGTACTGGGGCTGAATACTTAAAGATAATATTGACAGGGCTGCTTAATACGGTGTATGACAACGTGGCAAAAAATCTGAAGTTACGTATGTACCTATGTATATACTGTGCCTGTCTGACACACAAACACACACAAAGTCTCTCTCTCTCTCTCTCTCTCTCTCTCTCTCTCTCTCTCTATGGAAAATAGCTTTTTAAGCCACTTTTTCTACATTGGATGTGTGCCTTAAGCAGTACAACGGTGATCTCCCATCTGCATTCGCTGCAGTAACGTCCAATGGTAGAATATGGAATGATATAAGCCAAAAATAAGATCTCGACTTATAACAGATGTTTCTTCATTAAATAACAGTACGTCAGAATTGCAAAGCATTCTGGTCCAGGACTATAGACGCAACCTGTCAACAGTGTCGCACTGTATGTGAGGCTCTAGGGATATCACGACGCACAGGAGAGGACTGATATCGCAGCATCAACCGATACGTAGAATCGTCGTCCGGTTTTCGGAACTTTCATTGCGTTCAGGCAGGTTGCTTCCGCTTTAACCGCAGAGCCCGTGAAACTTTTCTTAGTACCTGCAGCCAGACGACTCATCTGATGCACGTAAAATACAAATCGTAGCACAAAGTGTTACTAACTGCTGTAATTTCAGGATCACAACCAATTTCCAGCCATTAGGACTGCTGGACATGGTGGACTGCTGTACCATTTCGTCGCTGGTGGTGCAGTAATCACTGCCGTGTGAAGACTCGCCGGGGTGCTGGGATTAGCGCTGCTACGTGCCACAGTTGTCGTTAGCGGGTAACGGTGTCTCTTACTGTTGCCTCGGATACTGGCTGCACAGATAAACTTCGTGGAAAGCGCCCTTCTTGGAAGTAGCTGATAAAAACTGCTCTCTTCTGGGGTATAAGGGCTAGCGCGCACAGGCGGTTTTTTAACGCCGCGGTGAAAAAAAACGCGGCGGCCGATTATTTCTTGGCTGCGCGCACGGACGATGAAAGAAAGGCTAACGCCTTACGTTCTGCTCAGATTTGGGAGTTGAATTTTGTGCAGCCGGTGTGTGCGCTGTAGTGGCTAATGCATGGATTTTGTTGAGTCGGTTGCTGTGTGCGCTCTGCTACTAAGAACTAGAGAAAAACGAAGAAAGAAGTTTTGGGTACATCCACTTGTAAGTCAACGATTACTGAAAGGGCAGTTCCACAGGTTATACGAAGACTTGCGTGTCCATCCGAAAAAGTCCTTTGGATATTTTAGAATGAGCTGCAACAGTTCCGACGAGTTGTTTTCATGATGAGACCAAGTATTACCTACCAAAATACTGTGATGAGGATACCTGTGCCACCGGAAGAAAGACTGGCAGTAACTCTACGGTAAGAACACTCAGCTAATTCATTTGTTCTTATTTATCCTTTATATAACAATCACACCAAAATAACATCATGTACGCTTCTTTTCTTATCTTTATTGTAGCCTTCAAACACACTTTTTCGTTTTGTCGCGGAGCTAAGAAAATACAGCCACAGGATATCTGATGTAGCTCGAACAGTTCGGAATCTGTTACGGGTGACGAGGTATTTCCATCAGCGGGTGGCGTGTGCATGAGGAGTACTACTGCTGGTGGAAGTAGATTGCTGTGGACTAGGTATGAAGTTGGAATAAGGATTTTGCATGGATTCGTAGTGTGGATGCTGAAAGTCTTTACAAAAATTGTGATGTGCTCCATACGGAATGTGAACCTTGGGAAGGGTTCCAATATTTGAAGAATGTGGACCAGGCAGGTTAGAATAAGACGGAAACTGGGGTGGACTGCTGACGTGATGTGGGGGTTGACAAAATGTAATGCGCCTCATAACATTTAGGAAAAATGTAAACTATTTTCACGTTCACCGTAGTTTGTTTGTACAAACGGTAGAATATTCTTTCAAAGTCTCTTTACAAACTTTGATAAAATTAAGTGACAGTGTGAAATGCAAGATACCTAGTAGCCACCATGTGAAATAAACTGTAATTGTATTATGAAACGATCAATGTACTGTGCTGACAGTTGCGAAGTGATTGTGCTCCAAAGATAGCTTCTGTGTTTATAATAAAAGTAGTTCAAACATTTTCATATTGCCAAGGAACAGAACCTTGTGGGGAGGTAAAATATTTTGCAAAATATTCCCTCACAGCCGTTCCTGTAACATTACCCCTAGTGCCAACAGCCTCAACACTGTCACGGGGACATTCAAATAATGTATCCTGAAACTGAAAGCCTTCTTTTTGACGAACAAAATTGTGTAGTATGCAACAAGTTTTAACTATAACATCGCAGAAATCTGGGCGAACATCAATCGCACGATGAAAAATTCTCCACTTATTACACAGTATGCCAAACGCACACTCCACCGTTCTTCTCGCCCTTGTTAATCTGTAATTATATATACGTTTGGGAATATCCGAATTTCTGCTAGGATACGGTCGTAAAACATGTTCTGACAGAGCAAATGCCTCGTCTCCCACAATAACAAATGGCATAGGTGTACCGTTATCGTCATTGGGCAACGACCTGGAACCTGGAATATTTATGCGATTCCTGCTAAGTTTTTACAAAAGTTCGTATTCTTAAAGATGTTGCAGTCACTAGAGGCACCATAGGCTCCTACATCTATGTTAATGAAGCAGTAGTCTGCGTCGACTAAAGCCATAAGTACCGTGGAAAAGAAGTTCTTGTAATTGAAAAATAGAGATCCGCTGTCATCAGGCTTGCATATCCTTATGTGTTTACCGTCAACTGCACCTAGGCAGTTTGGGAAATTGGTTCTCTCATAAAATTCATTTGCTATACGTAGCCAGTCCTTTTCGCTTTTCTGTGACATAAACGCAGCTCGTAGACATTCCCATATTGCTTCGCATGTGTCCCGTACAATCTCGCGAATAGTTGTGGCTCCGAGCAGGTATTCATAATGCAATGAATGGAAGCTGTTGCCAGTTGCAAGGTACCTGTAAGCAAATAAAGTATCAACCTATGGCACTTTGTTTTGCTTCCAGGCAACGAAATTCAACGCAAATGGAAAAATACTCGCGATAACTTCGGCAGAGAAGTTCAGATGCAAAAGAAGGTGGCGTCAGGGCAAAGGGCGACAAAAAGGCGCAATTATATTTATTTTGATCAGCTCCTGTTCCTCCTGCTGACAATGCAGGGACTAAGTACATCGGGAAATTTCACTCCTCCACCAATTGCTAACGAGGGAGAAGAACAAGCAGTAATGACAGAACATGAAGGGGGAGAAGTCCCAAATGCAAAGGCTGCTACATACAGGCAACAGAAGAAGTGTCCCAAAAGAACATATGAAGAATCTTTATTGGAAATAATTAAAGAAAAAAACAGAGATCATATTGACGAGGACAAATCTTTTTTAATGTCTCTGGTACCGGCATTCAGAAAACTGAACGACGAACAGAAATTCATGGCGAAGGTGGAATTCCTAAATGTTATGAGGCGCATTACATTTTGTCAACCCCCACATCACCTCAGCAGTCCACCCCAGTTTCCGTCTTATTCTAAGCTGCCTGGTCCACATTCTTCAAATATTGGAACCCTTCCCAAGGTCCACATTCCATATGGAACACATCACAATTTTTGTAAAGACTTTCAGCATCCACACTACGAATCCATGCAAAATCCTTATTCCAACTTCACACCTTGTCCACAGCAATCTACTTCCACCAGCAGTAGTACTCCTCATGCACACGCCACCCGCTGATAGAAATACCTCGTCACCCGTGACAGATTCCGAACTGTTCGAGCTACATCAGATATCCTGTGGCTGTATTTTCTTAGCTCCGCGACAAAAAGAAAAAGTATGTTTGAAGGCTGCAATAAAGATAAGAAAAGAAGCGTACGTGATGTTATTTTGGTGTGATTGTTATATAAAGGATAAATAAGAACAAATGAATTAGCTGAGTGTTCTTACCTTAGAGCTACTGCCAGTCTTTCTTCCGGTGGCACAGGTACCCTCATCACAGTATTTTGGTAGGTAATACTTGGTCTCATCATGAAAACAACTCGTCGGAACTGTTGCAGCTCATTCTAAAATATCCAAAGGACTTTTTCGGATGGACACGCAAGTCTTCGTATAACCTGTGGAACTGCCCTTTCAGTAATCGTTGACTTACAAGTGGATGTACCCAAAACTTCTTTCTTCATTTTTGTCTATTTCTTAGTAGCAGAGCGCACACAGCAACCGACTCAACAAAATCCATGCTTTAGCCACTACAGCGCACACACCGGCTGCACAAAATTCAACTCCCCAATCTGAGGAGAACGTAAGGCGTTAGCCTTTCTTTCACCGTCCGTGCCCGCAGCCAAGAAATAATCGGCCGTCGCGTTTTTTTCACCGCGGCGTTAGAAAACCGCTCGTGCACGCTAGCCCTAGTGCAGCGTCGAGCGGTAATCCTTTACCGACGTTTCGGGACAACGTCAAGGGTAGAAAGAAGAAGTAGAGAGTAGAAAGAAGAGTAGAAAGTCGGCAAGAGAAACACGCGGTTTATGTAGGGGGACGCGTGGGCGGGGACAGCTAAGTGAATGTGAGACAGCGAATGGTAATGCACCCGCGTGGGAGAGGGGAGGGGTGTCAACGTGAAATTCAGGTGTGAGAGGAAAACGGCCCCTGGGAGAAAAGTGCCGGAAGGTGAAAGCTTGGAAAATATGAATAATGTGGAACGCTTTCTCTGACCCTTGAATATGGGACCGATACGTCGTCCCGAAACGTCCGTAAAGAATTACCACTCGACGCTGCGTTATACCCCGGAAGAGTGCAGTTCTTATCAGCATCGCGGCGGAAGCTTGAAGTCACAAATAGCTGACAGTTGCTCAGCTCGTCAAGAACTAGCTCGTCAAGAACTAGCCCGCATCATGGTAATAAATGCTGGAGTTTAAACTCCAGCATTTATTACCATGTTCACGACAGTCCGCCAACGCTGTATATTCTGAGCTACACCCTTTGCGCTTCGTACCTCTCGGATTTATTTTATTACTATCCTACAATTTTTTCAATTCGCGGAAGGTGCAAGAGTTAAGCGACCTGACCAACTCTGGGCACACCCAACCTTCTATGCAGAGGGCACCTGGGGCTATTTCGCTGCGTTAACGCAGCCGGTGCGTGAAGTTGTCCACCTATCCCATCTAATGTCCTAGTTAAGAAGCAGTGGAGCTTTATATCCACTCTCCCATATGATTTTGCAGTGTGCATAACGACAACTGTGTCTTTACCTCTTATTTGTCTGAGGAGCTGAGTAAAACGACGTAAAACTTACGGGGTTAGGCGGATTCCACGTTCATATTTGAGCGTAAGACATTCAGAACAGCCGAAGAAGTAATAAATCTAGCTATATGAAGCCAGCATTTGCTGCTGTATCCCAAAATGACAGTACGTAATACTCTGAAGTCCGATTTACCTCACAAGATTTGAAAAATTCGAATGCGGCGAATGTAACCTTGACATGACTGCAAGTTTACTTGTAGATTGTGCGCTGGTATTATACCGGTTCAAGACAATTTCAGTTGACGAAGCAGTATCCAAGTGCGACGAGCAAAACATTGACACAATCTTATGTCTAAGTGCAGTATTTTCTACATGCGTCACCAAATTTAACTTCTAGAAACTCTACATTATACCCACACAGTGTATTTATACATTTCATATTATTATCACAATGAAATTCAATTATAGCCCTGAAGAGTAATATTAGGTTCGTCTGTGTAATTCAGACGCATTGTCATTATTCCCTGATAGGCACTGAATTTTTACATATTATTTAGACGAGCTTATGACTTCAGAATTTTAAAGCTCTACGCATGCGAGACCTTGATAACTGGGAATCAGCTTCAGGTTCTGACCCTTTTTACTTCAATAACACAGACATATTTACTTACAAGTAGGCTTAAATTATTGTTTTCAGTAGCCTAGATGTAAAATTACATACCAGCGCAGAATGTGAACACACACTCTATAAGTTTATGCGTACGTTCTAACGGCTCTGTGAGATATGAGGCTTTCGTCTGAAGCTGATGCCTCCATCATCAGGGTGGATAAGAACTACCCTCAAAACAGACGCAGCAGGTACCTCCGAAGAGTCGGTACACTCTACCAGACTTCGTACCTTTATACCTACATTTATGAACGCACACATACAACTGCAATGGTCAACGAGTCCTTCTTTAACGTTCGCCCTGCAGTGAGGATATACAGGGCGTACCTTTGATCTCCAGTCTCAGTACAGTAACTTTCGCGGCACCGTTATCGACACGAAGTCTGAGACTCAGCTGCCAAGGATCTCAATGGACAACATAAACTTGAAACCCCCACCTGACGCGTTCAAACTGCAGTTCATTAAAATGAAACACACAGAATCAAGACTCAAGGCAAATTGGAATAGCGGCGAACGCTGTGCTGCCTGCCTTCACGCAGAAGAGTCTGAATCAAGAGCTCTATCTGAGTAACACACAAATGTTCACTTCCCACCTCACAGAAAGCATGCTGCGTCTCCATAACGATAACAAACTGGTTTACGCTGTTTCAAGAAATAATCCTTGTTTCTTGTGAAAATCCTACGAAATGCATGTATACACAATGTGGGAGACATTCAGAATTTTTAATGTTACCACAGGCTTTACATATTTATCAATGGGCGTTAGAACTTTTTAAGCACAGAAGGAAAGGTATAAGATTTGGTTCCGTAACTGACGCAAATTAAAAACTTTTCAGTACAAACCACAGGAATAACGAAGGATTTCACTGTCTCTGCAAGGACAGTGGAAGCCTACATACAACTCATCACTAGCGCAGAGGCGTTAAAAGCGGTTTAGGGAGTTTTCTGCAATAAACTTATTCATTTAAAAACGGATGTTCACTGGAATTCGGTTGTACAGTAGGAGGGGCAGAAACGTGCAGAATGTAGATCGAGTGTTCGTGCTTTGACTGAGAAGCAGAAGAGGGCATGTATCTAGTGGTATAGGATGTGACGAAATTTCTTACGTATACTGACAAAAATTTATTTTCACTGAAGTTCCTAATGTATTTGTAGAGGTACTGATGTTGTAAAGACGACTTTGACAACGTTTTTCCACTGCCAAGGATATACTTTGGCTAATAAAATGGGAATATGAACACAAATATTGACGACATTGAGAAAATTCCATCCCTCTTTACATATGAAACGCCATAAAAATATTATGAAAGGGGTACGCATTATGGCGTTTCCCAGCTATGACACAGACACACGCCTTATGCAAAGGCAAAGGCAAGTAGTCCCTCTACGCACTATAAAAGCATATAGGGGGGACAGAGGTATACAACTTTACTCATTCTTATCCGCGGGATTAGATGGAAGTAAGGGCAACACCTCATGCCCCGGCCACTTCATCCCGGAGAAAAAACCCGCCGTAACCATTGATTAGGAGGCTGGGTGGGCCCAAGAACCGGTCTGGACTATCTGGATAAAACATAAATGTTGCCCCTGCCAGGATTCAAACCCCGTATATTAGTCTTTATTTAATAAAAAACAAAAATATTTTCAGAGGGAGACCGTGTCTGCTGCTTCCTTGTTCAGTCATCCAACCCACTTGACACTCATCTAATTTATGGTGGAATATCCACATTAAAATTTGCCAGGAAATTTTCATTTGTTTCAATGTGAGAAACAGAAACAGAAACGTTACCGATTCTAACATCGCCTACTCTTGATTTCAGGCTTCCGCCCCTATGTTGATGATATCTGGCTCTTCTGGGACATTACGCGGCCGCGTGTGATAATGGTTTACCGATACTGCAAGACAACGTATCGGTCCCATCTTCAAGGGTCAAGAGTCCGAAAAGCTTCACCCTTGACGCTTGACGATTGAAGATGGGACCGAAACGTTGGTAAACAATTACCAAGCGACACCGCGTAACATCCCAGAAGAGCACAGACCTCATCGCCTACTCTGCCTCGTACTTCGCGAATGCGCTTCAAACCGATCAACATATGAATTACGCAGGCAACAGAGTTATAACACAGATTCTAACAAAATGCATAAAGAAATGCGATAAGAACGGCACTGTGAACAGGGAAAGTGTAGCATCTTTTGCCTGAAGAAGACTCACACGAGTCGAAACACGTAGCACAGTGTGTATTTAGTTCTGTTAGATGTAAAATAAATATTTTTACATAGACTAACTGATCGGACATCAACACAGCACTATATGCTTATATGGCGTGCAGTGTGATACCTGCAGTGCGGCATCTACAGTGTCATATCCGCCCTGTAGTATCCGCAGCGTGATATCTGAAATGCGGCACCAACAGTGTGATATCTGCAATGCAGCATCTACAGTGATATCTGACAAGTGATACCTGCAATGCGGCACATACAATGTGATATTTGAAACGTGGTACCTGCAATGCGGCATCTACAGTGTGATACCTGAGACATGATACCTGCAATGCGGCATTACGATGTGATGTCTGCACCGTGATATCCGAAGTGTGAATTGCTCCATAATAATAAAAAAATTGTATCTGCCATAAGCTGACATCACAGCTAAGAGATATAGAGTAATATCTGACTGGGCTGTTGTACATTATCTCCTATAGAGCTATTAACAAGCTATGCGTCACGATTCCCACGCACATAGCAAAAGTGGACCGCGTCACTTTCCATTCAGAGATGAGCAGCTTCCGATCTGTGCGCTCTGTTCAGCCCCTTAAAGCGCGATCAGTGTCTTCCTTGGGGAGGGGGGGGGAGGGGATTTGAATGGCGCGCTTTCAGAAATGTATTGGTACATGAACTGCCGTCAGTTTCTCTCTCTAATTTCTGTGAGAGGCATTTCAGCTGTTCTCTTTCGTTGCCGTTGACGCTCTGGGCCTGCTTCTGCCGAAATAAAGCGCCACTACACATCTGCCCCGTAAAGAAAAGCATGATCTGAAAGGAACTGACAAGAAAAGAAAGTGATTATGGTATTCAGAGCAGTGCAAATGGAACCTTCATAGTACTGTAGGTCCATTCTGACTACCTATGCCCATTTGTTTGAGT
Source organism: Coptotermes formosanus (assembly GCA_013340265.1). Taxonomy (NCBI): domain Eukaryota; kingdom Metazoa; phylum Arthropoda; class Insecta; order Blattodea; family Rhinotermitidae; genus Coptotermes; species Coptotermes formosanus. The sequence goes on along the minus strand of BLKM01000839.1, from coordinate 761,044 downwards.
TTAATTTGGTCTCGTTTTGTGAAAAACAAGGCTTACAGTTTAATTTGGTCTCCTTCCACGTATAACATGGAGTACAGATTAATTTAGCCTTGTTCTAGGAGCAACACGAATTGTACGTAGTTTCGAGCAAAGAGCGTCGTTGGCTTTCAATTCACGTCCCGAACGTCAAGGCCCGATTAATCTTTGTTGATTTCAAAATTCATTCAAACTCTGAGGACCGAAATCTATTTAAAAGGATGTACAAACTTGCGATTCCTAAGGCACAAAGAACATTACAGAGGCCAACACTCTGTTAAAGAAATAATCGCTGTATATTTTCAGAATCGTATGAAATTTAAGTCAGAGATGCTCGCAAAAATCTGAAGACCTATTTAAAATGCATTTTGAGAAATATTCGTAAACTGGTTACTTTAAAGTTTATAAAATTATCTAACTCCATGGAAATGGTTCCTCTTGAGGATCTAAGAGTTCCTCAGTTAGTCAAGGAATTTACTGCATTTTATGGAACCCGAAATTTCGTTAAGGTTTTGACAAGAGCCGACCACTTATTTCTATTCTGAGCCAGGTCAGTTCAGTCCACACCCCTATCCTATATCTTGGACACCGGTTTTAATTTTATCCTCCCATCCACGCGTAGATATTCCAAGAGCTTTCTTTCTTCTATATTATTTTGCGAGTTATTTGCATTGGATGTCATTAAGATCTCTTCCATTCCCCGTCATTTATCTTCCTCTCTAGTCAATTTTTGTGTATTTTTCGTTACTTATGCTCGGTATTCTTACATTCATGCCGAATTATCCTGTTAGTTTAAAGAAAATAACGTAACCTTATAAAATCTGAGGCTCACAGCGGCGAATATCAAAACGGCGCTCATTTCAGACGTGACGCCATAGTGTGCTAAAAGGTTACACAGGTTTTGGAAGGACTTTCCGTCTCCACCTTCAGGACACAAGACCATTTACCAGACTATACAACATTCTATGCCATATGACTGCTATTTTTAAGTAACTTCAACGACGTAACCAAAGGCTGCAATAAAATACAGCATAACTTTATCCGTTCAACTATGAGCAGGCTTGACAGCCGCGTTGCGTAAAAAAAAATCATTAAAATTCAGGGCCTACACTGTAAACACGTTTGAGGGAATTAAATTACTCAGATTCGAAAGGGATAATCTTCAAGTTGTCGTCGTCGTCGTCGGCGGCGGCGGCGGCGGCGGCGCTATAATTCATAAAGAGTCTTGGCCTCCTTTTCCCTTTTTTGTAGGCTTCACGCCACACTGATTTGGGCACGCCACATTCGGCTGGACTCCTCTGGATGAGCGATCAGCCCAATGCAGAGACCTCTACCTGACAACACACAACAATCCCAATAGACAGACATCCATGCCCCCGGCAGGATTCGAACCGACAATTCCAGCAAGCGAACGGCCGTAGACCCACGCCTTAGACCGCGCGGCCAATCCTCAAGTGGTAGAAAAATTAAAAAGCTCATTTAGAATACGAAAACTTTTTACACACGACGTGGGGCACAGATTGGTTATTCAAACATCAAAGCAACCACCTGAAGTGCTTCACAACGTTACGTGGCAAACATTCTGAGATAGACAGAGTGCCCTGCCCGAGGTTCGAAATCGAAACGTCGGTAAATATCTACCTCCCGAAATGGTTTAACATCACAGACTTAAACCTGCGATGCCAGTCGCTGCATCTATGACTTCTCAGATTCTGACCTACATCACGTTGTTTGGGATGCGATAACGTGTAGTTTGGTTGGTGACTATTTACCAGACCACACATTGTCACATCCAAAACAAAATAACTGTAATTCTCATACCTCCACATCTTCAGTTCCAAAGACCGGATTCTCTCTTGCAGTCCTAGGACAGCGAGTTATTGAAATATTACGAATACCAATATTGCCGCATAACTCGTTGCAATTATAGCATGGTTTTAGAGCGATGTATGAAAACTGGCACGTAATGCCGTTCAGCAGGTGTATAAATTTCGTGAAAATCGGCACAGTTAAAGCCACACTTTTCGTGGGAACATAAATTAAATGCGCCCATACTTTGATATAATAATTTTAATTGAAATAAAATTTCCTATAGGCGTAACGACTAGTTCTACATCTTATGTTAACACAGAACCACTATACGCTGTTTAACGACCATTTATATATTCAACGATTTTACCGCTTTTTATGGATCTCGAGAATGTAAGACATAAGTAAACAAATAAGTAAATAAATAAATAAACATTAATTTTCCGATTTGAAATTTCTTTGTAATTTTTCTACGTGTACGGTTAAAGCAACAATCATTTGTTGCGGCGGCGGTGTTCGTAGCTGCAATCCTAAACCTCATTCATTCCCAATCTTCCAACTTTTTCCTTAATTCAATGTCATTCCTTCTTTAACATTTTACCCACTTTTTGTGGTGACAAAAAGGAAAAAGGCAACATATCCCGGCCGAGGAACGAGTTCTTCTCTTTGTCACTTATAAGTTTTATGTCCAAAATATCACCGTTCCATTTGTCATTTTTGTTACTAAACTAGAAGTTTTATTTTTCAGTGACAGGCTTGACGTTCTGTCCATTTACACGTCAACACTGCCACACGGCGATGTACGTCCAGTGTCTCACAGCGCCAACGCAATTTCACATCTGTGCCCATTACTGTGATGGAAATTTTCAATGTGTAAAGTGGAAATCAAGACACAGTACATGCAAGGAAAGCTTCCGTAAGTCCAAAAACATTTGCGACATAGTGAAGAAGCATATGGGTCAAAGACTCAAAAGTAACGATACAAGATATAATGGTGTATTTCGTTAGGCGCTTGCTCAACGGATGGTGTAGAATGAATGCAAAGAGACGTCCATTGCGGGCAGCAGACTGCACGTTTTGAAGCGACACTAAACGAGCATTTCTCATTATTTATTTGTTTATTTATTTATTTATTTATTTATGAACTGTACAACATGCGGAAGGAACGAGTTGTAACATAATTTTAGGTAGTACCACTAACTTCCTGGAGGGATTGAAGACCCCCCTCTAGAAAATGAACTCGCTTGCAGTTGCCGGATTATCGGCCGGGATTCGAATTTTTTACCCTAAAAAACACAAGTCAGAAGACTTACCGCTCATGCCAACTACCGCAGTTTAAAGAATTAAAAGATAAATTTCTTGAAGGAATACGCACAGAGTTGAGACAACATCGACTCGCTACGGGCTGGACGGTCCGGAGTTCCAACCCCGGTCGGGGTCAGGGTATTTTCTTTTCTCAACACCCGTCCAGACCGGTCCTGAGAACCACATAGCATCCTGTACAATGGGTACGTTGGCTCCTTCCCGGGGGTAAAACGGCCACAGCGTGGCGCTGACCACCCACCACCAACTAGTGCCGAGCTTAAGAATGGGTAGACCTATACCTCTGATTCCCCTCTGTGCTAGTCATGGCATGTTACGGGGTGACCTTTACCTTACGAAATATAGACATTCGGTTTCAACGTCAATCTGTACATATGTTCAGCATTTGCGGGTAATAAACATATGCTTCATACGTGCTAGTGCGTAGTGGCAGAGGAGTTTTACTCCTGCTCCATCTTCGGAAGGTTCAGCAATGCAACTTCTGTACGGACACAGCTATCGCAACTGAGGCTCTTCCTGAATGTCCTTAGGCCCTCCACGCAATTGGCGGAACTCTGCCTCACAGTGAGCCACACCACTTCCAGCAGATTATTCACTCATTATCCTAATGCTTCGACACCACGTGTACAAAGATGCCGAGAGTTTTTAAGACGTACAAATACTTCTAGTCCTTAGGCTTTCGCTTCTGGCGTCCAATGCTATGGATCGATTTCAGGGCTGTGGAGTGGGTACACAAAAACTCCGACTCCGACTCCTTCATAAAAGCTCAATATGTATTAATAACGGTAAACATATAAGACATTTCAACGCCACTACGTGAATCGTCAGGCTACTTTTTTGACTTATAACCTATACTTAAGTATAAGTCTAATGGTTACTGTAGCTATCAGGGCTCTGGAGTTGGAATATCTAGTTAAGATTTTAGACTGAGGTCGGAGTCGCAGTCCGTACATTTTTACCGACTCCGACTCCACCTAAAATTCCTTCCAACTCCACAGCCCTGATCGATTTTCAGGATAGGGCGCGCAGAGTAAGTTTATATTTCGAGACTAAGAAGCACGTCTTAAGAAACAATCCCGAAACAAATAAATGGATTTACAAAACTGATTCTGGTATAATCATTTTGAAAATACATAACAAGAAGGAGACGGACAATTAATTTAGAAACACATCTGGCTTTCATTAATTTTGATAATGAGTTTTTGTGGAACATTGCAGTACGAAGAGACTGCCCTCAGCGTCTGCTTAATGGGATTACCACTGAACAGAATTACAGGCGAGTACTTAATTAAAATGTGATGCAGTACACCAGAGACGTAATGTATTCCACGAGTCTGAGATTTCACGTCCTCAGGGTTAAGAATATCAACCATAAAATAAAGTCAGCAGACTCCTCTGAAACACGCGGTACTTCCTTATTGAAATGTGCTGCATCACGTCAGAAGGGGGTAATCTGCATCCCTCAGCCTGTTTACTTACGTGCTCCGAAGACATAAAGAACAAATCAAATGGTGAATGAATAAAAAATGAATAACAAACGAATTAGATGATTAATCAAAAAGTTAATTAAATAAATATATAAAATTAAAATCACTTGTTTATGACTTGATGCTGAAGCTATTATGCAAAAGAATATTAATCGGCCAAAAGATTAATAAATTAACTGCAGAAAGTTTCGAGTCTTCTAGGATGTGACGTTCTGTAAACTGGAAAAAGCAGCACGCAGCTGCTTAGTCTCTGAATACTGATGCAGCAAGATCCTTTATACTTACCAATCTACATGACGTCATACCCCAAAAGACCTGAATCTTTATCAACAACAAAGTGAGAACCTCCAAAATCACAAATGCACAAAACTAATATAGACTGTAAGTTTCAAGCTGTATAAAGGAAAATTCATCTACATAACACTTTTAAAGTCTACGCTTACTTCCCAGAAATATATCGTATCATCATTAAAAAATAAGTGTTCTTTGTGTTAAAGAAATCGCTCTGTATCCTGAAAACTAAAAGACCCCAACAAAGAGATGTTCTTAGAAATCCATAAATATTCAACGTTAAAGCATGGGGTGTCGTATTTATCACCGCATTATGAAGGGCTCATATATCCAAAAACAAGAGGCAGGCCACAAAACTCAACGTAAACACAGGCGTAAGACGTCACAGCACAATAATCCTGTGTTGGGAATGCTGCCCGTCTCGAACTTCCGATAGTAAACCAGTCGCCTTGAGGTTTCGGGAAACTTTTTCCTCATTCCATCCATTATAACGTCGGAAATAAACTATATTACGTAATATCAACAACGCACATTTCTACAGCCTTACCGATTCTATTCAGTGCTATATTGCAATTCATCACTCTACGAACCATGATGTTGAAAGTTATCAAATAAACCAAGAAACGTATAAATATAAAATCTACTCACACGCTGGAATTCTTTTCTCTGATATTTCAGTCACCCAACGGGGAACGCTGTAAAATGATGTAGCGGGCAAACAGCGTAACGTGTTCTAAGCATTAGTCTAAGCTACGATTTATATCACACGGCCTGTGATGTGGAGAAGCGTGTCCATGTGGCTGCGGCTGAGTCCTATTAAATCGCACAGTATCTCTCGCAACATGATCCCATGTCACTACCAGCCAAAAGCACACCAGACACTAAACCCCGGAAACAGAAGTTCGTCTAAATAATGTATACAAAAATTCAGCTCCCACCTCACAGAAAACAGCTAAATCTCCAATACGAAAACCAACAGATACTGCTATCTATGGAAAGATTCCCTATGTATTGTAACGATCATATGAAACACACAAATACACTGTATGGGTAAACAAGTGTTCTTGAATGGTACAGTACATATAGCAAGCATTGAGATGGAAAGGTTTAACGTAATTACCAAACCTGTTGATTACACAGCAAAACAGAACAACATTGCACAATATAATTAAGATAATTAAGTTACATTATTAACCCAACTAGTCGCAATACGATAAAATTAATCCAATTAAATCAGCCGGTCAGCCAGCACATTCAAGACAATTGAGTCATGTGCTAAACATGTGTACACAACGCGGCCACTATGAATAATGCAACATCATCGGGAGTTTAACTGAAGGCAAAATGTCATGAAAGACCACTCCACATAAATTCTTCTGGCTGCTCCGAGTAAAGTTTACAATTGTCCATGTGTTTAATCAAGCACCACGCCATGAATCAGTATTCTGTGGAGGCACAGATCCATTCATTCGTGACTTCAACGCCAGTGGTGTGTTTAACGTTGCGGTTTTTTTTACCCTCGACGAAAAACTGCCCGATACCCACTGGACAGGAGAATGGTTGGGTCCTAAATCCGGCATGGACTTTGCGCAGAAGAGAAAACTGTCTTGCGCCTACCAAGTCATTAACCCGAACAGTCACTTCTGTTTCATTCTCAACCATCGACTGAGGTCCACTGCCTTCTTAATTTGTTTGTGGTTTGTTTAACAACGCTGTTACAATGTTTAAAAAACTTACAGTACAGAACGATTAGATGATGTGTGAACAACATATTGCAAAGAAAAATAAAGGAAGATACCGTGGTATAATTTAATTCACGTCCCGACATCTGCCTGATTGGACTGAGAAAGACCACGAAAATCCTCGGTCAAGTCACCCGGGCTTAGTACCTCGTTTAGGACATGGGACGCTCCGAACATGAAGGAGTGCCGTGTTAGTAGATAAAGAAATTCAATATCAACGTTAAGAAGTTACTGGAAGCAAAATGTGGCACTGCAGTGTTTTGTACAGCAGCGCGTCTAAGCTAGGGTCTTATTTGATTCGCTAATCTGGCCACGACACGCCGGTATTTTCGGTTCATGAATGTTCGTACGGAAATTATGTGCTTTCTCTTTATGAATGTGAAGAGTTGTGATTTCGGTTCACGAATGTGACTAGGGTTGTGATTTCAGTTCATGAATGTGACTACAGTTGTCCTTTCGGTTCATGGATGTGACTAGAGTTGTGATTTCGGTTCACGGATGTGACTACAGTTGTGATTTCGGTTCACGCATGTGACTAGAGTTGTTATTTCGGTTCATGGATGTGACTAGAGTTGTGATTTCGGTTCACGGATGTGACTAGAATTGTGATTTCGGTCCACGGATGTGACTAGATTTGTGATTTCGGTTCATGGATGTGACTAGAGTTGTGACTTCGGTTCACGGATGTGACTAGAGTTGTGATTTCGGTTCATGGATGTGACTAGAGTTTGCTTTCGGTTCACGGGTGTGACTAGAGTTGTGATTTCCGTCCACGGATGTGACTAGAGTTGTGACTTCGGTTCATGGATGTGACTAGAGTTGTGATTTCGGTTCATGGATGTGACTATGTCAGCTTCGTGCTCCGGTTCGTAAATCTCGCCCAACAACTCTGTGTTGCCGGTTCATTAATGTGACTACAGTTGTACTTCCACTTCATGCCTGCGGTTGCAGCTGTGCTTTCGGTTTATGACAGTGAGTCTGTCAGCTCTGTGCTTCCGTTTCATGAATGTTGGTACAAGTTTGCCACCCGATCGTCAAGGTGACTATAACTGTGTTCCCGGTTCATGCATATGACCACATCTCTGTTTTTCCATTCATGAATATGTCTATCGTTGTGCTGCCACTTCATGTATGTTATTACAGTTGAACTTTCTGTTCATGAATATTCTTACTTCAGCTTTGTGTTCCGTTTCAGGAATCTCACACGACAGTTCTTTCCCTCCGGTTCATGACCACAGCAGTCCTTGTTGCTGGCTTATGATTTCGGTTACCATAAATATTTGTTTCACTATATTGCAGACCCACTGCAGAGTAGTGTAACTTACTGCCAATAACGTATTTCAGGAAACCTTTCGAACTACTGCTGTCGGCTAATAGATCATTGAAAAGTAGAGCTGTTCACAAGAAAACAAACAATAACAACAACAAATAATAATTCAGTTATTTGTTTATGTATTTATTTATTTATTTATTTATTTATTTATTTATTTATTTACGTGCTGATTCAAGACCCCAGTGACCAATTACAAACACAGCAAAAGTAAAAATTGAAAACAACAAACGACGACAACAGCAAAGCCAAGACAAAAAGCAGAGCACTACAATTAATTTAATTGAAAGCAAAGTTATTGATAGAAATAAAACTACCTGATAAGAGTATTAACAGGTAATAGTGTAACACAGTAACACGAAATGTGATACACAGAAAGCAACTTGTTCTCTAAATCCTGTATATCAACTCACATAGATTCTTTATTTATATATATACTGATTACACAGCCTAGTGGTCAATTACAAAGCCAGCACAAGCATGTGTAATAATAACAGCAGATCTGTATGGCCGCTTTGTTTATGAGTTCTTGTTTTTCTGCCCGATCGATCAATCCCTCCCCACTGGACGAGGAAGTCATTCAAAATATCCGAAGAATTCTCATTTTTAGAATTTATTTGAAATCGACACAATCCATTAGCAGTCCCAAATCAAGCCAGATATTTTCTTCCTGCTCCAAAACACCGGCTGCTAGAAGTCTGGACATGTGGGTGTCAAGAGCAAGTACTACGTAGATGAAACTTTGGCGTAAGGGATACAGTTCCAGGTAAACCAGGTATAGTAACTGCCGCTTGTAATTCACTCTATTATATCACAGCCATCTACGTAGAACTGTTATAAGAGTGAAAAAACAACATTATTTTCTCTACAATTTACACTGTCACCAGAAGAAAGTGGGTAGGTTTACCATAATCCTTAGAATGTTAGACACTAACCTGGTGTCTTAACGCACGTGCGTCACAACGTTGCTATTATGGATAATAGGGAAGTGTGAAATGTGGCAACATGGTATGTTCTCAAACGGCCTGACTTCTACTCGGATTTTCACAAATAGTTTGGAGGAGTCTGTAATTTTCGTGAATATACTTGAAAGAGAAGGCCCAGACACGCACTCACAGCTGTCTAGTACTGCTACAAATAGGCTGCCTGCCTTCCGGAACATAACAGAACATTCTGTATAATAAAGTGCTAATGAGAATACTTGTACTGAACTGGAAGGAAGAAACAGGAAAATGAACAGAGTTACACAATGAACAGATTAGCAGACATTTTCAGAGAAGTGTACTGAAGGAAGACGATGCAGGATATGTGCAAGGCATGTTGTAAATGAGAAATATGTAAAAAATTCTCATACGAAACCCTCCAGAGGAGACATAGCCTGGGAGAAAGGTAGACGAGAAGATAATATTAACACTGATAGTAAAGGAATAGTATGTGAGGATGTGGACTGGTTTCGATTGGCGTTTGGTGTTGTACACCGACGGACTGTCGAGCACACAGACTATCGAAGCTTCACACCATCGAACTGAAGTTAAGAAATGTATCATGTGCAAGTGGCACCCCACCGTCCGCTAATCTGCTTTTTGTGTCCGTGTTTGAAGCTTCATGCATAAGGTTCTCTGAATCCACTGAAAAGCTTGAGTTTCGTGGTTAATTGAAAACAGTCTGGATCAGAGATTTTGCAATTGCATAGAACTGTGTCGTAACAATCCGCACAAATGGAGATCATCGAACATGCAGTGCGTACAAACTAATTTACTTTGAGCGGATTACAGGTTTACCACAGCAAGGTTAGTGTTTATAAAACATGCTTAACTCTACGGCTTCCACGAGATATAACAATTAAAACGTACAGCCGAACAGACGTCAATCCCAGGGGCAGTGATGGGTGTAACGGAAATTCTCAACACCTTAATTCTTCAGGGCGCGCCTCGGTGCACTATATGTATCTTCAATTCTTTACGTGCTGCCGACCGGCAGGCACGGTAAATTCGTCAATACATTTAAGGAAATTATGAATTTAAAACACCTACTTCCCGAAAAGAAATTTAAATCCGAATACCATCGTCAGTGAAAGGTTGAACCAGTGGTTACGTTAAGGGAGGGGGTAAACACCACCTACTTTATCATTCGAGAAATCTTAATATTGCTCATGGTGTATCTACGTTTCTGCAATCATTTTAATACTTACCAGCCGCCATTTCCGTAAATAGCATTAACGGACTCATCCTTGTAACGAACAGGCAATGTTTTGTGTGACAAAAAATTCGATTCATATAATTAGTGAGATTTATTTCTGCCTTCAAAGGCTTACGGATGAAACCGAAAATGGAGGCACTCATGAAGATGGAGTCACTGCTGCCCTCCCCATATTTGGTAACCATCTGCCGGACTAAAAGGTGCCAGTTACCATTATACACTGTGTGTTCAGAAAAACGCGTATGTACTTCTTGAGAAAATGTACAAAACTTTTCAATGTTTCTAGAGTAGGTAACTAAATTGATTCAAGTTTTGTATTGCCCAAACTGCATATTGGAAATGAAAGCTTATTTTATGACTTTGTTGCCTACAGGCTCCTACTTGCAGACTTTGTCTGTATTTTGCTACAACTGCAATACCGATTGTAATGCCACCTAAGGTATGTGATCAATTACTCAATGTACCTTGCAGTGGTCAGGCTGTTCATAGAGCCCCTTATTTCTACAACACAAAAAATAAAAACGGATTAGTGACCGCTATATGTTACTATGCTGACATCAAAGTCTGCTAATTAGATTGTGCTTTCAGAAGTCTTATAATATTCTGTTGATCAGTAGATAAATAAAAGTCTCACGTTACGTTTGCAGCAGCGTCTTTGAAATCATGTAATATTAGACGCTGAGGATAGGGACAGGTGGCGGACCCTTGTAAATGCGGTAATGAACCTCCGGGTTCCATAAAATGCGGGGAATTTCTTGACTAACCGAGAAACTGTTAGCTTCTCCAGAAGCCCTCTACTCCATGGACTAAGCAAGTAAGTAAGTAAGTAAGTAAGTAAGTAAGTAAGTAAGTAAGCAAGCAAGCAAGCAAGCAAGTAAGTAAGTAAGTAAGTAAGTAAGTAAGTAAGCAAGTAAGTAGTAAGTAAGTAATATTACACAGGGTGATTCAAGAGAAAACCGCAGTATTCTGGGAGGTGATAGTATCGATCGTTGTAAGAAAAACTTCTATGTGAACATGCGTTTAATTCTGAATGGTTGCCCATATAGAGTTGTTTGAATTCATAGATAAAAAATCATCGTGAGTGGTAACAAAAAAGGATTACTTAGTGTTAATTAGTTTTAATTTTAATTTAATTTTTAAATGACAAATTTGTTACACACAAATGACAGATTTGTTACAGTTCACAATAAATATTCGGCAATCCCACCGTCAACTTCATGCACTTTGTAACTCGTGTGCGAAGATCGCGTGTTGTTCGTGGGAATCATTTCTTTACGCGGGCAGCAGCATCCTAAACGCGAGCGAACAATTTATCTCGTGTATCCACCTATCTTTTGTGAACTTCGCTCTTCATCCAGCCACACAAACAAATGTAACGGAGTTAAGTCTGGAGACAATTAACGCTCCCTCTCAACGGACTGCAAAGTCAATGGCACATTCTCACTCAACTGTATAAGTGCAACCCTAGTGTAACGAATATGTTCTCCCTGAAGATGACACAACGGAGTCGACACATGTAGGAGGTTTTCTACGAATGAAGATAACATACTTTTTTGTGCACTAGTTGGTAATTTTTGTTTTTGTATGATATAGTGCATGGATATGGAACATATTAAATTTGATCGTTATATTGTTTCAGCAAAAAAGAGTGAACATTTCACATCCTAGTGCAGCTTATAACGCGTAGATTCTGCTGCGCACTGAAGCAGAATTGGTCATGCTCGTTGCATCACAATTTACATGGTATAAATGTGTTTTATATACACTTAAAACACGTGGAAATATTAACACATGGCCTGAGTAAATTATTTGTGCAAATCAAGACTGAATTTCTTAAAGTGAACACCCTTTAAAACACGAACAAAGCATTACACATGGCACTATATAGGACCGTTGCTTTCAAACTAAAATTTCCAATCACATCACTGCAGCGTAGAATAGTTACTCGCTGGTGTACGTGGATTCAGCCAGCTGAATATTACGTTGAGAACCTTGAAGCTTTTGAATCACTTACTCAGACATTTCCCGACACCTAACGTGCAAGTTAAGTAACGTCGGTGGGCACAGTTTTGAAGGATGTTAGTGTATAAAGATATATTGCAAACATAAATGGAAAACCTGCAGTTTGCCAGCTGCCGTCAGAAAAGCACAAACGCCTGGAATACCACTGCATGTCTGGGAGGGCGTTGTTTAAACTTTCCAACAACAACTGAAGATGGCCCCGAAAAAAACGGCAACTTAAGAATGAACATGGATGCGTAAGAGCGACTGAATCCTGGCTACTTAGAAGAAACAGAAACTGCCGCTGCCACTCAATGACTGCATTTTGAAATTCAAACATGAATCAATTACATGTATGGATCTTCAGTTGTGTTTCTCAGGTTACAAAGAGATTCTAAGAAATAAAAGGCAGAATTTTGAATCAGAAAATATCGTTAAAATCCTTGTTATTTACTGTGCGGCTAAGTATCGAGGGGGGATACAGAACTCTCAGACTATAACTTGTTTTCATCTTAATTCGAATTAATTAATCATTAATAACTCTCTTGATTAACATTAATTGACAAGTGTGCATATTTTAAACCAATAAAAATAACGTTTCTATATCAGAGGACAGTGAAGTGAAGTGAAGGTCTTGTATGGAATGCGCGTATTATTATTGACTTTAGTTATGCAATTTGTATGTGGGTTACTGCATCGTACGTTGTCTTATTGTTTTGTATACATGTCTCATTGTTTCCTGTGTACTCGTTTTAGGTTCTGTTATTCGTTTTATGATTGTTTTATTCTTTGTACCTTTTGCTTTCTACTTTGTGTGTTCTGTATTCTGTATTGTTTTGTACACTGTTTCCCCGTATATATCTTTGTTCCTTTCTATTTGTGTATAGTTTAGGGACCACTGCCACCGGGCGAAAACCCAATTACAGTTAATAAATATCATATCATAATTAAAAACAACACAGTACTGGAAAGCAACGACTTCTCAACATAAACATCCATTAGTTTTCAGTTTGAATTCGTTGATATCTTTACTGGCAACTGACATCAGTTTCCTATGATTTGCTCCAAGTCGCCATCTTTCATCAGAACCGCACTAATCACACACAGTGTGCTCATTTTCGGAGCGTGCAAGTGCAGCCTGAGTACACATCGACCACAGTAATGCTCACCGTACCGTTACAGTCACCCCTACCATAAAAACTAGAAATGTATCACCAGTTTATTTTATTATTGAGTTAACTGCATATTGAAACATTTTTATTGGACTCAGATCCATTTAGGATCTAAGACGATAATAGATACATAGACGTCTGGATGGAAATGATAAGAAGAGACAACACCGTACTGAACAGCAAGAAATGGATGCAAACACGCCATGTACAAGTATAACTTTTAATCTAATTTGATTTGTCATATGCACTTACACCCATTAACGTTTTAACCATTCAAAATTTTAAGTATTTATGACGCTCAGCTGATGTCAATACATCCCTACAAAATAAGAATTCCTTTGTGTTAAAAAATTATCCCTGAATATGGCTGATGACAGCCGAAACATGTAGGAGACTGTACCATGTAATGAAACGAATGTGTGGCTACTGCCTTATTTGCGATTACTTGGTAATAAATAGATGTGCAATACACTGTTGAACATGACTTATATAATCCAGTATTTACCTTCGTGGTCATCACATAACAACACGCTGTAATTACTGCATTCTGCGAGAACTACAGTTACAGTTTCTTCGTTTCTACCCTGAAGATTCAGGCAATGATTTCGTCCAAAATATCGACGCCTACCTGTCAGACTACCAGAATACTAACACGTATCTTTACAGCATTGCAGACCTCATTCACATATCTCATAGAACCTACAAAAGTGCAGCTGTGAATGTAGACAGTCAGCCTACACCTATCGTATTATCACCGTGTTTGAAATAGCATGCACAAAGTAATAAAACCGCATCCCCAACTTAGGTACTTTATTAGGCATCGCATGGCAGCGTTATGGGAGGCTGCAAGTAAAATGGAAATATAATCCTTTTACAGAGATACCGTTGCCGGGTACAAGTAATCTAGATTTATTTCCTGCTCCGTGGTGTGGTTAAACGGGCTGCACGTGAGTTATGTGGAATTTGCGTTTTCAAACTGCGTCAGCCTAATATGCTGTGTGTGGGGGGGGGCCGCCCCCCAAGAGCCAGTTTCGACTAAATACAGAGCGAAACGCCACAGCATCTGAACTACATAATGTAGCTCAAAATACGGCATCACACAAAACATTATTAGCGTTTATACGAAGTTTCTTATTGCCTAAACTTCAGTCTTGTATAAATATTCGAAATATCGTCAAGGCTGAGACTGGTGGAAAGGAGGAAGTTTGCGATTTGCATGACGGTGTATCAGTCGCCATTTTAGGTATTACATACAAAACTGTTTGCTACAACAAACGTTTACAATTGTTACGTATCTTTAGAAATACATCATGATGAAAGGTAAAAACGTTCAACCTAGAATAGGCCAGGAAATCCCCGAGGGGGAGTAGAAGTAGGCCCTATAGTTCTACTCTTTCTTTAACGTCTGCGCTAGATGTGGGAGGGTGTTCAACACCACGCCCCGGCCTCTTTACTCCAAGGAAATAGACCCGGTACCCAATGTATAGAAGGAGGGGTGGGCCCCAGATCCGGTCTGGACGGTCGCGGAAAATGTCGCGCCCGCCGGGATTCGATCACCGCACCGTCCAGCCCGTAGCGCGTCGCTATACATACTACGCTATCCCGTTCCACAATAAATCTCCATATAAATGTCAATTTTTTAATAACCCTCTCCGCGAACTCAAGAAGTTTCCTTGTCCACGTCATAAAGGCATATAGGGGGAGTACAGGATGGCTCCAGTCATTCTTAACCTCGATACTAGATGGAGATGAGTGCCAGCGCAAAAATGACTTAACACTTATACCGACAATTATTTCTAAAAATTAGTAACACATGTTAACATGCTTCTTACAGCAAATAACCCTGGAGGTTTGCTTGCGACCTGGGCAACCGAGGGATCATGGTTTGGTGCCGGCAGGGGCAGGAGACTTCTCTATACTCAAAATCGTCTAGAACAAATTTTGGACCAAACAGCCTCCTATTCAATGGATTCTGTGGGCTATTTTCCAGAGATTAAAGAGACCGAGGTGTGAAGCTCACCTCAACCTAGCGCCGAGATTAAGAATGAGTTGTGATGTATCTCCATTCCCCCATAGGCCTTCACGATGTTCGCAGGGACAGCTATACCTTCACCCGTACGTGTATTTGGGCCGTGTCATGGCTCAGCCGGTTAGTTACCGGCCCCTTACCGGGAAGGCACGGATTCGATCCGAGGCCAATCCAAGGGGGACTTGTGGTAGACAGTAGCACCGATGGAGCTTTTCTTCGAGGACTTGGGGTTTCTTCTATCACACTCATTCTTCTGACACCGTCGCTACGTAATCTCAAAAACCGACTACCTCGCTAAACGACACAACAAAATAATGTGCGTCTACTTGCGTGTCTGCATACCATCCCTCCAGACGGAGACTGCAGCTGCAGCGGAAAAGCTGCTATACAAGCCATGACGAAGATACGGCGGCCGTGTAGGATGTGACGTCGTTTAGCTACCTCCGCACATATGTTCCGGCGCTTCGGAGCAACCTGGGGCTCTTACCCTTCGGCCCTAAAACGGAAGCACAATCACCCCCGAAATTTTGATACCTATTTACCAAACTACACGGCGTAATTTTCCTCTGCTGTAACCTCAGATCTCACCAAGAAGACAGTCTGTACGTTCATTCCACTAACAATCTTCTTCCGTTCACCGTAACTTTATGGAAATTTCAGCACGTCCTCTGGGAGTGTTTCCTGGTGTCTGCGGTGTATCTCAGTTTAATGTGCTGCACCATGTCGACCCCGAACGTATGTGCTGCCCTACGTACAAGGTGAACTAACGTGTGCATACTGATTAACATGGGACATGTCGGTCATTCTTAAAATCACATATAATTTACAAGTATAAAGTATGCAAAGGAATTGTACACACCGTTTACGCACGTCAGGTATGTGACGAAGAATGCAGCAAAGAAATGGCAAAAGAATTGTAACCTTATTTAAGTCATCAGCAATTTGAAGTACCCAGGGAGTTATTAAGATTATGGTATTTTGTGGTGTGACTCCGTCCAGTTGGGTAGATATGTACAATGCTGGAAGAAATAGGTTCGTGGGAGGTCAAAACGCTCAAGAATTAACAGAACATAAAAGGATAAAATAAGAAGAACTATCATTAACGAAATAATAACACGTAATAGTGGCAATGAGAGGATTGAACTGGTACGAAAATTTAAACTTGAAAGTGGTGCGGTACCTTTATGCATAACCTGCCTTAAAAATAAACGAACTGTGAATTTTTACCACGCGCGTGGTTGAGTTCATTACACAGCTGGAGATAAAATCGTTTAAAACTTCGCGCAATATTCAGTTGACCCCGTCAAATTACCCGTCGCCTAACTGCGTATTACAGATGTGATTATACGCCAGTAGCATGACGTTATTAACAACAGGACAAAATCCGCTACAACTGATTTACAAAGTGAAAATGTTTGGAGTCTAAATGAACAAATGGGCACTCTGTAAAACACGAGAACTCTTCAGCAAACAATTATTTGTGTGGTACCTGGCGCATCCTTGTAATATAGATGGAGGATATATGGAGGCTAGCTGGAAACACGTTTCATGAGCAGCAGCGGACAGTTGAAAAGGTGCAGCCCTCCAGATTGGCGCTGACACTCACAGACGATGTGGATCTCTTGAGTAAGTTATGTATGCTGTCACTGCCCGACAGGTAGCACTCACCAAATCGTTCTATAAAACCCACTCATACTTTCACACCTTTACTACAATTACAGAACACATCGGACGATATTTCCCAACATGTAGGAATGCAAAGATGTGGGGAGGTGGGAGGAAATGCATAACAATAGTTTGGATACATGAAAGGTATGTGAACTGAAGAAAAGAGGAAGGCAGGAAGCAGATAAAGATTCTAAAACGGTAAGAAAAATGAAGAAAAACGTGGCCCCTAAGCTGACAGAAAATGTATTGAACCGCCACGAATTTAAAAATGTGCTTTAAACAGTTTAAAAGTATCGAAAATGGATACCGCAAAAACAACACTGAGGCTCGCTGGATCCCATCTGTTTTGTTATTAATAAAACCGCCTGACTCACGGTAAAAAGGCGTGCTGTGTATGAAGTGTGTTTTCGTTTCTTCTGCAAGTTTTGTCAGACACATTTTTCTTTCCGACACATAACCTACCAGACGAGCTACGCTGGAGATGCATGCAGCGAGTCAAGAAAGTCTTCATGAACCGTGCATATTATTGCTGTCCAATTTGAATCAAAATTCGAAAACTTTCAACAAAGTTTAACAAAATGCATAATATTACACTTAACGAAAAACCCTTTCAGCTATCGCTGAGTTGTCACATGCAAGCACAGATATGGCGAAGCTAACAGGCCTATTTAGGCAACATTCTATTTCAGACGCTGGAGGAAATTATGAAACGTAATATAGCCTATAAAGCCACAGTTAAAATGTTGCAGGCTTTATAGGTATGAGAACGAAAGGCAGAGCTGTCAGCAGCAATCAAAACCGATCTAAAGGGTTTCTCCCGCGTTACAAATTAAGAATATAAATTTGCCATGCTCCTTGTAGGTTCATTGTACAGGCTACCGTATGAATATCTCGGCACAATGCGATATTTTACGTTTCTCACAGGGGTGTTGCTGAAGCTTTAAATCTTCTGGGATGTTACACCGTGTCGACTGGTAAATAATTATCGACGTTTCGAAGGAAAAATCCGAAGTGGCCTGTTTGAGCCTGAACAGGAGGGCATTACGCTCCTGTAAAACTTCTTCAGTTATTTGCCAGTCAATTCGGTGTAACATCACAGAAGACTTAAATCTTCATTCCACACACACACATTTTTGTCTTCTTGTAAACACAATAACGAACCTTTGGGTTATAAAAATGTAGGGCATTTTATGACCAGCTGAGCAACTATTAGCTTCTCAAGAAAGACCCTGTTCGTTTGAGTTGGTCGAATATTTATCTACTTAGTCCTTCCTTCGTTCTTAAAGTTAGTTTTCGAAAAGTAACCATCAGCATTTTTGCGAATTTTTACCCATATTTACGTAATACCGGCCAAAATGCTTGGTCAATTTCGATTAAACTTGGTACTGTTGATGTGAAATAAACTTTGTTTTCCGATTCTGACTGCACTTAAATTCGTGTTTTCCTCAGATTTAAGTAAAGGTAATGTTGTCCCTGGACACAACATGGAGGCAAATAGCGGAGAGGAAGTGTAGCTCCACGCCCCAATACCCTCGACATTAGATGGACGTAAGTGATCAACTTCTTGTCCCACGCCCCTTTAATTCCGATGTCCCTTCAAAAGGAGGCTGGGTGGGCCCCAGAATCGGTTTCAACGTTCTTGCAAAAAAAAAGAATAATGTCTTGCCATTGTCTCAAATTGAACAACAATTCTTCGGTTTTCAAGCCTGTAGCATACTCAGTATACCAATTACGACATTCTTTTAAGAGGTACATTAAGCAAGGGAATTAGTAAACATTTACATGATTGTGAGAATGCCACGAGTCACGCCTCGCCTGTCCGCTTGCAAGTAGCGCAGTTCAGACATGTCACAGCTCCGCACTGAACTGCTGCTACCCGCTTGCCTGCGTGATGAATTAAACGGACCGTTTTCAAACAACGTATGAATTTTTTTCCTCGCGGAAGGAAATATTTTCGTATCGCTCTGTGTAGGCTAAGGCTGGAATCGTCAGAGAAAAGTGGGATTTAAATGCAACTGTAAAAGCAAAGGCTTCTATAGACAGGTTACCAATATTCATCGTGCAAATCATCTGTAACAGTCAGTTTCGATTCCACAGAGCGGATTCGTCGAACGATCGGAATGTGAAATCACAGCGAAAAATAACAGACACTGGTAAACGGGAGTGCATGCCCTGAATTATTTACAGGGTTGAAAATCGTTCTCCACTCGAATCCGTGCGCGTGTAACCAGGGGCAAAGCTACCATACAGAAAGCATATCCAAAGCACAGAGACCCACAAACACAAGGGGCCCAAGAGGCCATCGCAAAAAAAAAAAAAATTGTTTATACACTAACTGCACGCCATCACCAACTATTCGGGCGAATCGGAGCGTATTCGCAGCAACTCTAAACACAAAAACGGTTTAAATGAATATAATTATTTGTAAGCCAAGTATATTTATGCAAATTTGATAAAAATCGGTCTTGTACCCCATTAGTACGACATGGCCCATCGGCAAGCTTTGCGCATGGACTCAAAAATCCCAGATACGAAAATGCGTGTAACACTAGATTCTTGCGAATCACAGAGACCCTAGGTTAGCTGTAATAATGAATAAGATATTGCATTACCTGGCACACACATCTTGAAGAAATAGCCGGGCGAAACCGGTACGTTAGTTACCTATGTATACTCGTATAATTCATAACACACCTTTGTCTGTCACTTTGTGTACCTCAGAAAATGAAATCACATAAACGTATTCATTTGTAAAACAAAAATTCGGAAAACTGACAGTCTTTTTGTAAAAGCGTATTGGTTCATGTCGGAGTCAGGTTTATTCCCAACTATGTCTAGCAATTCGTCACGTGGGGGAAAATCCCTTTAGCCAATCACGTTCGCAGGAAGATCATCGCTTGGAGAAAACCGAAACTAGCGCCCTTACTCGAATATGCGGAAGACGTGTACAAACAATTCCCATTACGCTCTGGGAAACCACAACGCTCGATTGCAGCGCCACAGATGGTTGGTAGAATTCCACCTATTCTGAGGCGGAGCGCTTCTTGGTTACAGGAAATCACAAAACAGCCCTCCGCACTGCAGATTACTACGCGTGCGCAAAATAGTAACCAAATCGTTTAAATATAGATAGGAGACACTGGATATATTAAATTATTCTCGTAACGCATTAATTAATAAAACTTTTTTATCATAAATAAAACCAGAAAATACAAGTATGTTAAAAGTTAGCCACATCTAATAAAACAGAATCGTAACTGAATTCCATAGTAGTATGCTTCAGAATACGTTGTTAGAATAATAGAATCGCATTACGAGATTGATGGACATGTAGAACGCAAGGAGAGAGGTGAGAGCACGTCCGTCTTCTAGCACGAAAACTTGAAACGGACAGTCTCTTAGGTGTAGATTGTAGTACAATATTAAGATAAAATTTTAAATTTGAGGTTCTCAGGGCGGCAAGTGACAAGAATTTGATCTTCTGAAATCAGAAGCCGTCTAGTTCGGTACACGGGTATCAAAATGTACAACACACTGCACAAGACCGTGGTCTCAACACAAACACGGACCATAAGAATGTGGGGCTTCAGGGAGTGAACTGGGTTCGCCTGACTCAGGACTGGGTCAATTGTGTACAATGTAATGAATGCAAGTTCATTACCAACAAATGTCACTAATTCCTGAGTGTGAAAGCACTCCTGCTTGCCTCGGCTGCTGTCCATAGCCATATTCAGGGAGTATCGATACTTAAAGACGTATACAGCCCTATTATGCAGCCTGTCAACTGTAAATGTTAAAATATATAATGCCAATATGCTACTAAAACACCTATGTGCAGCGTTATAAATGCAGCAGGCTTTAATAAATGTCTTATAATGATTTTAATATAATTAACATACAAGGAGTGTTCTCTTTCACACAGTTAACATTCATGTTTTGTCATTTTACATATCCGACTAAAATTATGCAGCCTCCATGTGTTATTCAACTCTTCCATGCATGCTACATTCCCTATCCAGCTCATGTTCTCTTACATCATCATTGTAATAAAATTTTCTGAAAAATACGATTAAGAACAAGCTGTTAGCTGCAGCTATGTTTTTCGGATAAATTAATTAATTATGCAACATACGGAGTCTATAGGCAAATCGTATAATGATACAGAGTGAGCCAAAAGTCACTGTGCACCTACCGTAAACAATGAATACAGTCAGAGAATCTCTGTACATTAATACAGATACATTTCTCATACTTACATTAAGACAGATAATGTAAATAACCCTGACATGCCCCTGCGCGTCTTAACTCGAGTCGGTTGGAACATTTATACTAAGAATAAGGCGGTTGTATCATTTGTAGTACATGTGCAGAGCGACTTTTGGCGCACTCTGTATAAAGTTCATTATTATTACACGAAGATTACGCTCTTGTGTCACATGATTCAGTGTCGTTCATATATAACTTGCAATCCACAGGGCATCACGCCTAAAACAGGCTACCGTATTTTATTCTTATACGTTAATTTTTATTAGAATGGGATATATTTCAGAGAAGCATTCATTATTTTAGTCATTGAGGTTTCAATTTATCATGAGACAAAGCTCCGTACGATAGGACAGGCGTTGCTATGGCAACCAAATCAAGATCGAAGGGAAGAAACCCGATTGACAAAATGGTGGGTGCCTCCTTCCATCGCTTTCTGCTTCCAGTTTCAGCTGACAAATGTATCGGTTCAAAACGTGATCCATTATTCTAACTAAATTATGGGCACCTTGACGCAGCAAAATCAGTCTCTCATACAGTTCACAGGTAGCCTGTCAGGAACGGAAACCGTAGAAGCTGTTAAATGGATTCTCAGATTTTTCCCAGTACCAACAGATACGTAAATTTACTGGAATAACGAAAAACACCTATCAGTTTGAAGATTAAAGTCTTATAAAACGTGATTCCGTGCAGATTGGTATAAAGGTGTCAATGTTTGTTGCAGCATGCTGCCTTCATCTTCAGGGTAGTTCCTTCAGCTGCCCTGAAGATGGAGGCAGCAAGCTCCACCGAAAAGTTGACACCTACATACCCATCTACACGACGTTATAACCCTGATCTGACGCTATCCTGAAGATGGAGGTAGCAAGTTCCTTCGAAACAGAAATACCTATGTAACAGTCTACGCGGCGTAACAACCCATAAGACTAGAACCTTCATCAACATGGCTATAAGAACATCACACCGTGCATATTTATCGTTCTGTCTTAAACACGTGCTGTTTAAACCTTTAAACACTAAGCTTAGCCTCAACTGTATTTCAAGCGACAATTCGTACCGCACAGTAAACACACTGCGCCTGTGTCATAAAAGCCAGTTACTTGGTGCTGCACAGGGAAATACTGTTTGTTCAGAGACTCACACAAAACACATGCATGCACTCTGTGGGCAGTACGTACAACTTTTGAATTTAAACCTCGTCGTACACCTTAACGGGTTAAAGTTTGAAGCATGAAAGGCATTTAAGCCATGCACAAAGACTGTGTTCTTACTTCACAGGAATCTCACAGCATCTCCAGTGCAAAAAACAAACAAACAAACAAACAACCCTCTTAATGTTGTTTATAAAAATAATTGCTGTTATAAGAATAATACTGGCAAAATTCATGTTTTCTGAATCCTACAGCAGGAGCTGTACTCTGTGCAGCAAAAGCAAAGCGCTCAAACCATGAAACAGTAGATGACGCAAGCGTGTAGGCGGTGTCACAATTCCTAACAAACCCAACGCTCTTGTATTTGTCCGTATGTGACTTCTCTCTATGGCTCTTTAATAAAGTACAGCTGTCCCTGTGCATGCCACGAATGCATATGGGGAATAGAGTTATTCCTCCACATATTCTTAACCTCGGCAACAGTGGTCAGTTTCATGCTCAGGCCACTCTAATCTTGGGGAACTGTTAAGTAGTGAAAGGTTAAGAAAACCCATACACGAAGAAGTACCAGGAAGTATCACGAAATCTGTAAGCACACATCACTTACTCCTTCGGACTTCGGAAACTGAATGCTTGATTTTTCCACAGACTGTATCTATATAAGATAACCAGTGTTCTTTACAGGGTCTATCAACGTGAATATTGCACCTACAGTCCCTCCACTAATTAGAAAAATAAACAGAGTAGCCACGCACACCACATAGACGTGTATATGGAAGTTAGAAGAATTTCCCTCAAATAATACCTGTGCGCATTTAAATACTATAATATTTACCTCTTCGGACTAAAACAGGAAAAGTCTGTATCACGTGATAATCGAGATTTTCCAACAAAAATCACCATGCCGGCGCGAGGAACTACGAAACACCCTGTATGTGTGAAGCAAAGTATTTAGGGCGCACAGGGTGGCACAATTAAATTAATTCTACAGGGGGTGGCGTAATGAAATTACCGACATATTAAATGGCGTAAGAAGATAACACTACAGTGAGTGGCGTAATAAAATTAACAATACACTAAGTGGCGTAAGGAAATAACACTAAAATTAGGAATGTAGAGAACAACGCTGCAATGAATGGGGTAACGAAATTAACTGTGCAGTGAGGGGCGTACTGAAAGTAATGGTGCAGTGAGTGGAGTAATGAAATTAACGGTGCAGTGAGTGAAGTAATGAAATTAACGGTGCAGTGAATGGAGTAACGAAATTAACTGTGCAGTGAGTGGAGTAATGAAATTAACGGTGCAGTGAGTGGAGCAATGAAATTAACGGTGCAGTGAGTGGAGTAACGAAATTAACTGTGCAGTGAATGGAGTAATGAAATTAACGGTGCAGTGAGTGGAGTAATGAAATTAACGGTGCAGCGAGTGGCGCAATGAAATTAACGGTGCAGCGAGGGGCGTAATGAAATTAACGGTGCAGTGAGTGGTATAATGAAATTAACGGTGCAGTGAGTGGTGTAATGAAATTAATGGCGCAGTGAATGGCATAATGAAATTAACGGTGCAGTGAGTGGCGTAATGAAATTAACGGTGCAGTGAGTGGCGTAATGAAATTAATGGCGCAGTGAATGGCATAATGAAATTAACGGTGCAGCGAGTGGCGTAATGAAATTAACGGTGCAGTGAGTGGCGTAATGAAATTAACGGTGCAGTGAGTGGCGTAATGAAGTTAACGGTGCACTGAGTGGCGTAATGAAGTTAACGGCGCAGCGAGTGGCGTAATGAAGTTAACGGTGCAGCGAGTGGCGTAATGAAGTTAACGGTGCAGTGAGTGGCTGATGAAAAAATAGTATTACAGTGCAGGGCGTTCCTAAATCAAGGTCGAAATAAGTTGCGATATGTCTGCAGAACGAAACACTTACGGCGCGTTTACTCCATTATTTAACCCTTGATTTTAAATTTATGGACATCTTCACTGGCAATGCGAGTATCTGAAATGCACCTTTGCACACGGTACACATCACAACACTTCACGTTTTCTCTGCAACTGATTTACAGTCGAGTAGAATGGATATGCCCGACAAGAAAATACATCGTATTTCTTGCACTTACTTTGTCAACGGTAGACTTACAACCGATCATGTTTAAATTGTCAAAGGTTTCTTCGGCCTCAGTGCGAAACTCACGGGGAACAGAGTCTGAAGTACACAGAACATCATGCGAGATGTCTTAAATAGAGCCTACGCAGGTTTTCACGACAAATATCTGTTACTTTTGTCCGATTTTAATCAAAATCGGAAGGTTTCGACAAATTTTAGTACAAAGTCCCAAACATTAAACGTCCATTCAATAGGAATCATGATTTTTCATGGGGACAGACAAGCAAAAGGACGGATGGGGGCAGACATGACTAGGCTGACTGTCACCTTTCGCAACTGCCCTGCGCATGCGCCTAATGAATGGCATATTGAAATGAACCCCACAGCGAATGGTGTAATGAAATTACCTATACAATGAGTGGCCTACTTAAATTAACTCAATCATGAGTTGCATAACGAAGTGAACCATGTACTGAGTGGTGATATGAAATTAACGCTATAATGAGAGGCATATTTTAAATAGAGTTTGAATAAGTGGCGCAATGAAACACGCCCAACAATTAGTTACGTAATAATATTAACCCTACGACAGGCGTAATGATATTAACGCTGCAAGTAGTGGCGTAATGAGGTGCATGGCCCAGGGTGTTATAATGTAACTGATGCCAAAATGAATGGTGTAATATTATAAACACTACAATAAATGAACATAATCAGCGAATGGAAAACCGTCACAACAACTCACACAGTGTCTTTTTTTATTATAATTAAGGCTACATGTTCCGACTGCCGTTTTACAGTCATCATCAGGCCGTTCATATACAGAACGTAAAAAGTCAAATTATTAGAAACTGTAATAGGGACAGGTGGCGGGCTCTTGTGAATACGTGAATAAATCTCCGGGTTCCATAAAATGCGGGGAATTTCTTGACTAGCACAGAAACTGTTAGCTTCTCAAGAAGGCCTCTGCTCCATGGAGTTAGTTATTAATAACTGTAATTAGTAATTACTAATAATTTTCCTTTTATATTCTGTATATAAACTGCCTGATGATGACTGTAAAAAGACAGTCGAAACAAGTCGCCTGAATTATAATAAAAAGACACTATATAAGTTATGGTGACGGTATTTCATTCACTGATTATTAATCTAATCCACAATGGTACGCCTAGCATAAAATAAATGAACAAATGAAACAAATTCTTAAGAAGGCGTGATTCAACTAATGCTATAGGGACGTAACGAAATTTAAGCTGCGGTAAGTGGTGTAATTAATGTACGACAGCACGAAAACTGCCACGTGTTAACATTAAAAGCGGCGAAATAAAATTAACGCTAACATTGGAAGTATAATGAAAAAAAATTTAATTTGTGGCGTATGGAAATTAACGCAACAGTGATTGACGTAAGGAGATGTATGCTAAAATGCATAATGCAATGACTCCACGAATGGTGTTACGAAATTAACACCACTAGTGGCGTAGTGAAATTAATTAAACGACACAACAAATTCCACTTTCTTCATAACACAAACTTACGCACTGTTTGGCACAAATGCCCGGAACTATTAATCGTCCAGTAAAACTACAAATCGCGTCATATTCTTTCATATGCCTCATCGTCGAAACACGTCGGCCGTGACCTACAACGTGAGTGAAGCGTAAATGGCTAAGTGTATAACGCGTTCCATGCCTCAGTGCACAGCGCAATGTAGCCCCTATCCGTCGAGAGTTATTATGAATGAAATATTAATTAACGTATGAGTGATTTCAGGCTTACGCCGCGGTGTAAATGAGATTTGGACACTTTTGGGATTTTTCGCGGTCTAGAATGGTAGTTCCTTACCCGAATTTCGGGACAACCTATCGTTCCCACTTCAAGGGTCAAGCAGTCAAAGAATTGCTTGACCTTAAAGATGGGACTGTAGGTTATACCGAAACGTCGGTAAGGAAATACTATTCTACGCTGCGTAAAATTCCAAAAGAGCGGAGATCTCAAAGGTCCTAACCGCACAATCACATCGGTAAAATATTCGTTTTTCAAAACGACAGACTAAATATCTGTTACCTGACACTAGGTCAGCATAATATTAATTTGTTTTTATTATTAACCCTTTAAAGACGAAGCGTATCTGTTTTATATAAGGACTCAGTGCGTACGGCGCTGTAAACACTCTCCACTTCGGTTATAAAAACCAATCTCTTAATGTTTTATAAGGCAAAAGTTGGTGTTTGTTCTGAGATCCGTACAGAACACATAAACGTAATGTGGGCACCACGTAGAATTTTTTAATGTTAAACCTGGTCGTACGTAAAGTTACCGCTAGGCTTTGAAAGGTTAAACGCGACTGCATACTATTACAAGGATATAATGTAACGAAACAAAACGACAGTCCTTTAAAGCAGAGTAATTATTATGCGTTCCACCCTCATTCTTATTCAAAAATTCCGAACTTGTTTCGAAACTCCATTTGTGTGCCGTATGATTCTCACAATAGACAGCAATTATTTTCCTAAACAGCATTAACCGACTGGCCTTTACACTGGGTAACAGTTCTGTTTCCCGTGCGGTACGAACTCTATCTTCATATATTATTTACATAACTTCAGGCTTAAAAATTTTGCAGCAAACAGACAGGATGGAGGATTCTCGAAACCTGAAATTACTCTCAAACCCACTTCAACAAGCAAAAATATATGTAACAATAATAAATAAATAAATAATAAGTAAAAAATAAAAAACAAAAATAAAAAAAATTTAATATAATCAGAACTGTAAAGTAATAATTCAGTTGCTATGGTTCTATTCCTAACCGTGGTGTTAAAAATTACTTCAATCATTTAAAGCCTGTATGGAAGACGTGACTAAGTAACTCTGATTTGGGTTAATACAGTTTAAAACCTAGGAAATTAATTCTAATTTGAACATGATGGTAGAATCACTTGGAATTATTTTAACCTTTAAAAGCCTAGCGGTAACTTTACATACCACCAGGTTTAACACTAAAAAATTCTACGTGCTGCCCACATTGCGTTTATGTGTTTTGTACGGATCTCAGAACAAACAGCAACTTTTGCCTTATAAAACATTAAGAGATTGGTTTTTATAACCGAAGTGGAGAGTGTTTACAGCACGGTACGCGCTGCGTCCTTATATAAAGCAGATACGCTTCGTCTTTAAAGGGTTAGAACAAGAATTCTCGGGTGCAGATGCCTTCCACTCATATTTTTCTCGTCTAAATACTTAATAGCACAAATATCTGATAGCAAGCATTTCAGCTTCCTTTTTTTCACAATGTTAATTCTGTCTTTCAAAATGGTGAATGTTCGCTCAGTCAGAAACCTCCACAGGTAACGATTTAGATTCATTGGCAGTATTGATCATGCAGAAAGTTCAGAAAATATTCATAAAGTCTTGTGAACTTATTGACTGCGCATCATCCGTTGTTACTCAGGCCGGTCTGCTAGCGGACAGTCAAATATAGACGAGGTTGGGTCTGACATTATAAGCACATCTTTAGTGTCCTAACTACAAAACGGATTTTGCTGAAATTTGGGAGCTGGAATACTCCTTACACATTTCTTGCGAAATTAATTTTTATTCGTGTCGGTCCAGTATAACATAAAAATCAAGTAGAAATTTAAATTCCCGTTTCAGAAAGAGAGGGTAATTTGACAAACTTATAACAAACAGGGCTTCTTTCGCTCTAGAACTTTATTTGAAAAATTTTAAAGACAGTAAATACCTATGGGTATTAAGAGAAAAATTAACTTTTTTGTGTGATTTTCGTTTAAAAAATGGTTTCATAATTCTTAAAAAAAATCATTGATCGGTGTCGGTCCATATGTGATTTTCACGTATTTCTATGCGTAAAAACTCGACACACCTTGCTTGCATGTCAGAAATTTTAGTTCCTGAATATGGTGTCAGATATTTACGAAGTGTTCTGTATCATTAGATAGAGTAGATAAATAACATAAATAACTCCACAGAACAAACGCCTTCTCCAAAAGATGCTCAGCTACGGCAGAAATTCCACGCTCTTTATAAAACCCTAAAGATAATTGACACTTTCAATATAATTCAGTTTCATCATAGCCTGCAAAGGGCTTAAGAACCACGCCATTAAAGTACATGGGAATAGTTCCACGCATTCTTAACCTTGACGTTGTGTAGAAGTGAGTGGCCAATTTCGTACCACTGCAGCCTTAATCCAGAGTAAGAGAGCCGGTGCCCACTTAGTAGGAAGCTGGAATACACCACAGTGGGCCTTGATGATTTGCAGACAGGGAAAACCTCCTGCCCCTGCTGCCGGGAATTAAAGTCCTACTGATAGGTCGTCCTAGGATGACAGGGAAGAGAAGGAGACAGCAGCAGATAAATAGGAGGGGAGAGAGTTGGAAGTTGGTCAAGGAGCTGTCGAGAAACAGTTAGCTTGTGGAACTTCACGGACGCCCTACGCTCCGTTTAGGAGTTATGGGACATCATCATCATCATCATTATTATAGGTCGTCCAGCCTGTAGCCTGTCACTACACCTCCTGAGTTATCTCGTCTAGCTTCCTTCATGCATTCCGGCTACCGTTATATGTTTCCCTCGTCACAGAGATGTTGGTGTTGAAACGTATGAAAGAAAGGCAAAGCATGTACAACGCTTTGAAAGAAAAACACATTTTACCCTCCCTCTTGTGCGTTATTTTGATGTCCTTTCTGACGAGAAAGTAAAAGCAAGGAAGGCGCACTTCGCATACAGGCCGCGTTACCCCTTGGGGAAGGAAACTTCGGTACCCATCGAATACGGGTCTGGATGGATCCCAGGGTCGGTCTGGAGGCTTTGAAAAAAAGAAAAATTCCTTGCCTCTACTGAGAATCGAACCCCGGTTTGTCCAACTCAGAGTCTAAGTCTCTGTACAAACTACAAGATCCCGGCAGAGAAAATTTCTCTGACGATTTTGTTTGCAATTTTTGAGTATGCGGTAATAGTGCTTGGTCATTTTGCTTTGTCAAAAGTCTTTATTCTCATAAGTTTGAAACGAACCTGAGAAGGCTCGATCGTGCACTCCCATTGTCAGAATAATCAATATGCAAACGTGACACAGTGCGACGATTGTGCTGTTACGTGATGGAAAAGAAATAGAATAACACGAAAAATTATAAACTTACAAAACCTTATAACAGAACTAAATCAAATGAACTACAGAAACGAGACACGAACTTGCAACCTTCTGATTACGAATCCGCCACCTAAGCCGCTAGACTATGGACAACTACCGCAAGGAACGTACTAATGTTACGTGATAAGAAAGAAGAATTCTCTTTCGACTATGCAACTTCTGAACGTGGAAATCGTATTGGTTGGTATATTTTTTTTTTGGCCAGCAATTCTTTTTCCTCACAAAGTTTGAAAAGAATCGGAGAGGACTCGATCGTCCAGTCCGCTTGTGAGGACAACCTACATACGAACGTGACACAGTAAGACTGCATTATTGCATTAATGTGACAGATCACATATCGTTACATAATAACAAATTCCGTGTAGAAAACTGAATCCTGCGTTCCTGTTATTATTTATAGGCCTACGGTGATTGTGTGTGTTTTACACCTCGAAAATTTAAGAAATTTTGCTTTCTGAAACAGGTCAGCAAATAACAATTTTTATGTGTAGCATCCCATTGTGTGTCTAACATATGGACGGGCTGTTATTGACTGTGCCTGTAGAGAGAACAATTCGTTAGTTGGCACAAATTATGCTACAGACTTGTGCTAAACTCTACAAATTTAGTCAGAAATATTTTCAGGTATTATACATAGCAAGTTCTAAACATGTTGAAGGACCGTCAGAAGAAACGACTGATTTTTACTCTCGTGATTTTTTAATTTAGAAATTCACTTCATTCGAGAAATTTTACTCAAATACTCGCTTCATTTTCCCTTCCTCCTTGCATTGGAAAGATACAAATTCTATTCGCCAATCAAATCATTTCTACATATATCGAAAACGACGGTGAATTGGCAGCGGATGTGGTATACACTGCTCCGTACGGCAACGCTGTTAAATCAAGAATTTAACTTATTACATTTTTTTTATATGGAACCAAGAAGTTAAGAAAATTTCTATGGAAAATATGACAAAATGAGATAAAAAATGTCGGGTTTTGCGTGTGGAATAGAGGTAATCAACATGTAAGTATTTCGACTCACAAGACAAAGGATGCGTGGTTATACTGTGAAAATGAAAAGACGTGCAATTTTAGGACCGGCATTTAAGACTAAACGCTAAAACCTTACGATCTTTCTGTTTCACACACACACACAAACAAAGCCAAATTAAGGACCCTAGTGTTAAGACTTCGTTTGCTTACATGTGTGATCTTACGAAATACCAAACGTAGCCCTGCTTGTTACAGTCTTGGCAAATACATTGAGACTGACAATGTTTGACATAATTCTGTAGGCAGATATTTTTGGCTCTAAGTAGCTCTGCAGACGAAAGCAAATTTTTAGATGTTTTTGCTTTCTAAAGCAGGTCAACAGAGAATAATTTTTGTGTGTGACATCCTGCTGTGTGGACAGGCTGTTGTCCAGAGAACAATTTGTCAGTTGACAACAAAAAGGCTGTAGATTTGTGCTAAACTCTACAAACTTCGTTAGAAATATTTTCAGATATTATGCATAGCAACTTCTAAAATAGTTGAAGGAAATATAATTTATCTGAGTATATTGTTGTTAGGTTGTCAGCAATGTCTTTATATCTGAAACACAAGAATAGCGAAAGCGAATAATAAAGATTCAGTAAAGAATCAAATATTTAAGTGATTAAACATTCGAACGTCAAAACAAACTGCTCATTTTTACTTTTGTTTCTTTTTTTCTTTGGAAATTCACTTCATTTGAGAAACTGTAATCAGCTACTCGCACTATTTTTCCTTCCTCCCTTCATTTGAACTATACAATTCAATTCGCCAATCAAATCATTTCTACATGTAACGAACTGCACTTTGAATTGGTAGCGAATATGATACACATCACACAGTACTTCAGCGGTATTAAATCAAGAATATTAACATACTACATTTTGTTATAAGGAACCAATAAGGTGAGAATTTATGTGGAAAATAATAGACAAAATGAGATAAAAAGTGTGGTGTTTTGCGTGTGTAATTGGGGTAATCAGCACGTATTTTGACTCACAAGACGAAGGCTGTGAGCTTATAGTGTAAAAGTGACAAGAAGTAAAATTTTAGGACCGGTATTTAAGACTGAACGCTACAAACCTATGATCTTTCGGTTTCACACACACACACACACACACACACACGCAAACAAAGCCAAATTAAGGCCCCTAGTGCTAAAACCTCGTTTGCTTTCATGTGTGATTGTACGAAATACCAAACATAGCCCCGCTTCTTTTAAGCTTGGCTTAATGAACTGGCAAACACATCGAGATTGATAACGTTCAACATAATTCTGTAGGTAGACATTGTCGGCTATAAACAGCTTCGCAGACAAGAGTAAATTTTTAGATGCTTGTAACAGATTCGCTATTAAAGGAGAACTGTCATTGTCGTGTTCCAACCTGCTTTCTATTGCAACCTATAATGTGGGATATTGTATACAAGGAATCAGACGTTGCCATTGAATATCTTATGCAATATAAAATAAAATAGACGGCGATAAGCAACTACAATTTAACTTCGCCACAGTAACGTGTAAGTAACATATGAGTGTATTAGCGTAAAACGTAGATGCATTCTAACAACAGTTTTCTAACTGAAATGAAACTCTGTGTTAACAGATAATTTTATCATGTGTTTTTACATTCTCTGCTTTTGTGACTAAGTTACGGGTTTAAAATTTATACTTGCAATGCTAGTCAAGTGTACCTTAAAGCAGTGATGTTGAATTAGAATATATTTACAGGTAAAGATTTTATATTGGCATGTTCTCTATATAACTATGCACTATGTGTATATACGACGTTTTAGACATAACCTGCAGGGCACAGGCAACTTCTAAGATTCATGCGTAGATGCGATAATAATATTAAAGTTTAGTTTAAATAAATAAGGTGTCATCGTTGACTGGCTTCATACGGTTAAGGCAAGGGTCTATTAGTGGGCTCTTTTGCACGACAGTGAAATCCGGGTGATGTAAAAGGTAGATTCATTGACCACTTAAGGAAATATAAGCTTATCGCAATGGACTGCTGCATGAAGTTAGTACACACACACACACACACACACACACACACACACACACACAAATACACAAGCGATTACACACACAGCAATACCATCTCACAAGCCTTCTTTCTTCAAGAATGTGTTGATGTGCAGACTAATAATGAATTCTAGAGAAACAGTGTGCAGATCTCTCAAGCTGGCTTAGTTTGTGGTCGGAATAAGTAGGCATTTCCTCTTCCCGAAGAAGGGTATAGAGTCCGCCTCCGAGAAATATAAATATAATCTCTATCAAAGACAAGAGATAATGTCTATGGAACATCATAACATTTTATGCTTGCTGGGACTACAAAATGTACATAGTCAAACGGACCGAATCATAACGCTTATAGTTCATGCATCCTTGACATTTATTTAAAACAGAAGTACTGACACATTCCAGTCTTTCAGAATGAGTGGAATCGTCGATGTTTTCGCCAAGACACGCTGATGGATCGAGTCTACAGTTGGAAAGGGTAGGTGTCTGGAAGGATGCAGAGTGTCAATTTCACCCTCTATTACTACCACCATAAGGCAGGTTTCAAATATTATATTATATACTACATTAAGCATTAGCAGTATGTTTTGCACATGATTTTACTCTAGATTTCAGCTGATTCAGTTTCGATTTTTTTTCACATTTGAGTGAGTCTTCACTCTAAATCTACGTATGACAATCCCACAATCTCTTAGCATATTTCACTCCCACATAAGAATATAAAAATAAATTATTCTCTCTCTCTCTCTTTCTCTGTCCTCTCTTTCCTTACGTAGAGTAAATAGGAACGGCCTTCGTTTGCTTCAGAACAGGTCAGTATGATAAAAAATTATATCTTACATCAGTCCTCTCTAGCAACAATGTTACTGTGTTTGGTCCTAAGCTTATCGTGTCATTAAATAAGAAACAAATGATGGCAAAGCAGTCTCTGCAGTTCATACGCTTAACACCTGAACAAATTCTTATTTATAAATCAAACATAGCAAGAGCAGTAGTTAGGCTGCTGCTGAATAAACACAGTTCGATACATCTGGTGGCACATCACGGCCGTACATGTGTTTTGTAATGTCGCTGTCAATTGCTAAGGTTATATATTTTCGGTGGTAAATAAGTGGAACGTACAACATTGGCGGAAACAGACTGATGAGGGGAAGAGAAGTACTCGGAGAAAAACCGAATTTAGTGCCGTACTGTTTGCCATAAATTTCATAGGTCTATCCTGAGTTAGAATTTGCGCCTTCTAATTGAGATCCCGTAGGTGCTATGAGAAATTACACCAGAAAACTTGTTACAAAGACTCAATAGAGCCAAAGAAGGACGGAATTAAGGACAGGAGGAGGCATAATGAAATTATTGACAAATCCTGGAGATACAAAACAGGGAACATCACAAACTGAAAGGAAGATTTAATCGATCTGTTGTTTCCAATGTCTGATATACAACCGTCATGCAAGAGTAAATTGAAATGATTTCCACTTTATGTTACATACCCCAGCATTTGTCACGATCAGTTCTTGAAATCTCAGTTCTTTGGATATTCTTTTGTCGCTCTTCCAAATGGGCCCTATCGTAAACCAAATTATTTTCAACGTTAGGCCTATGTCGCGTATGGTGGACGGAGGGCGTATGTTGTGTGTGTTCTGAGAGTTAATATATACGCACATTACATAGACAACAGACTAACGTTAATGTTTCCATTCAATCACAGATATTTAATAAGAAGGCAACACTCTCTGCCAGACAGACGGCCAGAAAAGCATGTCCCCCGAGACAGCTGCTAAAGTTGCCAAAGAAATGCGACGTACAAGGCAGGTATAATAATTCCACAGCGTTTATTTCTACGTGCTGTAAGCTAATACAGGTGCAACGCGTAATTCCAAAGTTGCAATGGAAAACTCGTCCATCCCCCACACACACTTAGGCAGAAAAGTAGTTCCGGCTATGTTTTAAAATACTGTTTATGCACAGCATAATAACTTAGAATTTAGACACGTAGAATGATGATCACATCAGGGCCTCTTAAGGGAAAATCCAGAAAAATTTATCTTTTTAAAACGAAAACACCTTCCGTGGATGGAGCTAATCATCAAAACAAAGAAGCATGTTTTTGCGCCCATTTCGGTAGGTTCTTACAACGTACAAGCTTTCCGTTCGTACACACTAATTATTTAATAACACACTCGTTTACCTTCAGGTATGGGGTGCAAAATGTTAGGATTACTTTGTTTATTCGGAGATCATAAAAATTCGACGTAGAGTTTTTGAATATCCTCTATTAAAATTAGTTGCGTGAGGTAGAGCGCGATTAAGATGACATGGCACACGGCGACGCGTGGGAAGGGAAATGAAGGGGCAAAAGGAGAATGGAGTGGGTATCCAGCATGCCTCCCACGACCGCGGAGCGTAACCTCACCAGCACATTACAAACGCTACCAGCTGACCCGCACACCCTTGCTGCCACTAGTCGACTGAACACCCCCGCCGAATCACATGGACTCGTCCCTTTCGCCGAAAGACGAAATCTGATTTCTGCGCCTGTGTCATCTAATCTTAACTGCACTCTACATGGCAACACTCTGGTCCACTAAATTTTTAATCGCCTTCAGCTGTCACCTGATAAGTCATGAGACGGTTGTACTTACTAAGTGCTAACAAATGTATTTTCTTTCTGTCAGACACTAGCTTGTTCACGAAACTACAAAGAACAGGATACTTAAAACAGAGCTGCAGCGGGCACGGCAGAGAATCCGTCGGGCTTCAGCACAAGGGCAAGCAAACAGGACTGAGCTTGCCGTCATCAGAAAGGAAAATGGCCTGCTGCTGCTGCTGCTGCTGCAGCTGAAACGTCGAAGTTATCACCTGCGGCAGGCCATGGCTGAGAGAGAGGATATGAGAACAGATTTGCTCTCTCAGCAAGAAGAACAGAAGACCCTCAGACGAGAGTTACTCCAGCAGCGCCAGGAATTGTGTCGGGCGATAACCCAGAAGAACGAGTTGAGTCTACAAAAGCAAGATCTCGTCCAAGAAATCGCCCGTCGGAGGGGCAGTCTGCTGCAGAAGCAGAGGCTTACTCGACGGCCATCATTCAGTAGCAGGTATGTTTCTAATTTATGCCTTTAACACAGACGTCTAATTATATATAAAGTGTATTATATGTATGTACGTATAAACACACGACGGATCTTCAAAACTTGTCCACACATTTTTCCCAGATATTTCTTATTTATTTC
This sequence comes from Coptotermes formosanus, assembly GCA_013340265.1. Lineage (NCBI taxonomy): Eukaryota > Metazoa > Arthropoda > Insecta > Blattodea > Rhinotermitidae > Coptotermes > Coptotermes formosanus. The sequence continues at coordinate 725,019 of BLKM01000839.1, read as the reverse complement.
TGGATATTACAGAAAAATTTTTCTTAACATATTACCCCTGTTTCTGAACAAAATTCCGCCATCGTTCTGCAAGGTCTTTGAAGATTTGTGGTTTTGTCCGAAGCTTGTCATGCACTGTCTCCGTCACCTCGTCATCATCCGCGAATCGTTGACATCTTAATGCCTCATTTATGGATCCAAACAGATGAGAATCCGAAGGAACCAAGTCCGCTCTATAGGCTGGGTGGTCGAGAACTTTCCAAGTCAGTGTTTGAAGGGTGGTCAATGTACAGATAGCAATATGAGGTGGTGTGTACTGTTGTTTTAAAAAGAACCTCCTGTGACAGTCTTCCTCTCCTTTTGTGCGAAAGGCTGGTTCTATCTTATTTTGTTCACTTTATACCACAATGAGTCTTCTATCCTTGAGAACCGTGTCGCTGGCTTTTTCCAGTTTCTCATCGCCGGTTACGTTAATGGGCTTTCCCCGTGGTCTGCATCTCTCACACGTGTCGGCCTTTCTTGAACACTTCTACCTACTCGTATAAATTTCCCCGAGAAACAGCACTGCCCACATGGTGAACACATAAACATGCGCGAATTTCAGGACCTTGCACACATTCTGTCATAAAAATGTGTTAGAAACATACTTTCTTCCGTTGGTGCAAGTTAGAAGTGGGGCAGCCATATTCCCTGCTCGGTAGGTGCTTACAGGCTGAGAACAAGATCGAGACCGTCTATGCGCTAACAGGTCACGCAACCAACCAGGCACAGTGTTGGCAACCCTCAAATGTTTGCTTCACACAAGTCATGGCCAGAAAAAAGTGCGGAAATTTTAAAGATAACTGTATGTATAGATATATGGGTAGGGTGACCACCTTCTCACGTCCTTAGTGTGAGACATTCCTTTAATGTCCGGGGTATGCCGACGTGGAGGGGTTATGGCAATAATGTATAATGCAATTTTGCCATTGTAGCGGTTTTACTTCAGTTTACGTGTGACAATTATTATTGCAAATTACACATTAGTTTAAAAACGTTTTATTTGGAACTTTAAAACACAATAATTAGACTTTTTAAGACAACAAAAAATAGTCAAAGAATTAAAATATTTTTACTTAATCAATAAAACAGACAATTAAAACCAGTACACACATGAAGCTGAAATGTCTTTTTGCATTTTATGAATAATAAAAATCAAAATTTTCAATCGATCAGATTTGGTTCACTATTTGAATTCGAAAACCTGCTTTTTGTTTGGCTTTGCTGTTTCGAGGATATCGTTTCCCTTAAGTAAAATATGTGAAAGACTTCACAAGTATATGTATAATTCACCTTTACCGCAATTTCATTTTTATTAAGTTTACATTACTCCTATTGCTTTCACTTCTCCAGTAGAGTTCACATTTGAGAAACTAGGCTTCACGTAAGCGAAGCACACAGGAATAGACCGTACAAACGTGAGTAATTGTGCAACATTTGGTAGTCCACTGTCTACCGCCAGAACTATTTGACAACATTTGTCAGTAGCAGCAAGAGTTTGCGTGGATTCGTTGTTCAGAAATAGTGCAAGTGTAGGCCTTATTATACAGAATTGTTCCTACAGTTTATCCAAGTTGATAGACACCTTTAGGTTCAAAACTACAGCAGCTTCTTTGAAGTCAGAACATGATGGTTCCTTTTTCAGACAGTTCCCAGTGCGCGGACAGTGGTACAGCGCACCCTCAGTGCGGCAGCTAAAGAGAATTGGCGCTGAAGTTTTAGGAACAAAGATTTCGTTTGGCTGATGGGTGACATTACAACCCAGTTTCGGGACGCGAGATTTTAAGTGAATTTTCGGGACTGTCCGCGAAAATGGGACGGGTGTTCACAATATATACATATATACATGTCTGGGTTATGTACTGAAATGAGTTGGTTAATATATGACAACCCTAATGATTGCATAATGTGCCGCAACGTGTCTGGGATAGAATATATATACAATAAATATATATATATACGTACCTACAATATACATACATGCATACTTACATATATATCACCAACCCAGACACGTCTCAGCCCCTTTTACAATCAGCAGTCACATAGTAACCACCTCACTTCAGTACATAATCTCTTACATAAAAATACACTGAACTGTATCCAGTTTTCTGCAATTTTATAACACTGGAGACTGCTGGGTTTGGCTTTAGGGATCTCATTCGCCTACACAAATTGCTTGAGCCGTCTTAGTTCACTTTTATTCCTTCAAGAAAAAAGGAGGATTACGGAATGGCCATCTATTTTGTGTCAACATTATCAGTGCTCAATTTTCACAAAAAGTCATTCACAGCCAACTCTGTTTATATCTCTTTATTTAGAGATTTGAACTACTAGTTTCGGCCTGTTATGGCCATCATCAGGCTGTCCTGAAGATGGCCATAACAGGCCGAAACTAGTAGCTCAAATCTCTAAATAAAGAGATATAAACAGAGTTGGCTGTGACTGACTTTTTGTGAAAATTGAAACATATGCCAACGGGGATGTTGAACTTTAAAATTATCAGTGCCCTTTGTGTAGTGTGGCAAATGATACGCCCCGAAGCTCTCGACACTAGTAAGTGCATCGTGCATAAGTTTATGACCAAATCACAATTTGTAAGTTATCATTCCATTTCACAGAAAAATTACCACATTCCAATTTATTAGAACGCTGTTTACACCTACAGGCAGAACTTCGACAGGTGGCAGCTTTGGTACACCCTCTCCTGAAAGCGACAGGCCCTCCGCCGATGTACGACGGCATATTGAATGACGGAGGGTGACCACCTGCGTACGAACTACACCCTCCCCGGAACTAGAAGGTAAGTTGTTTCTCCACATGCCGGCAAGTTATACAGGAGTGGCAGCAGGCCTCCACTCATCCTTAACTTCGACACTAAATGGAGGCCACTGGTCTGCCTCACGCCTCGGCCGCTTTCAATCAGGGGAAGAGTCCCCGGTGCCCATTGTATACGCATATAGGTGGGCCCCACACCCACTCTGGACATTTTGTAGAAGAGAGAATTTTTTGCCCTACCGAAATTCTGAACCCGGGATAGGGGAATGCATATTTTTCTGCAACTGAGGAATGGGAAGATGACCTATTCTGCTGTGCACACAGTTTATAAAGGGGTTAAACAAGTACAGTATATGTTAAAACCGGTTTACTCATGCTGCTGTGTCCTGAAACCCCTACTTTTACACATCGGAGCAAAACATGAATAAAGAAATGGTAATATTACTATATTCTCGAACTAGAAATTAATAACCGCGTAAAATTCTGTTTATGCATTTCGCGTCTAAAATTCTTCCGTACAATATCCAAACACTCAGCTCCTTACGTACCACAGAATATAATATGTCTCCACTCTAATTTCAATTGGTTAATGCTGTTTAGGAAAATAATGGTTGTTTCTTCCAAGAACCGTATGAAGCACACAAATAAATCACGTGAAAAAGTAAGCATATTTTATGTTAAAGTGGTTGGTAGGCTTACGGGCCCACATTTACCCAAATATAAGACAAGAATTATTTACTAATTCACTAGGTGGAAAACAGGGCTAACTTTATACACGCGCACAAAGTTAAACACGTTAAGTGAATGCAACGAACGATTTTTGTACCTACCGGGGCTACAGAAATAAACAAAATTACATAGGAACTGCAGTAGTTATATACGTTACTCTTCTTTAACTACAAATATCATTTTTGTCTGTTGCAGATACGAAGCAAGAAGAGCGTGAAGTGAGAGGGGTTGGGATGGCGAATTTAGTGGTGAAGGTAAGAACACACACACACAAATATATCCACACACAAATATATCCACACACACACACACACCACACACAAAATTACGCGCAGAAATACAAGCAAACACATCAGCACAAACACACACAAACACAAATATACCCTCATGTACATACATAAAGAAGTACACACAGATACACACTAGTACACTCAAGCACAAATAAACACACATAACCACCCATAAACCCAACGCACGATACACATACACAGACACGCATAAATACTAACACACAAAAACATACAAACACAAACTCACATAAAAATAAAATATACCAACATACACAAACACGGGCATAAGAAAGCAAAAACTGACCCAGGCACAAGCAACCCCACATACGCACATACACGAACACATAAGCACACGTAAACGCACAAGCAAACAGGAACACACAAAAGTACAAATACAAACACGTACATATACACAGATAAACACATATACAATATATAAAAGCACAAACACACATACATCCACACCAGTACATACTACTACAAACACACTGCAAACATACCGTCATCTACTAAATACCTCATCCTCAACAGTGGGTTGTGAACATACACAACAAGGCTACTGGACACGGGCAGAAGCTGCTTTTATTGCAGATGTCATGGAGGCACTTTCCATCTTCAGCTTCTGTGTTTTCATCTGTTGCACCATGGTGCTGGTTAAGTACCTTAATTACATCGATTTCAGTTCTGTCATCCAGCGGCCTGCTCCATAGTCCAGTAATATGATACTGTCCAATGTCCAGAGAACGTAATGTTTTTGGCATAATAGTACCAACTTGAGCGTCTGACTGCAACACTTAATGTTGCTGGTAACAATGACTGCGTACTATAAGAAGAAAGCTGGAATGGTGTATATGAGTACAAAAACACTAATCACCAACAAATGCACAAAGAGAGTTTTATCATCAAATGTAACACACTTCTACATGTTTCGACCCTGCTGGGTCATCTTCAGGGAGAACTTCTTGTTATCTTTACACTAAGGTTGCACTTTATAGTTGAGTGAGAATGTGCTGTTGACTGTGTACTGTGTACTGGAGGCGTGAACTCTCTGCGGTCCCGGCC
>BLKM01000839.1:609398-719742 GCA_013340265.1 Coptotermes formosanus | reverse complement strand
TTCTCACTCAACTATAAAGTGCAACCTTGGTGTAATGATAACAAAAAGTTCTCCCTGAAGATGACCCAGCAGGGTCGAAACATGTAGGAGTGTGTTACGATTGATGATAAAACTCTCTTTGTGCATTTGTTGGTGATTAGTGTTTTTGTACAATATAGTGCACGGATATGGAGCACATTAAAACTGGTGTATATGAGTGTTTCCTAAATTCCTGTCTGTTTAGGTTTTTTGCTTTTGAAATGCGTAAAGAATTTATACCACTAAAATTCATGGATTAAAAATTAAATACGACATAAGAAATCAATATTAATCTGCACTCAAAGCAAAGGTCTGTCGGTTTAAATGAAGAAGATTTTGCCTCGTTTGTTTTGAGAATAATATCTCCATCAATATCTTCCGGGGTTCTTTTTAATCTGCTACTACAGAAGTAACTTTAAACACAAGTTAATAATGGAAATTACAGCCCCCAATTAAAGCAACATCTTATTCTGTTAACGAAAAAAATCACATATTATAAAATGCTGAAAAATATAAATTCGTCATTATAGATGCGTCCCATGGATTCCCTAAAAACTGTTTGCTGACTCCTTGCAAACCGCTGTGATATTCTGGGTTCAGTTAAGCTCTGGGTGACAATGCGAATCCCGATCCCCGTAGTCCAAAGTGCAAAAGCTGAAAATCTGCAAGAAGTTTTGTAATCACGAATACGAGTGTACATAAAAATAGCAAGTTTCAGGTGCAGGGAATTACAGTTTCGAAATCGTCGCTTGCAGGCGAGGTATATCAGGTGCTTTCACTTTGTCCTTAATTTGCATAGTTTCTCTTCTCTTGGAAATCGAAGATTTCCCTTTTATCTGTTGCTATTTATAAATTATAATTTCCGACTCTCTTGCTTAACAAGCATAGCGCCACCTGCATGCTCCCCCTATCCCCACAGACTACAGCTTGCCTTCCAGCAAACAATAAAGTAATCGTTGTCGTTATTTTTCTCGCAAGGCTTAGAGGTTAAACAGAGAATCCCAATCACCTTCCCTACTAAAGGCAACTTGTGTTAATGCTACCATAATTGTAAGAATATTCGCCAGTCTTTCGCAAAAGAAGTGAACTGTTGTACACTGATTTCACATTAACCCTTCAAAGACGAAGCGTGTCTCTTTTATATAAGGACTCAGTGTGTCCCGCCCTGTAAACACTCTCCATTTCGCTTATAAAAACCAATCTCGTAATGTGTTATAAGGCAAAAGTTGCTGTTTGTTCTGAGATCCGTACAAAACACACAAACGCAATGTGGGCACCACGTAGAATTGTTTAATGTTACTCCTGGTGGTACGTAAAGTTACCGCTAGGCTTTAAAAGGTTAATGTGTTATAATTAGTGCTGTCAGGTTAGAAAAGCACACCAAAAGTTAAATTCAACGTAAATGTACATGTGGACGTTGTTTGACGCGGTACATGCGTTCTCAGAGAACCATGCTAAACAAATTACGCTTTCGCCGGGTGTTTTCTAATATGTATTACCTTGAGGTAAAGGGATGGAACCAACATCCAGACACACAAAATGTTTTACCCGCAACTCAGAAAATATGGACAGAATAAAAATGTATTATATTTCAGATAAGATTAAAATAACGAAATGACATACCTCATGAAATACTCAGCAGCTCAGCGTTTACGCACTGTGCCACACACTCCAAATCACATTTTGGCAAGAGAAGATTTCGAATGAAGGGAGCATGTCTTTACTTTCTCCTCCGGTGCTCGGTAGCCGTCAGTTGACGGGGGGTGCGTGTGGGTCCGAAGATGGTGCTGGGAGTGGTTCGAGTTTCAAATGGCGTCAGAGCTGACTACCGAGCCTTCTCTTATTCACACTAAGCAAAATTTTTGTAAGTGCACAGCATCGCGTCACAACCGCGCTCTGCAGCAACCATCAGTATGAAGTTAGCGTCGTGCTCCTCTAACAAATTCATGGAAGGATTCTAAAAGAAGATGCCTCATCGATGATAATTTTCATAGGAACAGACTCAAATGCTTTCTTTGTTTCTAAAGTCACACGGCTGTCAATTCTTGCTGCTTTTCTTAGGTAATGTGCTGGCCATGGTAGCACAGTAATTTCTTCTGTGGCAACACGCGTGAATTCCCCCTCTGTCACTGGGCAGTTCCATTGCAAAAAGCACTAAATTCCTGTAAGATATTCGCGCATAGCCGCCGCCCAATACCGTTCACACACGTCTGTAAATCTTCAACTCAAGAAACGTGCATATTCCAGTCGGCTGTCATTATATCGAAATCCTTCCACCAGTACCCCATTCTATCTGCCTGTGCTGTCCATACTCCTCCTCGGCGAGTTTAGTAAAAGTCTTGCTTATGTAATAAGCTTTAAATAACGCGATTACACCCTGCAACTTGGGTTGCAGGACAGACTTGGTCTTGGGCGAAAGAAATATCACTTTGACAGTAAAGTCTGTGCACCTAGCATTCTGACTTAGGCGCCTTTCGAGTCGTCGATTACCATCAGAGCCCGAAGTCCGACACCAGAGTCCTCAGAATACTTTTCCTAACATTCAGTTTAGAGCAAACAACTCTCTGAATATGCTTTCCGCAAACTGGGACCTGCCGAAGTTATTTCATACTACTGGTAAATCAGTTTTGCTACATCCACGCTACATGCACACTTGCTTATGCCTGATCGAACTGACGCCTCGCGCTAACACAAAACAAAGCAGCACTGCGGCATATGGGAACAATCTGGAGCAGTCCTTCGAAAAAAATCTGTCACGTCTTGCAGAATGTACTGCTTAATTAACTTGTGTTACGTATGTGAAATCAATGTAGTAGCTATATTTAGATTAGGTGCCACTAATCAAAACCCTCTAACAAGCCCACCTCTCCGCATTACCACATCAAGCAGCCAAATTTCCAGATATCTTTTCTACTTGGGATTCCTTGTCTTAGAATTGCAACAATTCTGGCCGGGTAAAACATTAAGAATGGAAACATGGCACCTGACCAGTGGGGTTACACGTGTCTAAAATGAGAAACACTGGCATTCCTATTTCTAGTTTCCAATTACCGCTACACTTTAGTAATCAACACTTAGCAGGTAGATAATAAAAGTGTGCAACGTTTGAAGTTTAGGTTGTATTACATTTGTTCAGGTGCGATTATGGCAAAAGGGGTCAAGCTATCTAATGTGATATTTGTAATAATTACAGCAAATTTGTATGTTGATGTGACCATACGATACAACAATTCACCTGCATAACTCCCACGATTCCACCTCCTAAAACACGGTTAAATTAGTTACCACAGTGCAACAGATCATGACGGTTCTAAGGCTGTCAGCAACTGAAAAAGCAAGGGTTCCATGACGTCGGTGACACAGCCAGCTTCTGCATGTCCCACCGCTTATAAAGCTACACCGAGTTTACAACACCGTCATTGATAATACTGGAAATTACGGATACCGAAAGGGACAACCTTTAAAGTGATAAAGCCAGACTGGACAATTAAATGAACCTGATAACGACAGTGCAAACCGAAGCCACATCAGAAAGCTGGAGCTGCATGGCAAGGTGCGTGTCCTGCCGTCCTCAAAAGAAGCTGTGCAAGGCGTCTAGCCCACAGGTTCCAGCATGACATCAAGACCTGAAATTGACTCAAAAGACCCGATTTGTAAGCAAACTTCACAGCAGGTCGAGCCCAATTATTCAGTCCCCTCAGGTCAGCAGACGCGGTGACGATACCCCAGTTTGACGGCGATGGAGCGGCCTGCACTCTCCAGGCAGACAGGTAGGCGGCCATCGGCTATTGTACTGACCTCTGCTGTAATTATGGCGCAATTACAGAAAATGTCGAGAGGCTTTGCCAGAGGACGCTTTGCACTGCTTAATATAAAATTAATTGTGTAAACTGTACGATGTTTTATGCAGAAGTAATTTCTTTAACAGAGTTCAAACTTCTTCTTCGAAATTATTATGACTGTTGAGACAATCAACGAATGAACCACCAACTTTAATACGACAGGAAGTTACAACACAGCTTCTTCGTCTCACACGATTTTTCATACCATCATTTTCCACTTCCTACCTCATGCCAGTCTTCAGATATATCTAAGGAACACGCGTTTATATAGTTACGTTACGCCGTTCATTACGCATTGTTCGTACTTCTCTCCCAATAATACCCATAATTACAGCACCTTCTTCAGCTGACTACAGACTCACCCTTCAACCTTTTAAAGCCTAGCGGTAACTTTACATACTACCAGGTTTAACATTAAAAAATTCTACGTGGTGTCCACATTGCGTTTACGTGTTTTGTACGGATCTCAGAACAAACAGCAACTTTTGCCTTACAAACATTAAGAGATTGGTTTTTACAACCGAAGTGGAGAGTGTTTACAGCGCGGTACGCACTGAGTCCTTATATAGAACAGATATGCTTCGTCTTTAAAGGGTTAAAGACGAGGAGGCGCCCACATAATTGTATCACCATTTCTCCTTTTTAATCACCTTAGAATTCCCAAAACATTATCCTTAAGAAAACAAAACCTTACGCAGTTAGCAGCCAGTCAGTCCCAAAAGTATCACACACAGTGCATAGCGTCCCTTTAATTGGATTGCAAAATTAGTGTCGTGTTGTAGGCACATTATAATATACAAGTGTAAATTAATTTATGTGAGTTAGTAGTTACGTAACACTAAAGAGACTGCAGCATTGGGGTACTTTACGGGAATGTGATCATGCTAAGGTCATCTAATCTCTTTCGTTATGCTAGGAAGTTTCCAAAACAAACACGATACTTGCACCCAGTGTAGCAGTCATATTGGCTACACCAAAAAATATTATGACAGCATCATTTTATCGTGTGTTCCAGAAAAGAAACTTTTTCTGAAAGGTATGCTTTCGGCCACATCATCTGCACTCGGCGGATAATAAGAGCACAAGAAATCTTTATTTTAAAAATGTACGTAAATTCCAATCCGAAGCAAAGAATTGACACACATATTTTACCTTTGGAACAGGAAATCAACACAAAATAAAAATCAGGACACTTTTTAGGCACTTCCGTATAGTCGCGAAAAGCGCCTATTAGCTACTTGACGTCCGTCTGTCCGCATGTATCAGCGCGGCCCCCACTGGACAGATTTCAGTGAAATCTGTCACTGAGGACTTTTATGAAAATCTGTCGAGAAAAACGAAACGGGGTTAAAATCAGCTCAAAATTTCGAGTATTTTCATGAAGCTACTAGAAAGCACAAAGTTCTTTTTCGTCGAAGATATCGGACACTATGCACTAATATACGATTTTTATAGTGATTAATTATAATTACATCAGAGGCGTACAGAGTTCAGAACATCCTTGAAAATTTATACAAGTATTACCTTCTGGTATGTCTGGGCAAACTGCAGGCAATCTCATACTTGCTTGTGGTGTGAGGGGAGTGACCGAACAAAAGCAAAAATTTTCCAGCTTCCGCTGCTGGCATCAATCCTATCCAGACAAAGCGGCCTGCAAGCCCCCTGTGAAGTGGCATTTCGGCAGCGGAACACGTGCGTCAGTTCAGACTTTCAGTTCGAACGTGAATAATACAGAGAAAATTGTCACAGCTGAGTGGTACTGCATCAGAAGACGAAATACTGGCCATTACTAAAATTTTTAAGAGTTTTAAGCCCCATGACACTAAATGGACACTAGAATTCGTATGTCGCTTTTCGAAGTATTGTAATTATTCACACAACTTCTGATTATGCAGATATCAATCAGTTCTGAGGTATTAGATACATGTCCTTTCTGTCAGGTGATTGCAAATGGAAGCTTCAATCCTGCGGTAAGCCAAAATTCACACAGGAATGTTCCACTTACTCTGTGGTGACATACCTGATGCTCATTCCACATAATGGCTGATTATCAAACATAACTGCCACTGTCGTCGTTAATTCAGGTCATCTAATAACTGTTTTCTGCACAGTGGATCTTGTTCGAACTAGAGGGTTTTCGGTCTCTATTAATAAACAAATAGATACGGCGCACTTTCGAAGACTTTCCTATGAATTAATTTCAGTCTGAATCCAAATTAAGTCAGGAGAAGATATATATTAAGCAGCACGCGCCTGTACAGCCTAAATAGAGTCTGCATACAGGCTGTCGAAAATAAAATCGAAGCTTCGGTGATACATAAGATATAATAGTCTTAGATCATCTGCTAGAAAAAATACAGATCGGTGAGACTGTGGCATGAATCCCAGGATCCACTGTTTAGAAACATCAGTTAACTTGGTCAGTGAAATGAACAGGCTAATGACCCAAAAGGAGTCACCTGAACAGCAGGAAAAGGCGAGGTCGCACCGCACCCTCTCCCATATTGGGCTAAATTTAAAAATTGGGTGGACAAAAGCATAAGAAATAAAATGCTTAGAATTGCATGTATTGAAAGTTTAGTCTAGTTTGCAGTTGAAAATTATAAATTGCGTAAAATCGTACTGAATTTCCTGGAAATAGCAATGATTATAACAATGCATACATATGGCAGGATTTTTCGACTTCAGTGCAATGCCAAACGGTATTTTACTACGTAAATGTACTATCATTTACATCAAAATACTCCAATATTATAACAAATGTAACATACATTTGTGAACAAGAATCTAGTCACATGCTGTAATCAGTAGCTAGAATGAGAACGGTCGCTTTCGGATTCCGTAGTTCAACTCAAACCCTCTACTTCGAAAGATTCTGGAGCTGGTAAATTGAATAGTAAAATCGTACTTCCAGCTCGCCATTGTGGAACTGTCTACAAGAATATTACAAGATCAGACGAAACTAAAATCACGCGTACCAAATCGATCGCGGTATCTTTGCTTGGAAATATTCGTGAATGCTCCTACACCCGAGCGTGCATGTGTGTTCTGCAGTCCTCATTTGGCCTGCTGAAAATTTCCTACTAGCAAGACGAATGACATTGTTATTATTTCCGAGCCACACGGGTCTGCGCATTTAACGAGTAATGCTGGAAGGGTAATTTAACTTTTTCGATAGCATTACAATTAAATCCTTCAGTATTAACACTGTCAATGACTTTGCATTTCCTGATCTGCAGTATAATTGAGAGCCAGGTCATACGACTGTTCCGAAATTGCTTATACTTCAGGTTTGTGATGCTGCATGTATTCAGAGTCTGCACAGCAAGAGCCTTCACATCGTCCCTTTTCCAAAAGGGTCATCAATTCTCGATTTGCATACGGCTTTCAAAATTCAGTATTTATCTATATAAATTTGTAATGCATTTATGCAAGTAGCATGCAAAAGTCATACAAAATCATAATAAGGACTATGTATTCAGTACAGGCGACAACAAATGTAACAGCTTTAAACTTGGCGGCAGTCAATTTTCCCCACGTTCAAGTGACTAACCTTCCGTTATGTGTAATCCAAGATCAACTAGGTCAGGCATAATCTGATCAGAAAGGCTGAACTGACAGACACCTAGTGTATCCTGTACGGACGGACAGTACTGTATTTTGTCATTTGTAAAACAATCGTGCAATAGCAGCATGGAAATCTTTCGGTGTTTGTAAATATTAACTTTTTTATTTTATTTCCATTTCTTCTTAATTTTGTTGCACACCTTGATTCAGTATTAAAAAGATATATTATGTCAATATATCGTGTACTGCTGATGTCACAACAATGTTATATAAAGTCAATTTTGGAAAAACTGGTGCAGTGAAAATTGTGGTTAATCCTGGGTCAGAAGTGTACGCATTCTTTTGTTTGACTACATGTTAGTATGTTGTTCTAAATTTAATTTTATATTCATGTCATTACTCGTACAATTCCTTCACTCTCCACTTAAATTTTAATTATAATTCGTTTAAATACTATTTATTTGTTGTCTTATAATTTTAATATTTATTTATTTATTTAAATAAAATTCGCTTACCCGTATGATCACTTTCTTATCTGCAAGTGGTTTTGAAGGCAATTCTTTCGTTCTTACACAATATGCTATTTCTGCAACTGTGTAAATATTCATTTCTTCATTTTTAATTTAATATTAAATTTATTTCAATACAGTTCTTTTATCCTTACATTAAATTTGATTTTCGCACTTGTGTAAATATACAATGATTTCGTTGCTTTCAAATGATTATTGTATACATCTCAGTATAGTTCATTCATTCTGATCTCAAATTACATGTTTCTCATGTGTGCAAATATTTTTTATGTCTTTGTTATATTCAGTATTTCATTTATTTGAATATACTGTAGACTCTCGAATTAACGGACCTCTTATATACGGTTTTCGGAAATACCGGACTAAATCTGTTGGTTCCGAAATTTTCATCCGCCTTCGGAATATAAGAAATTAGCAGCCTTGAGTGCCAATCAGCGAAGCAGCAGCCGCTATGTGGCGGACACGGACGCGCTCACACTCGGGTGGAGGGAGTAGTGTATTGCTCTTTTCATAACCTGGATCATGGATTTATTACATTTATCTGAAATGTATTAAATTCCAGTTAATGATGACTTCCAGTGCTAACAGGACAGTTGTGTACAGTATTATATATACATATGCATTAGTGTTATATATACAGTATTGCATTAGTGTTTTGGCGACTTTTTAGGCTATATACACAGTATACAGAATTCGGAAGTACCGGACAATCGGCATTATCGAACTACCAATTTCCCCTGTTAGTTCTTTCACTCGAGGGTCTACAGTAAATCGTTTGTCGACGTCTTTTTTTCAACAGAATATTGTATTAATTTTAATTTAATTCGTAGATCCTTAAAATAAATTGTATTCTTACAATTCTGTACATATCATTTCACTTTTTGCTTTTCAATTAAATATTGTATTTATTTGCATGCATTTCTTTCATAATACATTAGAATCAATTGGTTTTTTTAAATTCATCGATGTCTTTCTTTTCAATCTAATTTTGTATTTATCTGCACCTACATTATTCATACAATAAACGTTATTTTGTATTTGTTAAAAATTAGTTTAACGATGTATTTTTTAGTACAATTCTCTGGCTCCGTGCATGAAACCCATAACCACACTTAACCCGTTCCGAGAAAATCGAAGTTTCATGCACGGAAGGCGGTACTCTGGAAAGAATTACTGCAGGACAGGAGCGCACCCAAGCGGGGCTGCCGGGCTGCAGCCCCCCGAAACCGTCCACAACCGAAATTTACAGAACACGGCGTTTGTAGATATTATATCAGACGTTTTACGTGATTTCCCCTTCAGCCGAAATGAGCCGCTGAAATCGATTGACGACTAGCACATTAAAATTTCGAAAAATAAATTAATAAAATTAAGAAAAAAGAAAGAAGTTAGGGCACTGTGATTGAGTCATGGAACATGTAGTTATATTCGTATGTCTATAAACACAGTTGCAGACAATGTTATATTGTACTTACAACATGATTTTTATAACAAAATGTTTAAACCCAAACATAAATTATATATAGCCTCAGGGTCAGCCCCACCGCGAAGAAAAAATTCTGAGTGCGCATCTGACACGAACTGCCTGTTCCTATGCAGGAGTCACCTTCACATCTGCGCCTCTGGCAGACGTAAAGAAAATTAATTTCCGGCGGGGATTTTAAAAGAAACTTCCAAATCCTATCTGTCCAAAATAATTTACCGCCACACGCATATTTAATACTTCATGAAGCCCTGTTCAGTGTCTATTCTTTATTGCCTTGTACTTCCAAGCACACACAATTTATCATCCAATTAATCCTTCGAAGCGTAAAGAGGGTGACACATAACAATAATAGAATAGGTGAAAAGAGAAAGTAATTCGAAGAATGACAGACGTGAAATTTTCGGCAAAGAACATCACTTCGTTAGAAGGTTCCCAGGCTTCGCCAGCCCGTCTTTCCGATAAGAGTATCAAAGTTAAGACGTCAGGATGGTGAGAAGTGGTGGCTTCAGACGACGGTTGCGGAATTTTATTTTTCTGGTCAGTGGTTAAATACATTTGGTAAGATAGTAGGAGACTCTTAGAGCAATGGGCTTAATTTTGATAAATTTAAAGAGGAATTTTTGTATAAGAACCCTGCAATAGGAACTGACGCCCGTGTCGAGGTCACCGGTCGCAGAACGCCTTCCGAATTCGAAAGGACTTCTATACAGCAGCCCAGAAAGCAAAATAATTTGGAAGGCCCTAAAGTTTTCCTTCCGTTCGAAGCCCGACAATAATCTAAATAGCATTTTAAAAGTCTACTTGCAATTACACAGAGAATACACTGCATCTCTATTACAAAGAAAAATCGGTTAACGTCTATTAGTAAAATTATCGATATGTATTCTGAGAATCATATGTACGTACAAGACATAAATACTCTGTGGGCAAAATACAGAATGTTTTATTGTTAAATTTGTTCTGAAATAAAGTATTCAACAAATACGGGTGAGGAACTGATGTGTCCGTGCTAACAGTGGAGCACTCCCGTTGTACGCAGCTTGCGGGGTGCGAATTATTACGCTGGAAAATTAAACGCGGGCAGGAAGAGCGTCATTGTGCTAGTTCTGGGTGGGGGACAAGAGAGGGAGACGGAGAATTGAGACCTACGTTCAACGCCTCTTTAACACACTCCCGCTTCTGTAAATCGGTATATAAAATCTTCTGGCCGGAAATTACAGAAGCGACAGGCCGATCGCAGCCACAAGTTAAACTTTGAAGTTTGTGAATTGACCTAAATAATATTAAAAAATTCAGGCCCTACTTCAGAGAGAACACACCGTCTGTTAATATTTGTGAGGTAAATAATCGCTGTTAATTTTACCATATGAAACGCGTAAATATACTTTCTAACGAATAAGCTTGCGGTGTATGCAGTTAAAACTTTACTAAAATTTAATACTGGTTCCCTTTATTAAAATTCTTGTGACGTCAACAGTACAATATCAGTCCACACACAACAGAAGTTACTGTGTATCACTTTAAATGGTTTTAGGCGCGTTTGCACAGTCTTTTGAAGCTTCTATTGGACTCGTCACGTCCGTCCGTCTGTCCGCGTGTATTAGCGCGGCTCCCGCCGGGATTTCCGTGAAATATGATTTTGAGGATTTATTTGAAACTCCGTCGAGAAACTCCAAATTTGAATAAAATTTGGCAAAAATATTGGACACTTCACACGAAGACTTAGGCCTAAGCACGTTTCATTGTTGCCGACGTCATTAAATCGCCATAAAGGCTCTCTTCGAATGCAATTGTATCAGGCGGTTAAAATAGCTGACGTACATTGCCAGTCTTTTTATTTACGACGACGTGTTTTGACAAAACAAATCAGCTTATACGACGTTCAAATTCAATTCCGATATAGACATTCACACTGCTATGATACGGGCTCTTACCTAAGTACAATTCGGCTATACATATGCACACTGCTGTCATACAGCTTGTTAACTAAATACGATTCTGTTATACACATGCATACTTCTGTGAAACAGGCTCTTACGTAAATTACGGCTGCATCAGTTGTAACCGAAGATTTTGTTTTTGGTAAGAAAAACTTCGTGTCTATAAAATACATTAAGTCTATTACAACTAAAATTAATATTTTTTTCTGCTCCGTATACCACACCGCACAGAACTTCTTGCATCAATGATGCCTGCTGTTTTTGTTTCTAACCTGGCGTATAAAAAAGAGGGCAATCAAAAAAGCGGTACCTCCAAACTTAGCAACAACAACTCTGCTGGTTAATAATGATACAGAATAAAGAACGCGTGTTTTCTTTTCAGTTAGAAACGAGATATTCAGTTAACAAATGTTTATTTAGATTCTCATCTCGCACCAGTCTACCGCAGAATGATACATTCACCTATGTATATTAAAAATGAATTACCACATGAAGTAAATGACCACTTCAATCATAAGCGTAACGTGGGATGTGGGGGGGGGGGGCAAATACCGCTCCAATATTTTTCTTCCTACGAATACTTTTTTGCCAATTAACTTCAAGAGGGACAAATAAAAAATGGAAATATTTTCTAAACGATTTCTTGCGTCGTGTTAAGACAGTAAAAATGAAAACTTGCGTTTTACGGGACGCAGAATAGAGGCTTCTAAGTCACACGTTTACAAAGAAAGAGACGCACTGTAAACTCCCCCCCCCCCCCCCCGGTCACCAATCTTATTAGCCAAGTTATGTCTATTACCTTAATGGAACACGAAAATCCTCAAAATGGGAAGTTTCAGCGCCAACCATTTCTGCCAAAAATGATACGTTCGCACACCAAGCAATTCGTTCCTTACCTGGAATAAATTTAACCATCTGAAGTCTGGTATTCATCTACAGTATATCTTATATATAATTTGATAAGACCTGTAACGGTCTGTAACGCTGTAACGTTCTGCCCACACACAGCAGTAACTGCCTGGTTTTTATAACTGAGACAGAGTGTGTTTACTACGCGGTATGAACTGCGTCTTTAAATATTTCAGTTTAATCTCATTCTTTAAATGGCTAATCACAAAGATATAAAATGGCAAAGAAATATCGGTAAATCGTAACGCCTGTAACGCTCAGATGTTGGGAGTTTCATGGACCGCCACACAGAACTTTGTTTTCTGCGCAGTACGGTCTCAGCCTGTAATATAATACAGCTTTACTTACGTGTTTTGTCTGGATGTCAGAACAAACAGCGATTATTTCCCCATGCAGCATTGACTTATTAGTTTTTATAACCGAGACGGAGTGTGTTTACTGCGCGGTACGAACTTAGCACGTAATATAATTCAGCGTTATTTCAGTCTTTAAATGGTTAAACACAAAGATACAAAATAGCGACGAAATATCCTAAACAATGTTCTCTTTGGTGTAATTTTTTATTTAAGGCCGTGCCATGGCTCAGGCGGTTAGCAATATTAATGGCGCCATTCTAATTTCTATGAAAAGCGACAACATATTGTACTTCCTACCAACGCCGTATTACTTTATAAATACCTTACTCAGTGTAGGATGAATTAAACTTACCCTTAAATAGCTGCATCGAACAATGGACGTATCATTACAGGTTAAATATTTCAAGCATTTCTCCGCGTCTCGGCGAAGGACATGGCTGAAGTCACAAGACATGCCCAGTTCGTTTCAGGCCTACCCACTTCACAGTCATCCTTAACAGGCATTCACTTTGCAAATTCATTAGAATATAAAATCACCACAAAGGCAATATTATAATACTTTTAAATGATTCAACATTTTGTTACACGAACAAGCACATAACAGTACACAGTACAAACAAATTAAAAGTAACTGACACACGAGCTATATTCCACTTTCGCTACGCCATTATGCACACGGTTGCAACTAGAAGGAGGAGGGGATGTCATGCTGCCCATCGCCTTACACCTGCTTTCCTCCCCTCTCCCCTCCGCCACGGTATTACTAAAGGGTGACATCTACTGATCAGACTTGGTACAATTATTTTCTATTGCTGACTGACGAAAGAAAATAAATCAATGCGTTAATATATTTGTAACAAATATTATTAAGGCCTTCATGCGTATTTACATTACGACATGTGTTATTAAACAAGCTGAGTTAGAATTCTTCAAATTATACAAGTTCTGTACCTTATCGTTACCAGATGTCACTACTAATCAAGAGGAAAAACAGGTTATTTATAAGGACACGTGCACTGACTAGCTGCCCTGTGCTCTTTGCAGGCTGGAGTGTTGAGTATTGGCCAATCAAGATGAAACTTCAGAGTTACATCTATTGGACGTCATGTGGAATTAGTGGAGGATAAAGTGACATCGGATCAGGCATTTCTGCTCTTTTATTCCGTTCTCCTCTGCTAGCCAACAATCCACAACTGCTCCAAACTACATTCTCAGAGACCCTTCATATGTACGATACACCTAGCGTGGGACGTTCGCATCGGAACCTTACTTCGGCCGGATGCAAAGCAAGGAATTCAAGATTCGTGAAGATATGGGGTCCTCACAGCCGTGTTACTACAAGTTCAAGTTTTCTGGGATGTGACTCTGTGTCACTGGACAATATGTTAACAGAAGATCGAAGACTTGAATATTCAGTTTAAGATACATTTACGTATAAACTAGCTGTAAAACGAGGATTCAGATTTTCTGGGATAATAGGCTGTCCTTTGGTGAATGGTTCCCGACGTTTCGAAGGACCGTAGTACCCATGTTCGAAACGTCGCGTACCACTCACACAACGACACAGCGTCAACACAAACGACTTGAATCCTCTGAAACGCCGCTGTGAGAACAACAAATCTCATAGATATATAATATACGGAAGACAGCGTACTTGAAGAAAAGAATGTGAGTTGTAACTTAACCCAGTCTTTACTATTTACAAAAGCATATGTGATCAAATCGAGAAGAATGAGATGAGCAGAGCATGCAGCACGTATGGACGAGGGGAAAGGTGCATACTGGATTTTGATGGGGAGACCTGAGGGAAGTACCCACTTGGAAGACCCAGGCGTAGATTGGATGATAGTATTAAAATGGATCTTCAAGAAGTGGGATGGGGGCATGGACTGGATTGATACGGCTCAGGATAGGGACAGGTGGCGGGCTCTTGTTATATATAAAATTCGATTCCTAGCACACAAAGAACATTCCTTCTCCATCAGAAATGCCAATAGGTTAATGCTGTTTAGGGGAACTGTTGGTGTTTACTGTGCAATTGATACAAAACAAATCAATGCACTGTGGTGATGACATGCATAGATCTTACTGCTGCAGCAACTGGTATATATAGTTACCACTGGACCACCAAGAGAGTGTAGTAATATTTTGTATGTAAATACGCAATCACACTAGAGACAACAACCTACCCCTTTGTCTCTCTGTTCGTAGGAATAGCACAACATATATTAGCTAAAACGTTCAAGGAATAAAACTCAAAGAAATAAGACTTGCTCACGTAATTTTCGAACAAAACGTTGACGGCAAGCATTCGAAGGGCATCCAAAACCGCTAGCACAATACTTAGGCATCGCTTTAACAGCCGTGTCTTCTATGTATTGAGTAACTTTGGATAACTTTTAACGTTCTCTGTTAGGTAAACAGAAAGGAGCAGAACAGTTACACTGTAGTATTTATATTGTACAGGCGTGCAAGTGCCTTCCTGCAGCCGTCTATTTTTCCACCTAAATATATGGACGTCTTCGTTTTCATTTGTGTCAATTACAATGCAACTTTTGTAATTGCTAAAAACTGGGCTTCCGCCGCACGAATTTCACTAAAAGTCGCCTCTCTCCCAAGGATTAAAGTCTTTCGGTTCCCTACTTGCTTTCGTCACACATTCTCACAACACATACTGAAACCGCAGGTGTCTTAGAATTCCTTCCCTGTGTAGCTTTCAAGGCACCTGTTTCCACTTTTCAGTTGATGCACAAAGTTCACCTGTGGTTTATTTAAATGACTCTCTCAGTAGCTCCGGTAATACGTAATCCAGCAATAGCATGATTCCTGAATAATAAACCGGGAAGGACGTGCAAGGAAACGGTTGTTGTCTAATTTGATTTACCTCACTGATGTTACTGTGAAAGAACTGAAGAAACCCACCAAAACCATCAAACCCGCAGTCAGCATAGCTGACTTCAGGGTCGAGATCTCAATCCAGGACTTAGAATACCAAGAATCAGAGCTGCCCACTGGACCTCTATATTCGGTAAGGCACGTGTATTTAGTTACTTCCGTCATCTGCATAAGAGTATTCTCCTCGGTGAAAGTCTGCAGTGAATCACTGTGTCACGCTAAACCAACCATGTTTCCCAGCGCAACACAATGACACGGGAGACTTCCTCTTTGACATATTTCACTAGGATAAATGGGCGAGATTCAAGAATCTTCCGTTTTGTGCAAGGAAATAAGAACCATCAAAGTGAAATACAGTAGAAGGAGATCGGATATGTGTCGACATATAGTGGATCAAGAAGAGATCTGATCCAATGCTGGTACGGAGCAATCCATTTTCTGCGGCAGACACTCATCTATCTTGAATACCGCTGGATCCCTGACGCGTTCAACTGCATTCCCTCTTCGCAGAATGAGGGGCTTCAAGATTTGTACTCTTCGCCAAACATTATTAAGGTGCTCGACTGAGAGAAGGTGAGAAAGGCGGGGCATGTGGCAAACATGGGGGACAGGAGAAATGCATATATGAGACTGGTGGTTAAAACGTCAAGCAAAGGACCACTGGGAAGACCTAGGCGTCTTATGGCAGAGTAATATTAAAATGTATCTTAAATAATAGGACGGGAGGATGTGGAATGGATTCATCTGGCTCTAGACATGGACAAGTAAACACAATAATTATCACACAGTTCCATACAATGTGAAAAGATTCTAGAATGCGTGAGAGCACACTAACTTCTCCAGAAGGATCCTGCTCAAGTAGTTCGCAAAAAAAGGAGTTGCAAGAAAAGCCTAGCAAATTCTTCACATATTTCTGTCTGCTTATCCCTACCGTCTGTTTGTACGTAACAGTTCCAAACTCACTGAAAGAATTTTCATGAAACTTCATGTTGGGACGTCGTCGACATACCCAATTTTGGGAAACGGCGGATAACAATAATGGAGCCACTGTATCAGTCATAGGCACCATGAGGCCCTGAAAAGACTAATTTTAGTGGATTTTGGACCTCCCAGGCCGATAAGTTGTCGATAAATGTACTATAAAGCTTATCATAATTTGGTGAAATTCGTCCCGCGCGCGCCTCTTTCGTACAAATCGTATTCAGAACAGTTGAAGGCGGAGAGCCCATCAACAGCTTATGTTAAATTTCATATATGTTTTACGTTAGTATATAAGGCATTTTAATTACCTCACACTTAAGTAAATATTTTTTTCGATTAAATTCTTCTACCTTGATCTTCAGCTCCTTAGCACCCTCCAGCATCAGGCGGAAAAAATAACACGAATTTCTCGTCTTCGCCTCTACAACAGGCATGCTAAACAATAGAGTGACGCGGTGTCTGGAACATTTCAGAAAAGATTAAAATTCCGGGCACTGATAGGCCGCCAGAAGGATATGTGGCCAGTTCCATGCAATATCAGTTTTCCGAAAAATCTCCACGTCACCTAACATTACCTACCCCTATATTATTACATTCTTATAAGATATCTAGTGGTGAGGAAGTGTAAAACGGGGAAGAAGTAAAGAGAAGGACAAACTGAAAAATACTAAGTGACGAAAACATAAAGAAAACCAGTAAGAATAAAAGACAAGACTTTTTTTCTAAACACTACTTCCATAGTCCTTCCAGGTGATTGCATCATAGCTCTGAAGCACAAGGAAACACTCTGGAATTCCTGGTATTTCCTTCTAAATCCATGAATATTAACATGTGCTGAGACAGTTCCAGCCATTCTGTGCACGTAACTGATTTTGCGTGCCATCGCCTTTGATTCCTGACATGACAATCTACATGTACAGCACTGTGAAATTCACTGAAACTACTTTTCACTTACCTATAAAAATTCCTGGGGATCGGTAAAAGAGGGTTCTGCACAGTCGATTGTATCGGTCTGACGAGCGAAATAAACAAATACCCTGCCTTTGCCACCTCAAGTGGACTAAGCAGGACCGTCAAACTCACGAGCTTCTACGTGGACAAAATATACTGCGACAAGTACACTACGCGATGGGGTACAGCACATGTTCAGATATGGGCAGTTTCGTCCGCGAAGCAGATATTTTGTCGGTATGGTGGGTGAATTGTGCTGCATGTTTTAAGCCGCGCATCGGCAGCAGCTGTGAAATCCTACATATTCTATAGAAGATACGACCCCCCGCTTACCCTCTCATGGCACGACAGACCCTAGTGGGCTAGGGTCTCCTCAATGCCGAGGCTTCACGATCAGTCAGACACACATCACACTCGGTAAGACTTCTCTGTACGAGGGATCAGCTCGACGCTGAGACCTCTGCCTGACAACACGCAACACTCACAAGAGACAGACACCCATTTCCCAGCGGGATTCGAAACCGCAATCCCAGCAAGCGAGCAGCCGCAGACCCACTGCCTTAGACCGCGCGGCCACTGGGATCGGCAAAGAAGCGATTTACCCAGTCCTATTCTGTGAAAGCAGCAATGCAGACAACGCTTGTAACAACTGTTACAACAGAGCTCAAACACAATGCAACAAACCGAGTTCTTCCATCACGCCTAGCACGCTGAATTCATAAGCGAGTCAAAAAAACGGGCCATATGCTCCCATTCAGATTTTTAAAAAGCGTTATTCGTTAGCCCTTCTAAAACTGCTTCATTAGTTTCAGCCCATAACATCGCGAATTACTGCGCATCGAAAAAAGAACCTGGTGTTGTCTTAAGCAGCCGGTGGTTGCCAAAACATTTCGATCGATAATGCGAAACCTTTAAACTTGCATCAATGCATAAAATGCAACAACTCGTTCATCTTTCGGAGGTAATAATCTGCATGGAACAACACTGCTCCACGCTCCAGAAACACATGTTCAACTAAAGCTGACAGACGATACTGAATGAAGTGCCCGTTCTAAACGTGGGCCAGTTTTCCTACGCCTGCCCCATTTTACTTAGGCCTGTGTCTTGACTTTCCACCTCCCTGTTCCAACGGTAGGCCTACAGAAACACGAAGCATAAACCCAGCAAGCGATTCCTGGATCCACTAAAACCATGAAATTTAATTTACTTTTACATAATATTTTAAGCTCCAAATCCTGACCCACGTATTACACTAAGATTAAGATTATATTTAACACATAAATACGCTGTCGAAAAAATACAGGGTTTCTTAAGGTTGAAGCAATTGATACATATATTTACCACTGTGAAGTATTAAAGGGGAGGTACGATATGTATTAAATAAATTCCGGGCCTGATACGCTTTAATTTGGATACTGCAATGCAGTGTTTCACAGTGGGCACTGGTCCAAATACGAAAATACTTTCGTTTCTGAATGAAATGAAAACATGCAGCAGTGGCCAATGATCGTCAGGACCACTTAGCTAAAGCAAACGTGTGGCTAGCTGTATTACTGTATTCATTAACGCAGTTCAACGGAGTCAAATGGTGACGCACAGGCCTATAACTTACTGCGCCTCAGTGCTCTCAAGTTTCTGCTGTCGTTTGGAATATACAGGGCCCTACGGCGATATGCGCTCTGTAGTGTGAATACTCCTTTCCCTTTCTGATCACTATTTTAACCAAAAGATGGTACTGATACACAGACTTATTAGGAAATATGCATGTTATTAATCAGTTTTTCCATTAATATTATGCAACACAACGAGATGGGACATTTGAAAATATACGTGTGTTGCACGGTCAGAATCGGTATCAGCTGCACATACGGCGTTCTTGCAGTGAGATTTAGGAAGCAGCAACAGTTACAATACTTAACTGGCAAATTTTACTGTACGATACTATAACACAACGCCATGAAAACTAAACTGTAAGTGCTACATTTCGCAGCAAAACGTCATAAGCATAGTTGTCACGGTATTCTGACTGCTGGCCTACATCATATCAAATTACACAAATTTCATACTTAAGGCCTACTGTAATAATCATTGTTGGCAAATTCGGTAAGGAATACTGTGTAGCTTATAAAATACTGTAACAGGTGTATTTACGTCCGTCTTCTTCTAAAATTTAGTAACGACTACTGTTTTAGTATCGTAAAAGAAAATTCACCCATTTCCGTAAACGTTCTAACATTTAAGAATAAAAAGTCATAAATTCACTTGTGATCGCCGTGTACGTTTTACAGTTTTTTCGTTCTTCTTTACTTTCCGTCAAATTGGGCACATAAGACGTTGCATCGACAAGAAACTAGGCCATCTCGTTTACATACTTGAAAGAACGTTGACAGTAGCCAGTAACAGGACTCTAACACTAATAGTACTATGAAACGAAGTATGCTTATTACCTGTTATGCTGACGACTCCAATTATAAGCCATATCTTCCAGCTTGTAGTTCCAACGGTGGAAGAAATCATCGTGGAAACCGCTTCTACGACCACCAACAAACGTAACGTTACTTCGAACACTCCTCCACCACGCGCACTGTGTATGACCGTCTGCGTGTTTTATGTGATGTATTTTATTGCGTTACACTCATTTGTCTTCTTTCAAACTATTTCTAATTTTTTACTTTTACGAACGATTTTAAACACTGCCTATTGATCCCACTATCTTCCCGCCGACTGCACCCCCGCAGTGTCGACCGGCACATGACCGAGTACCAAGAGGACCACTAGAGAGGGAGACACTGTCGCTCACTGGAACAGCTGACGTCGAAGACTTGCGTTGTAAAATGGACGCGGAAACTGAGAATGTTATGAAAGTAATATTTCCTGACGGTATACCAGGTGAGTGTTTGATGAATGCAATGTGTAACAGGGGCAGAGATTAAATTCGAAGTAATTAATACCGAGCCGTTTGTAATTATTTATTTTCTTTCTTTCGAAGGAAAGTTGTATACGTAACGGAAGCAGTATTTCAAGAGTGAACACGTAATTGTAACAATAGTAATGGTATGTGCCTAAATTTGAGCCTTGCTATTCACGTTTCTTGAGACGGAAAGCGATTTCGAACAACATTAGTATCATATATAGTAACACGAACGGATGTTACCGTTCCCAACAATCACAAACTGAAAGCTAACCTCCTCGAGATGTCGTTCGCTGCAAATCCAGAGCATAACTATGGTTTGGTATCATGAAACTATATTTTTTTTGGATAAATTATAAAAATAATATTAACATTTATTACAGAAGCAGTATATTTTAATGTAAACCAATAATGTTACCGTTACGTATCGTTATGTTTGTGTAGGTCAGGTTTGCCAACATTAAGTGGCTCCCATATTGTGAACTGGAGTGGCTCGGTTTATAGACAAATTAAAACCTTATCCATGATATGTGCACACATAAATCCAAAGCCTAACTTTGGTCTGTACACACAGCCACACACACATGCATGCAAACAAGAATCTTAACCTTAGTTTATACACAACAGACATTTGCATATGTGTGCATGTGTATATGCACGTGTGTGTGTATATATACGTACACACACACACACACACACTGTATGTCTATATGTATATACACTATAATTAATTGCCTCTTCTGTCTTCTTCATCCGTTGGAAATTGCGACTTCAGCTTGTGATTATGACAGTATGGCAAGTACTGTGAAAGGGACACAATGAGGACAATGCAGAAATAGACTTGTATTATGATTACACGTGTTCACCTATAGTTATTAATTTAGTTGAAATAATAATAGTACCTTGGAGTCTAGGGCATAAAGAATCACAAACAGGTCAGCAATAATGCAGGAATAATATTTGCTTCTGTTTTATATCAGTGCAGAGTGGACTTCATGTGTGTGTGTACATTATCTGAGTCAGTTGTTATTTATGAACGTGCTAGCTTAACAGCATAATTATAAAACTTGCACAAAACCTATACAACACAAATTACATAGACAGTCACACACCATATTACAGTGTTCACAACAGGTGCCATTGGTTTCTATTGAAAGTCACACGAATCCAGTCCACACCCTTCTGTCCTGCATCTTTACCCTTTATTTTAATATTGCCCGTCCATCTGTGTGTACATTATCCAAGCAGTCTCCTTCATTCAGGGTTTCCTACCAGAATCCTGTATGCATTTTTCTCCTGCCATGTGTACCACATGCCCCACCCAGCTCATCTTCCTTCAGTTGGTCAGTTGATTACAAGTCATGAAGTCCCTCATTGTGTAATTTCCTCCATCGGGCTGTTACTTGCTCCATCTTAGGTCTAGATATTCCTCAGCACTTTGGTTTTGAAAGCCTTAGTCTGTGCTGGTCCCACAGTGCAAGAGACCAGGTGTCACACCCATACAAAACAACAGGCAAAATTACAGTTTTTCATGTTCCAGTCTTGACATTTTCACACAAAGACACCAAATGGTAACAAGCATATCCAGAATTTAATCTGCTCATAATTTCTTCATTAATGCAATTTTGAGTTGCCAGTGTCATTCCCAAATATTTGAACTTCACCATATTGTCAGTGTTCATGGATTGTCTTTATGTTGTGATTCTGTCCTATGTTTAGTTGGTGAGATGTGTGTAATTTTCTCAGTATTTACTTAGAGATCAGCCTCCTTATTAGTGACTTCTTTGCTTTACTTTATAGAATGTATGGTTTGTCCAGTAAATTAACATAGTCATTGTAGACCAGAAGCTGTTGTGTGCCATTCAGTTGCCATCCTCCAGGTTTCCTTGAATCCCTGAATGACATATTATAAAGAAATGGAGATAAAGCAGCTGCTTGTTTCAGACTTCTCTGAATAGTAAATATACTTTGTACCAGGCAGATGTTTACCCAAACCTTGTAAATTTCACTTAAACACATTTCAATTAATCAAACTTCTATTATTCAGCTTCCCTATTCCTAATGTTATAAAACTTAAACTGGTCACAACATATAGAGTTAGCTTTCAGAAGGTGGTGGACACACTGCCCTGTTACAACTGGATACCTAGTTTTTTTTGGTTGTGCACTAGACTTTACGCAACAGAAGACCTCATGCTGCAACTGACATATAGTGCTGAACAGCATAGGAGGCTGCACACTTTCTGCTGGTGATGTGATGTGCTATGGTGTTCTGGCATATGATGCTGTATAGAGTGGTAGAGACAAATGGTGTGAGTTGTCCAGAAGAACCTGCTGCCTCCAGCCTTATTAGTGCCCTGAAAATGGAGGCAGATTTGCCTCCAAAATGTTAGCACTATGTTCCAGGCTACATGACATTACATCCCAGATTGCAGTCTTAAAAGAGAAACATGACACTGTTGTTTTCATCATTCATAAGAATGCATTACTGGATTCTGCAGAGATCATTTATTCATAAGTCTTGTTCTGGTAGAGATGACAGTGAACCTCATGTCATACGTATGTAAACTTAAAAGTTGCCCTCTCACCTGACTGTTGCACAATTAAGGCACAAAAGGGACTGTGAAGGTAAAGCGCCACACACTATAACCCACTGCACTCAGTGGTCAGCCCAGCATTCCAGCCATTTTGCCTCTGGGAATGGAGTCTGGAGTACTCACTGAATAGGACACTGGGTGGGCCCAACAAAGGGTTGAATTTGCATCTTTGCTTACACTTGGCATGCACATTCATTTCTTCTTATATTCATAGTGTTCATCCTAAACACTTGCAGCCCACATAACATAATATGAAAGATGCAAATTTAATAGACAGGCTTCAATTTATATGACTTAGCAGTTACGCTGACCTTAAGTGTGTTTGGATGTAGTTTGTCATTTCCTTGGTGGTAATAGGACTACCAGAACTTGGAAAGCCAACTCAAAGATGCCAAGTGGGAACTACAAGGAAGCCTGTTCAACATGGAACCCAAATGTATCACTAGTGTATTGGATGTTTGTGACTCATTTATGGTAGTTCAGTTGATTTTCATTCCATTAAGGGCATATTTACAGATACTGGCAAGCCTTAAAACTCTCCTGTTTCATAAGCTGCACACAGCAAGGTACATTATTGTTCATGGATATCATACAGTGTAACACAGAGGATTTTGATTGTTGAAACCTACACGAGGAAGAAATCCTACAAAAAGTAACACAGCAAATGTGTTGCAAGAGTAAAGTCTTGTAACTGACTCTATGAAGCACTTTGTATTGGTGAAGTCATCTATTGGTAATTTATTGTACACATTAGATTACTTGAACATCTCATAAATGCTCAGAACAACAGATAACGATTGTCAGAGCATCCCAGACTGATGCATGTTATTGAAGTTGGAGTATGGTGGCTGTCAGTGCAACAGGAATAAATGGCCCTCTGTTTTGTTCAGAAACAATACAGCCAGAAAGGTACATTAGACAAACTTCCACACTTTTTTTTTTATTTAGGTGATGGGTAGAAGAAACTTTTCCAGCCATTATGACAGTCCATCCACCCATACAGCCATTAATTCAGTGGCCACCTCTCATAATATT
This sequence comes from Coptotermes formosanus, assembly GCA_013340265.1. Taxonomy (NCBI): domain Eukaryota; kingdom Metazoa; phylum Arthropoda; class Insecta; order Blattodea; family Rhinotermitidae; genus Coptotermes; species Coptotermes formosanus. Next base: position 695,725 of record BLKM01000839.1, on the reverse strand, counting down.
TTGCGGGACCAAATAATTATTTGTCCTTTGTGGGCTGCTTGTTCATTATGAGTGACACCTTGCAAGTATTATCCTTGGGAGAGTTCAAAAGACAACAATTACAAAAACAACACCCATACATGATGACCTTAAATAATCATGTGCAAATTATCAGCAAGTTCTACGTAAGGACATGTAAGAGTTGTTGAATATGTTCAGGTGTCAGGCTCATATGAGCATTTAAGGTCATTTCCAACACCTGCTTTACCTTGTGGTACATTAATACATACTATAAAATGCAGACTGTGAATGCAGAATCTATGAGCATGTTCTCCATTAAGTTGTACAATATCTTTTTGAACTCTGGTTCTGGTATGTTCATGGGGGGGAAGGGGGGGGGGGTGGTGGTGGTGGTGGTGGTGGCCAACTAAACAGACTGGACATTATAATAGAACTGAACATGTTTGATCTGCAGCAGTTCTAAATCTGAAGCCTCATACAAGAGGATGTTGAGATATGTTTCATATGTTATCAAACACACGTCACAAGGGGCCAAGACATGTTGAACACTATCTTTTGTACAATTTTTTCATGGCACTAAATGAGTAAAGCTTGTCAAGATGAAAAAGTCTCTGTCTTCTCATGTTTATAGAATGTGACAACATGCAGTTTGAGACATAAGGAATCACCTGTCATAATCAATACATACCAAGGGATGTCAAGTAAGGTTCAGAAATATGGTGTTATAATAACTTTCAGGTTGTGACCACAACACAGTTCTGCTAGTCAGTCACCAGCTTCTCACTTTGAAGGCCTGGGATCATTGACAGGCACTCCATGTAGACTTTGTGGCATGTGTGATACTGGGGCAGCTTTTACTCCAAGCACTTCAGTTTTCCCTTTCCAATTACTATGCCATCAGTGCTGCATACTCTTTTATCATCAGCTGCTAGTACAACAAGCCCACTTCAAATTACTGCAGCAGAGAACATGAGCTCACCCACTGCTAAAATAATATAACAAGACAGGAATGTGCACAGAAGACAATACTGATGCATGTTCTGATCTTTGCGGCCTGATTTGCCCACTTTGTATTGTCCTAATTTTAATATGACAGCCCTTAAGAGGGTTGTTTTATGAACCTGGCATTTTTAATATGATGTCCAGAATCCCTAAGCTTCAACTGTAGATTGCATTCATATCCACATGGTCTCATTTATGGACCAACAATGCTGAAGTGAAACCTACAACTCTGTTGCCAATTCAGTTTACGTTAACTTCTCATGGGTTTCAAACATCACCGCACTATCAGATAGTGTGATGTGTTGATTGCTCCAAGGGCACAATGGGTTGAATTCTATTAAATTAAATCCTCGTGAGTTTGGTTTGTATCTGTCATTTCATGTTTCATTTGGGACATGTCAGGTTGTTTATGCATGGGAGACTTGGAGAGTGTTTTCGTATACTTCATCGTAATGCCTGTGAATAGCTGCTCTGTTGTTTACCTTGAAAGTGTAACGGTAAGTCATACCCCACAGTATGGGGTACACTGTTCGTACATTGCTTTGTATCTACTATAAGCCAACTGACGTATGAGGCTCAAACCATTTCTTTTTCATTCCCATCACTATGCCTCACCATGAAGTATTCACGAGCGCGTCATCGCTGTTGTTGAGGAAGAAGGATTAAGTGCGAGCGCTGCAGGTGGATGGTATACAGTCCCAAAGTCCACAGCAAATGCATAGCTACAGAAATAGCGGACGGATGGACATGTTGGAAGGCGCCGAAGAACTGCTATAGCGCGCAGCGGGTCCAGCTTAGGATGCCTCACTAGTGGTGGAATCCTTGCGTTAATGCAGGGGAGCTTCGTGCTGCTGTTGACTTTCCTGGGTAATAACGGAGGATTATTTTGATACTTAAAGAAGCTTGCCTCAGAACACAACACGCTGCAATGAAGGGCCTGCAGAACATAAACTAAACCGTACCGCCTAGCAATGAGTGAGAGCAAATTAGATCGCCAGTTGGATATAGTCATATTCTGTAACGAATATACATTTAGCTTAGCAAATGGTGGACCGCTTTTAGTTTAGTGGCCACGGGGAGAGAGTTACAATTCGTGTCGACCTCTTACACGGAGTGGCCGTGTGTCTTTACCGTTAGTGCTTGATCTCCCACGAAGGGACTGGAATGCTCCATCGTACAGAAGAACGCCAAGACGGCCTTCGATATGAGCACATTTTGAAGAGAGTAATTGTATCCAATCTAAGGCTGCTTTATCCCGATGGAGTAATCCACTTCCACAAAGGCTACTCCCCCATTCACGATTCTCGTGTCGTTGAAAGGCCGACTTCCTGCAAGCCGATGTAGGCCTCGCCGACTGGTGACCACGAGCGCCTGATATGAACTCCACCTACACAGTAGGTGGAGTGGGGTGAAGAAAATACATGTAGTCATATCGCTGGGCCATTGTGTCATGCGATGGGTGTTCGTTGTTTCGTTTCAGCATTGTTCGATTCCTAATTCTGTCCGTATCCACACAATACAATCCATGGTTGAATCGCAGGGATTCTGCCGTTCATATTAAAGACGCCGGCCCTTTAAAACAGCCCTCTTAAGGGACGAGATACTAATTCACATTTTGTATAAGTGATATATCTACTTCACTAATCAAACCGCTTGTAAAACGTGTATAATTTGCAAACAAAGTTGTCTGTCTACGGTCACATTCGAACACAGGCCCTTTAAATCAGAATGCCAATAAAAATCAAATTATGGAAAAATAATAGACATAATCTGCTCCACTTGCACTTCTAGCCTGGCCAGTGCAACACAACTTTTGAAACATGCAGTTTAAAAAGAGTATACATGCACGGTTTAAATTGGTATTTGTGCGAATACAGTATATGCCAGAAAAACTTACGCCATCACCAAGATTCGAACGAATACTACTAGCTTCCTACACTGCCCACTCGGCTTACAGTGACCATGGATTGAGGTCTTCCTCTGCGCTTTGCCGTGGAACCCGATTCTCGGAAAATTAATGAACATTAATCCACGTTTATCATGAAATTAGGCAGACGTGTTGCTGTATTTAGTTAACAGATATCTATCCCAAATAATCGTAATGAATGGAAGGCATGAAAAGGCCACGTGCGGACAGAAAACAACGGGGAAATCATGAATGAGTGGAATAATGACGGCAACTGCATGCTTACAACGCTTCCGTTTGAGGACTCGCAGAATGGTAAGGATGCTCGTGCGTAGCCCATTATATACATACAGTGCGGCTAAACAGATCGGAATGGCAGTTAATTCGGTACATGACGTCGAAGCTTTCGTATGTCTAACCGCAGATAGACTGGACGTATGTACTTGTGCGTTAATTGCCCGGCATGCTCATACATGTAGCGCCATATTAGATCCAATATTTCTTTGGCCTCTCTGGCTATGCTGTATGTCTTTTAACTGTCTCGTAAACGGCACGATTTACGTAAAAACGTATTTGTCATAAAATGTGTATTCACTTTCTCTACAATTTTTTCAACACAAAAATTCTATGCATTATCACACACACATGTAACTTAGTGAATCTTTGTGTAAAATATAATTTTTTTTTCACAGCGTAACCAAAATTTAGTTTGTTTGACAGATTTTAGTAAAAAGTCCTCAGTATAAACTCAGTATAAAATTCCACAAAAATTCGCCCAGTGGGAGACAAGATCAACGCGGAAATAGTTGGACAGGTATGACAAAGCTAACAGTCGCTTTTCACAACTGTCCTGTGAATGCACCAAAAGGTGACACAGAAGCACCCAAACCATAATGTACCAGAATGCAGCAGTTTGAAAAACCTTTTCCTAGGAATGTTCATACAGTTACAACTTAGCTGCAGTCATGGGTTCAAATCCTACATGAGCTTGGATAACTTTCATAATTTTTGGGTTGCCTTATGCAGACTTGTAGATGGGACAGGCCTTACAGACCAGACTATTAATTAACTTAGAACTAATTCTTGAGTCTGAACACACTATTGCACCCAATCTGCAGAAGCGGAGAGAAAGACTGGTAACCACCAGCTTTTAATGATTGTTCAGTACAGGTAATTAAAGTTTGGTGTGGGGTACTTTAAAAGGTATGTAAGTTGTTGAACAGAAACCCTGTTTTTAAAATGCTTGTTCAGATTTCTTTTTTTGTTGCAGAGAACTGGAAAGAAAACCCAGACTTCTCATTGTATCTTTCAAAGTTGGGATCTTTTGGAGTTGAACAGTTAAGTAAGTACGTAATATTTTAGGCTTTTGTAGCAGAGTAACTGAACTTTGCTTAGCGTAAGTTTTGCAACTTATGTACCTCGGGACTGCTATTAATTGTGAGCACTAATAAATGTTTTGACAGGTCAGGGTAATGAGCTCAGGTTATGAATTCAGGTTCAGTATATAACATGAGAGGTGCACACTCAAGGCATAGAATGGGTCACTTTTGAATACTGGAGTCTGAAATGAAATGAACAAGTAATCAGTGGCAGTGCATGGGAAAGAAACTACTCAAGAGTATGGGTGATTATGCATGTATGTTTATTGCTACCTCCTCAAGTACCCAAATGATGAAGAAATTATTATTTTGGGTATTGAAACAGAACTTCGTGTGAATTTAAAATAAATCTGTTTTATAAATAGTATAAACAGGACTCCCACACTGTGTGCAGATGTCATTTACAGTTTTATCTCTGAAATCTCATGACCAAGTGGTCACAAGTGCAAGAATTCACTCAATATAAATTTGAATTAGGGAACCCCTTCATCAGATATGTCACCAGGGAGTACTCATACAGTGACAGGGATAACTGTGTCTTTTTGTCCTCTTCAGTCCTGAGAAGTTCCATATATACTTAATGCAACAAATATGGGTTTTCACTGAACTCTATCAAACATAAATCTTGAAGTGCTGACCTGCATCTGAACAGGCCTTGTGCCTTCTGACAATACTTCTAGACACATGACAAGTGTTTTGTTTCACTATATTAGCAGGTTCTCTTTGCATATTGCAGGCAAAGAACCAGACAGACTAAATGAAGAGAAATCTGCAGTGCTTGAACAAACACAAGAACTTGCATATACCAATTATAAGACATTCATACAGACTGCTGAGTGCTCTAGGGAGATTTTCAGGCAGGTGAGATGGGATGGTGAAGTTAATGTCAGGTACTTCAGTATCTGATGCTTAAACCTTTTTGTCTGGGCAAAGGATATTTAAACCTCCCTACTACTACAGGCAATGGTGTTTGGATTTTATGGTGAACAAACTGAACAACAGGTTTGCTGGACCATGGTCACATACCATCACAGTAGTACAGTACGCGGTCTGCTCAATTTTCTTTTTAGGTGCTACATATCATTCTGTAGGTTTAAATAATCTGACGCAGTAACAAAACTTGGAAGTTACATTTAGTAAATGATTTTGCAGGACTTGTAATTTGGCATTTAAATCCCCTGCTCCTACAGCACTGGTGGTCATATTTTAAATGAAAGGATGGGGAATTCTATTGGTATTGAAAAACTGGAGTTAATGACAGCCTGTGAATTGATAATAGCAAGGGTCTGATAATGACCAATAATGACTGAAACCTGTAGCCTACATCTAATAAAACTGTACTGTATATACATACAAATATGTATAACACTTGTGTGTAGATAGTGTGTAAGATACAGGGTCCTCAAAATCTCACAACATGATGCAGAAATACAATACTCCAACTGGATGTTCTTTCAAGGCAGCTCCAACCCACAGTTTTTAACATAACATCCAGTTTTTCCATTTCAGGTTACAATTATATTTTTATGAACACTCTTACCACAAGAAACATCATCTCCACTCTAAATCAGATCTGTATGAAGACACCAAACTGCGCAGTCAGATGGGTAGCACCCCTGGTCTTGGGTGGAGCTCGGTCCACAGAGTGGCAAACCTGACTGAAGATTTCTGTGGCTTGCCTCAGTCCCTGTGGGCAAATGCCAGGATTACCACCTCAAATTACATAAGGATGATTTCCTTCTTCATCCTGTTCAATTCACTCAACACTAATCCTCAGCTACTGACAGCATTATCACATGAATGAATGAATATTGTATGACAGACAACCAGTTCCCTAGCATATCTTCACTTTTTGACTATGTTATTACTTACACATTGCCATTCATGACTGTGTTTTATTTGGTCGCTGAACATGAGTGATATGTCCTGGTACTTTACATCACAATTTACATACATTCATAGTGCCATGAAAATTTCAGATGTCACTCTTAATTCATCTTTTTCACTTTTATGAAACTGCCATGTGAGTTGGTGCAGAATGCAAATATGACAAATATATCAATTCTTACTGTGAATTTTGGCGAAGTGATTCTAAATATGAGAACTTCATTCTGTGTATCATGTAGAAATGTTCTTAAATGAGTTCTCTAACATTTCTTACCACATGCTTATTTAGGAAACAAGACAGTGACTAGAAGTGTTACTCATTTGACTGCTCATTGTATAAATCAGTATATAATGTTTCCAGTTCAATAATACTGAACAAAAGTTGGACTCATTGCTGACAAAGTTGCCACAGTTTGCACAACAATGTCAGGACTTCAGCAAAGCATCAAGTGATATAAATACGCATAGACGGCTCAACTCTCTAACTCTTACGAGGAATGCACAGCTACTGGAAATTCTGGAGCTTCCACAACTTATGGACACATGCATCAGGAATGGAAACTACGAAGAAGCCCTGGAACTGGCAGCATATGTCAGGAGGCTTGGCAAGAAACATGGGCAGATACCAATCATTGCTGTAAGTTACTGTACCTACTTGAAGAAACATACAGTTATCAGTTGTTGCAGTAAGTGGCTGTACTAACTTGAATAAACATGCACAGAAACCACTTACTGCCGTTAAACTACTGTACTGACTTTAAGAAACATGGACATACCATTTACAGTGAAATCTCAGTGTAACAAAACTGAGCATATGACACAGTGATGTTCATTATAACAATATTTCTTTAAACTGGAACACATTAAAAATGTCACACTGATAGTTACATACATGTGAAACAAAACTAGAAAGTGACAAATTTACCACACTGAAGTCAACTGTAACTCTATTCAACCAACTAAATGCACATACACTTCACTTCTCAATCTATAAAACACTCCCACATGTTTCAATGCTATAGTGCCATCATCAGGGACTACACCATCATATAGTTATCCATCTGTAGGTCCAGTGTCTTGAAATGATCATATCTATGGTTTCAATCTTGTTGCAGGTTGTTCTCTTGATAAAAGCAACCTTGTACACTGAGCACAATCACATTAACCTTTTAAAGCCTAGCGGTAACTTTACATACTACCAGTTTTAACATTAAAAAATTCTACGTGGTGCCCACATTGCGCGTATGTGCTTTGTACGGATCTCAGAACAAACAGCAAATTTTGCCTTATAAAACGTTAAGAGATTGGTTTTTATAACTGAAGTGGAGAATGTTTACAGCGCGGTAGGCACTGAGTCCTTATATATAAAACAGATACGCTTCATCTTTGAAGGGTTAAAACATTAAAATCCTTAAGACATGGGTAAGAGTTTTTCGGTCGGCTGATCACATTAGAATAGTTTGGTGTGCAGTGTGCACAGAAACTTGTAGGGTCTGTGTTGTTTTTGAAAGAACAAAATTCTGACAATTACATTAAGTTACTTCTGACACCATTATCCACAGAACTAACAGAATACACAAAAATGTTGGACTATCAACTTTCGTTTCAAGACTGAATGACAATTTTCAGAAGATGTGTGGACTGTTTAGAAGCTGGAAGTCAGCACTGCAAGACTGTTCTATGTAATAGGATTAAGTTGACCTCATGGAGAAAAACAGATTCTAAATTCCCAGAGAATGCAAGGCACATATGTGATGTTGCTTCTGTGACAGCTGCCACTCTCAGGCACACAGTAATGCATATTCCCTGCCTAATTAGACAATAAAGAAATGGTGGAATAATAAGAACATTATTCCATTGCAGAGCATAGTAAAGGATGTGGAAGTGGCCTGGCTGTCAATGCTTCATCAGTTGCTGGCACAGCTTCGTACAGACCTTCAGTTGCCAAAGTGCCTACAAATAGTGGGTTATCTCCGCCGGATGGAGTTGTTTTCTGAAGCTGAGCTTAGATTGAAATTTCTCCAGACTAGAGACACTTGGCTTCAGAATCTGCTTTCTGCCATACCAAAAGAGGATGGTATGTTGTAGTGGTGTTGAATGGTGTGATAGGTTTCATTACTGACTTTGAATGCGCACTCAATTGTATGTTCTTGTATAGCAGTACATTATTTTTTCTGTCAGCACAGCAATTATTCATTTATTTATACAAATGAAATGCAGAACTGTTAAAACTTTTAACTTATGTTTATAATGTATTTCTAACATGCTGGGGATACAATTGTCATTCATTATTATTAATCTCTAATTTCTAATAAGTTCTTGCACCACCAGAGTATAACGTTGTCTTCATTATTACTATTACTGTTGTTGTTGTTGTTGTTGTTGTTGTTGTTGTTGTTGTTTATTTTAACTGCAAATGGGTTTTTACCCAGTGGCAGTGGTATTACAATAAGACACAACACACAAAATAACACACAACACTCAAACAAAACACAGCATACAAGATTACAAAAACAATAAAGCACATGGCGTGCATGCGCATGCATGCACACACACACACAATAAAAACACAAAGATTTAAACATTACAATTAACCCAAAGTAGATGAATTAATATTAATAAAAACTAGGCATATTATACAGTAAGACAGTAGCAGTAATGAATTACATAACTTCATGAACCAATGCACTCACATTTCACCATGACCTTCCCTTCATTCCACTTCACTACACTTACGTAACCTTCACATCCTTGTATAAAATTTGGTATTTGTCCTCACTTGTAATTGTATTAATTGTAATTTATTACTTCACTGTCAACTTTTCACTAACTGTACCATTAATTTCCATACTGAGTACGCAGAGGTTAGTGCAGTAATGTGTGTGTTTGCATACTGAGTATGTCACAGGTTAGTGTGGTAATGTGCACACTTGCCCTTCACCCACTGCTGTCTTCTTCAGAGGCCCTTTCCCAACGTGTGAGGTAACATAAACAATATGAAAATTCATAATACTTTTTACAATAAATTTTATTGGATAGTTCATAATAAAAGCTAGGAATATTTCACAAGTTTTAATAATGGTCAACATTTTGTCTGTAGGGAATCACCATCTGAGTAAAACCATTGAGCTCTCACGAATTCACTTATTCAATATTGTGACACAGTATAGAGCAATATTCAGTGACGATGACCCAATTCTGCCTTTAGCAAAGGACCAGAATATTAATGAAAGTGCAATATTCTATAGTTGGATAAATGAAAAGGTAAAGTGTTCATGTAAGTATTCTAGACTAAGCTCTTGTTGATGCTAATGGAAATATGAACTACTGCTTAACTTATGTGGCAATTCAGATGAGCAATATGAGGTGTGAGGTTCTCACAGTGGTGAATATTAAGATTATGATCTCGGATATGACACATTGTATTTTGGTACCTATCATCTAGACCAGGCGTGCTCAACCCATAGCTTGCAGGCAACATCTTGCCTACAAAGACATTGGTAATGAGAAAAAGGCTCTTCACCCTTCCCCCTGGCAAGGTTGAAATAGAACACCGATGCAATTTCAAAAATTTGTGAGCTGTTTATTTATGGCTACATAACTAATTAATGTCATAAAAAATGTGCTAAAAATAGCAACACTCTAGCCTAGGTTGTAAACTGATTTTTTAATAAATTTTTCTTACTGTCATCAGTACATTTTTATTGCACATGGTGCATAGAAAAATAAACAGTTAAAGTATACATTCAACTATGTGCAGGTCTATAGTTATTCATTACTTCTGTATGATGAAGTTCATCTTGCTTGCATGCGGATCAAGTTTTGCCAGCACTGCCCATACCACACAGAAGGTTGAGCAGGCCCACTCTAGACCATGTACTGTCATCCCAGAAGGCCATGGCAAGGGATATGTGGGTGTGCAGCGAGTTGAAATATGTGCACTAATAGCATGCCCATGCAGAACAATCTGCATGGCAGCTCCAGGAACAGTTTTAATGCATGTCAGTTAGTTTCCACTGGTAGTTGAGGAACAAAACTCTTAACAGTAAATTTATAACTTAATGCAGTCAGTAGCTCATAAGATTGAGTGAACCATTTTCTGTTTGTTCCCTTTTTGCACTAAGTGGTTCAAGAACTGTTTGCAAACAAGTAAGCTTTGCCTTCTGAGAGCAGCTACCAAAGACACTATTCACCAGCATATGTATTTTATGGCTGCATCTGACCTACTAATAAAATGCTCAGAGGTGTACGTGTGGGCTGTATGACTGCAGAATTGGGTTCAGCAGCTGGTGGGGGTATCCTTGCCACTGCATCCAGAGCAGTGCCTGGGGACACACAGCCTCCTATGCAGTGGGTACCACAGGCTCTTTCACTATGGGGCAAAGTGGCCAGGGTGCGACACTGACCATGCTCCTTCAGCCAGTGCTGAATATTGTGATAATGCCATACCTCCACTTCACCATACATCCTTATATAGTGTTGTACTGAGTTAATTAAACACAGACGGAACTTCGCTTTTATTTTACCTCTACCTAAGTATCATATCATTTGACAGTATGCATTCTGAGCTACTGACAGCATCATTAAATAAACCACAAGTAAATACTGTATGGCATGTCACACGTAAGAGTGTGGTTTGGAGTCTCACTGTTATCTACACATGTTTCAGGTCATTCAGTTCCTAACTACACTGGAACAGGATTTGAATCGAGGAGTTGGCAGCTCTCTGGATTCAATAATTGGTCAATGTATGTACTTCGGACTTTCATTCAGTCGAGTCGGAGCAGATTTTCGGGGTCTCCTGGCACCCATCTTTATTGGAACTGTGTCACGGAATTTTGAACATGCAGTTCGTAAAGCCAGCAAGAAGTTTGAACAGGATATGGAAAATTTCACTTTACCAAAATTTCCTCAACCAAGCCCACCAAAGAGTGTGCCATCATCTCAGTCTTCAAAACAGGTACAAGCCCTCATAGTTTGTTAAAGTGACAAACCTTGCTACAATCAAATGTGACACATCTCTACTGTCATTACTTTGTACACACCCTGCAGAACTGAAAGTGTGACGCAGCCATCCAACTTATGTCCCCCACCTTTTGTTGGTATACCACATCTTTCATGTGCATCCTCATTTAAAAATTTAGGGGACTGCAAGTCCGAAGAGCTGGGTGGTGGCCAATGTTGTGGACCATCATAACCAGTCTGTCAACCATGGAAGCAATCACCAAGGCATATTTGCACTGCACAGCCGAAGTAGTACATCATGTTGAAACTACAGACACAGCTGTTTCCAGAGGTGTACAGAAATTGTAGGCAATTCCATGTGTCAGTGGACCCTCAAAAATAAACCAGTGAATCAGTTGACTGTGAAGAATACCACACCACATATCCACATGGAATTGCTGTTAAAAATTGCTTTCTGTTTACTACAACAGTAAAAACTCCATATAGTGCCTGTTTCCTTGTTTTTGTTATTTTAAATTCCATCTTTCAGGTAACAGCACATCTGTAACACTTGAGAATCAGACTATGTTTGTAGGACATTTCTGACTGGGAATGACCTCAGGAGTAAGATTCTGAAGTCAGATAATTAAGTCATGAATCATTGTGTGTGTGCATGTGTGTGCACACAAGAGAGAGACCATAAAGAACACAAGATCTGTTAGAGACAAATAAAGAATTTTCTATAGAAGCAAATGCAGAGAAAACAGTACATGTCCACATCTTGTCACTGGAATGCAGGACAAAATTTTAATATGAAGATAGATGAAAGTCCTCCTGAATGCTAGAACTGTATTTTCTGTTACAGGAACACCCTCCTCAGTGCTTACTGGAGTTCCACCCATTGGCTGACTATTGCAATGGACTCCTAAGTGCATTTAATGAGCTCCGACTGTGTGCTCCTATTGCACTTGCTCAAACTGCCACTAACCACCTGACAGAGTCACTGGGCGCATTTGTTAAATGTATATTAGCCTTCTATCGGCAAGAACAACAAGCTCTGACACAAGCAGAAAAGGATAATTTTACAAGATTTTGTGCCTGTTTTGCAGGACAGCTGCTACCTTATATACAGAAATGCCTTCATGCTGTGTTCCCACCAACAGCTATTGCATCACATCTGGGAGTCACTCTCCAACATTTGCAAAAAGAGGTATACATAAACATGTTGTACAGATTTATCACAATTTTTAAATCCATTTTATATACACATATTCATGCCATACCAGCTTTTTCTTGGGCCGCCAGAGCTAATACTTCTGTTTTTCATGATTAGAATATGGGACACAGAAAACAAGTGAAAGGTTGAGGTTCCTGCTAATGATCTGTCTGCATTTTTTGTGGCAGGGTTTGACATACATTGACCAGACTGCAATATTGGATCCTATCAGCCACTTGCTTCCTGTGAAGGTGGACCCACTGCCCCTCCCCATCACATCACCACATGGAATCAGTGTGTTTAAACAGGATTCAGTTGAGTCTGACAAAACAGCTGAGCCCACTGAGACTGAACCAGCTCCAGATATTCAAATGGACAGAACACCAACTGCTGCGTCAGTTGGCCTTTCAAATATGGAAGGTACAGCTCACCTCCAGTTAGAAGAAGAACCAAAACCAGATCACTTCTGATCTTATAACAGCATAATTACAGACATCACAACATATGAATCAACTGAACTTAAATTTAATGTACCAAAAAAGGAGATGCACACTGTTGTTACTATGTTGTTTTTGTTACATTATGGCCAATACACTGTCATAAAGGGGAAACAGGAATTAATACTACAGTGAAGTAATTTTCAGTGATCAGAGGTTTTGGAGGCTGCACGGGCAGTTGCATCACTCATCACATTAGCCCCAGATGATGGAGATGAACAGTCATTGAAACTGGATACAAACTCCAATTTCTCATAACTGATCCCCTGAGAATACTTTGCTGCATATAGTGACACTGAAAGCTTCCAATCTGATATAAAACTACCATTCATATTCCAGGTTAAAACATGACAAAGTGAGTTCTATGGGCATACCAATACAGAAATCACTGTCTGCTTCTACAAAACTTACAACCATTTGGCAGTTCTAGTCATTGTGTGTAGGTCACCCTGAACTGAGGTCCCTGTAAGGCACAGGAAATAACCTAGAAGGAGATACAAGTTGCTGAATTCAGCACTGGATTATACTTTCACTATATTCATGTTACAGAAAAATAAACAGTCACAGACAAGTTACTGCCCCCCATGTGCACCTCTGAAGCTAGAAGTTTATCATTTATCACATTTATTTGTAAACTGGAACAATATTGCCATCAGTGATTAAAAATAAAGAAATGGATGCAAATTATTAACAGTTTAAAGCAACCTCCTTGTCCTCTCCAAAAGAATTTTTCCACCTTTCCTCCTATAACTTTGAGGGTTTCCCTCTACTACATAAAGAAACTGGTGGCCTTCCACACGATAATGTTTTCATTCCAGTCCAAGGTGTTCGCACAAATCATAATAATTACCTGTTATCATCTACTATTCCAATAACTGAATCAAAGATTCTAACATATGAAATATGCATACATTACCATTCAAACTGTGATACAACAAGATTGTTAATATGTTGTTCAAACATTCAGAACCACAGTTTAAGTCTATTAATTTCTCATGTCTGCAAATCTGTAAGAACCTTCTCAACAGTCTTGGAAAGGCTGTACACATCCTTGAGTGGTTTGGTATTGCACATTCTCATTACCACAATGCAAAAGAAATTATGCTTTTCCAAGACAAAGTTACAATGATCAAGTGACACCTGTTGGTCATGTCAGCAGGTATCTTGCTTTGCAGTAAAGGAGAGTTTCCCAGTGACATCTGCACAATACACACACTGTACAACAACACAGCAACAATTGATGGTTTACTGCATCAATCTTATACCACTCAAACAGTGCTACAGTGAACACTCGCAACAGGCACATGCATCAAAAACTTCACACACAATATATGAACCATACTTCCACAAATATAAAGTGAAAAATTTGACAACACAGTAGCATAAAGTGACCAGTATTTTAATCACAAGATAAAGAAGGAATATAATGGATATAATGGCTGTAAGAATTTTAAAGTGCATATACAATGCTGCACCAAAAACAATAAAAAACTAAAATGATAAAATCAGTAACAAAAGTTGATATAGTGACTAGAAGATAAAACCACAATAATTAGACCAAAAACTACACCTACACACTGCACCAGAACAACAGAAGTGTGTCAACAAGAAACAGACAACAACAAATTAATTTGATACTTTTACGGATGTTTGGAATATTATGCACGAACATCTTTGCTACTGCAAACTGTGCAGCAGATCACTGCCAAAACAACTGTCTGACCAACAGAAATCTGACACAATGGCCACCTTGCTGACCAACCTCCAACATTACAGAGCTGAAAGCAATGACTGTTGCACATCACACGCAATGGCACACGGGTGCACCAATACTGTCAGTAAATGTAGATGGAATCCATGGTCTACAAGCATTCAACACTGCCTGCAAAGAAGTTCAAGACAACTGTGAGCATGGAGAAGGTGATGACACCAATCTTTCAGGACATACACATGATCATTCTTGTTGAATTCATGCCACTCAGCGTGACAGTGACTGCAGCTGCCTATCAGGTGTCATTAAAATGCCTTAGGGAAGCAATTCAATGTTGCAGTCTTGGCCTACTCACTCTAGGTGTGCTGCTACTGCACATTAATGTTAGGCTGCATACTTCTCACAACACCATTGCCCTGCTGGACACTTGGCACTGGGAACATGTTCCCCACCCTAGATACAGCCCTCAACTTGACCCCCTCAGACGTCCACATGTTAGCAAAAGAGACACATTTCTGAGGTCAGTTACTTCCATCTGTCAGCAGCTTCAAAGCCAAGGTCCATGAGTGGCTTCAAGAGCAGTATGTCTCCTAATGCCAAAGCTTCACAGATGTCATCATATACAGTGAAACTCGCTTAGGAAAAACCCGATTAAGAAAATTTCCCGCCTAAGAAGTCAGGATAAAAAAGCACCAAAATTCTCCCATTTCATTAAAATTACCCTTTTAAGAAATTTCCCACTTAAGAAGTAGGATTTTCTTGGAATTTTCAAAATTTTCTTAACAGGATTTCACTGTAGTATGAAAAATGCCTGACCAAGCTTGCCAACTATGTGGAAAAATAAACGACTGGTGTGCAAGCATAACCATGTGTTTACTTGTCTTCACTTACCTCCATTCACCTAGAAGAAATGGTAATCTTAGTCTTCAACTTTCCCGCGTTTGTTACTTACACATTTCAAGTGCTTCAACACAATGCTCAGTGATTTTTTATCTGCATTACAGGATTTGAGAAAAACAGTTCTTTTTATAGGTCTTTCAAAACTTAAATTTGTGGACAAGTGACATTTCTTGAGTGATTTAAACAAATAACCCAGAACTCAAAGGAAACAGAGATACAGGTAAATTCAGTCTGTCACAAACAGAACTGCTACTGCTACTAGTGTCACATGAATACGGTTTTAACAAGCAATTTACCCCCGTGACAGATTTCTGTCCAGAAATGAAGCTCAACTCACAATCTGTTTTGATGCCCCTCACAGCTGATGCATCTCATGCTTTAGTTTCTCCAACTTTAATGGCAACAGTTGCACCATCTCCTCACATACTGCCAACTCAACAGACACCTGCTTTCTAGCATCTTGGTTGTTCTTGCAATAATCCACAAGAAACTGTTGAAAAAATTACAATATTAATATTGCATTACATTTTATGTACAACATTTTTTGTTATGTCGTGACAGCAGAACATAAAGTGTGTGACAGCCCCATTAGTTACATGTTAATTAGGTACAGAGATAAAGGTGGCCAAGCTTTGCAATCCACGGAATAAAATACACATGGACAATGGCTGCACATGCTAACAAACTCAATATGGCATTGCTACATACCTTGTAGGAATCTAAACTCTGTTTCAGGTGTTCAAGCTGCTTTGCTTTATCCGGTGTTACAATTTTAGCATATAAGCGCCCTACACGAAAGTATGCTATCAGCACTGGTCTAATCAAATCTTCACTGAACTTAGTAGGCATCTTCTTTGTACTGAAATTAGGAAAAAAGGAAAAAAGAGCATGATGTCCATCTACCAAATTATGTGGATGATTCAATACACAGAAATACAAATAAAAAATCTTCATTGTAAACTGTCAAATTGAGGTAAATCAACTCATCTTCTACACAATTGCAGTGCACTCACTCTGTCTACTGACCATCTTGTTTACATCGGTAAAAAAACACTTATATTTTGTGCCTTCAAAAAAATCTCGCACCACTTGCTTCATGACTTAATTCAGAAAATGTATGCCCCTTAAGCCCTCTTTCATTGGTCCAAACAAACAGTAATAACATGTTCAAAAGTCCAGGCTGCATTCAATCTATCAGGCATCAGAACTGTGTGGCAGTTTGGGGTTGAGCACTGTTGTACAATTAGATTATTCTTTGTGTGAATCTTCCTCATCATATGGATCCTGTTGCTGGTCTCAGCTTGTGCTGTAACATTTCATTGTACAGACACTATTAAGACTTCCTCCTTCCAGCTCTGAATGTGGGCGCACAGGCCTGTCACGAATCCCAAAACACAGTCAGTATTATCTTACTGGCCTGTGGTTAGGCCCAGAGTTTCTTTGATTTAGGAGACAGCAGATGTTTCCATTCCATCTACTGTCATGATTTCCAGTTTCAAATAGTGTACCCACGTCATGTCACCAGTAATTCGTCTCTTCAAAACTGCCTCTCCTTCATTTCTGTAACACTCCAAATGACACATACTGGCCTCTTTACACTAAGTTCACGTTCCACCTCATACAATCTTCCTCGAACCCAAGGTCATCATGAACAAGTCAGTATGAAGATATTAACTTCCAAGGCAATTTCAGCAATAATACCATATCTGCTGTTCCGTATCATGGCATCCACGCATGAAATACCATCTCTCATTTTCAATGTTCCTCCCCACCCAGAACACCCTTCATCTATCACACTTGTGTGACATTTTTAACTCACCTGTTAAAGTGTTGCTGACTGAAACAGTTATCGCCATATCACACAAGCATTAGTCTATGAATTGCCACTGTGGATGGTACACCTTCAGTATGCAAAAATTTAATAAATGCAAAAAGATGTTATATTAAAGCCGAAGTATAGTAAATACCCCCAGTCCAGCACTGCATGGTCCCTTGATCAACCTTTTGTTGATATCTGCACAGTGAACATACAGGAGCAGAACAATAACAACAAAAGCACTGAAGAAATGAAAACTGGATTTTGGATTTTAAACAGTTAAATTCAGTCCATAAAAACTCTGTTATTAAAGACTTTGCCACTGTTTTATTTATAAACAGTGATTTCACATCAACATTATACCATAATTTTCATGAAAACATTACAAGGTATTTAGAGTGGTAGTTTTACATATAATGCAAATAACTCAGTCTTTACATTTCTGAGCTTCCTGAGGTGAAAGTGTAGGTCTATTTTAATTGTGGGCATTCGATGAAGGGTTTATCACCGAATTATATACTTGAAAGTATAAAGCTACAATTAATTAACAAAAAGAAGAGCTTCACATCATGATTCATGCAACCATCTGATAACAGGCTGTGTGGGCCCTACAGCTGGTCCAGAAGTAGATGCAGTGAAGACAGAAACATACCAGTCATCCAACATGTAACCTCACCACTATACTACCTGAGCTACACCCGCCCCATATCTACCTTAATTGCCATTAACTCTCTTGCCACTGTTTTCACATTACGGGTCTCATATTTTCCAAAACTTACATCTCTGTGACGAAGTCACTGAAGTTCCAAGCGGTGTGTGATCTTGCAACACTGTACACTTTTATGGTGACAGGTTGTTAACACCCCACCTAACCCTGGTTTAAGCTATTTCAAGTAGAGGAACCAATTCCATAATGTCCTTCCCCAACATATTATATCAACACTGTATTTAATTTGTCTGTAATACAACAAAGTTCCAAAAAATAAAGTGACAAACACTCTGATGCCAAGAACTTTATTCTGATTTCTGTGTATGTAAGGCACATTGGCAGCAGATGGTACAAATCAAAGTCAGAATATAGTTCTCAGCATCAGTGTGTGTTACCATATTTTTTGAAACTCCTTTATAAATATCAACACCACACAAACAAAAATTCATTTATGTGAAAAAACAAACACTCACCTTGTATCTCTGAGTGATTCAATGAAATTCCTGAAGTTGATAATGCTCTGTTCAGCAAGATGATTGACTTTATGCAGTGCATGTGGCGTAGGTCGTTCATCTGTGTTTTGCAATCTCTGTAACTTAATATCCAAGATATTTGAATAAGTTTCACCCAGTTCATACCAGAGCTGTCTGCACACCAATAAATAGTAGTGAGGATTTAGTTCTTTCAAAACACTCTCCAAATGATCTATGCGTCGTTTGTGCATACGGCTCTGCCTGGAATTAAAAAACTGAGTCAGATGAACCATAATGCAAACGTTTTAACAGTATGTGAGACTGAACTGGATTCAGGAACAGAAAATTAAGGTGAAAGACAGGTAGAATCAATAAGTCACAACACATCAACACAGGCAAAAAGTCTGTATATATACTTATGCATAACTAAATATACAGACTTGCAGTCTACAGAGATGTTGTGTTGTGACTGTTATTGATTTTACCTGTCCATATTATAAACACAAAACTGGATATCACACATAAAAATTAATGTGAAAACTTAATAGCAATTATGAAATTTGTTTTAGAACTGAACTGCATTGTTTCAATACTAGTAACATTACCTCAGAGTTAAAAGTCTAGGAAGAAGCAAGTTTGCCCAAGCAGGTACCACTTCTGACTGTGACGTGCCCAGTTTGAATACTGATTGGGACACATGTCATCCTTAGTTTTTCCACAGTTTTCCTTGGTCCCTCCACAAAGTGGCAGTGACCGCATCGTTGTCAACTGATTATTCCACATTGCCCAATCATTCACAATGCTACATATACATACACAGAGAGGTTCTGACAGCATCATTCATTAGGATACAAATAAATACAGTATATAATATCTGGACACCAACCCCTCTATTGCAAGATTTAAAATCAGCATTCATGCAAATATAGCATATGCAAAAAAACACTCTTGTCAGTACCATGATGTGATCTGGCATAGTTTACTTTCCCAGCACTAGTCTCATAGCAACTCGTCTACCAGCAAACATAGATGTTCAAGTGAAGCATGATCTGCAGCTTGATTTCCCCTGAAACCTCGTCACACACGCAGGAAAAGTATTCAATAATAATCTACGCTTCTCTTCAAATCAGACAGACATATTGGTGTCTTTGCCTAACAGGTATCTAGCACAAACAAATATACTTAATGGAATGCAGAGAAAAGCCACATACAGACAAACACAAGAGAATTACAAATGACTGGATTTATGATGCCACCTTTACATCTGCATCACTTCCATTCAGAGACTTAGAAAATCCGAAGCACTTGATTTTTGTTGTACACGGTATATAAGAAAGTGTGCTGTAGTGGTTTTCTAAGTTTACTTAACTAATCAAATCAAAATATTTTGGGTACATTGGGTAAAGCAGAAAGCAATGACCTCACACGAACCAGGCAAGCAAAGTCAGCAGTCACATTTGTTAAATAAGAACCACACTGTGACAACTAACCATAATCAGCACTAACTGGTTAAACTTCAGGCACAGAGCCTTTCAGCAAGAACTGATACTGCATTAGTCTATGTTAACTGAATATGCCATATAACGGTCAATTTTCATTCAACTTCATTTCTTTATCCACTGTGTATGACTATTGCTTCCAGTGCACATAACAAATACAGCAACTGCAAGAATGTTTTTATAGCAACCATGTAACAGTATCTGATTGATCAAATCAAAACATGGCTACACATGGCACAAAGCATGAGGCAGTAACACAACAACAAAAGATCAAACTCTCACATAACTTGAATGAACAAGAGAACTCAATTCAATAATAAAATTGACAATGTTCACATTGCTTAAACCTGTTATTACCTATATGATAATTAATATAGGCTTTTTGAAACTAATTTGTTTGGAGCAGTGGTCACACTATACACATGTACCTAGTACATGCCTGCTTCGAATCTCAATTGGGTCACCATCTACCTTGACTGATATGTTCATTGTTTTCTTTGGTCCACCCAAGAAACTGCTGGGATAATAATCAGGCCATAACTGCCTTCTTCCATACCCTTTCCAACTTAACATTCATGTAACATCTACCACTTGACAGCACAGAGCCTGACATGCCATAAAATAACCCACAAAAACAAAGGCCTTTTGAAAATACAGATCTGCCAACTAAACACATTCCTCCAATGCTCCACATCTATGCCTACAAGCAATATTAACTTCTTACGAAGTTTCCTTCACATGATCTGTTGAACAACTTCTTATCAGGGAAACAGTGCACACACAAAATCTAACTTTGCTGTTTCTGTCAGCTTACGTTTCCTAAAACAGACCTAATACAGAAAACACAGAGACATTATTTAATACATTCAAACTCTTGCCAACATGTATGGTAACTATAGGTAACATGCGAATGTGCTACAATTGCGGCAGGGTTTTGTGTGTATATTATCCCTGCTTTTAAGTTTTAGCTACTATGTACGGTGATACTCATAAGCAAAGCAACCATTATCCAGATGAAGAATGAACATTTATGTTTGCCAACTAATAACAGCCTCACAAGCAGTGCACAAATTTTCCAAAAATCTATTAGCCACGAACCAGGTACAAAATCTAGTTGTCACAGCAAACTGCACCTAGGATTTGTGCATCCCTGGGCCTTACTATCAATTTTCATACCTTTCTTCATCTTCTTCAAAGAAAGCCAGGTATTTGTATAACTGACTAAGATCTTGGACAATCTGAACACAGTCTGAAGCATGTTCATCTAGAGTGTAATATTCTTTTGCCTTTGTTAACCACTTCTGACTTTCAAGGAAGACTTTCCGTCCATCTTCATAAACAAGAACATATTTGTCTGTTATCTGGTCTTCATAACTAGACAGTTCTAATGATGTAAACCACAGATGCTGCACATCACCTGAAAAACAAAGTGTATTAATTTTATACGTTTGTTCCTATGTCATTGTCTTGGCACAGTTCTGCCTTTCCTTACCTCAAGTTCCAGTCAACTAAAGGAATAAACTACAAAACCTGAACACAAAAAATATTAAGGTAGCACATACCTAATTCTTGTGTATTTGGGTTTGATATATCTGATCTTTCTGGCTCACTTTCATTCACTTCTGACATCAGTCGCTCCATAGAGGTTGAAAGTAACATTAAACCATATTTGGCCCAGCATCTTGCAATATCAGCACTACGATGTCTGAATCTCTCTCTCCTATACACATGTACACACACACACAAGACAAAACAAAAAAAATCAGCACACATGTTAGAAATATACTACAAATATCACAATAAAGTATCCCCATAATAGAGAATAAATTACTGTAAGTATTAAAAAGAGGACTCTGGATTAACAGACATGCAGTATCCCACCAACACCTGCCAAACTTCAGGTCATTATTAACTGGATTTTTTTCAGTGAAAACCATTATATCAACAAGGGTTTTATTCTTAACTGTTACAAAGCTAATGCCAAAAACTGTATCTTATCAGCTACACAGCAACTATTCACAACCTACCAAATATATCATCAATTTTTCCTTAGCAGATTCAGGCCAAGTGGCAATCAAAATTAATTTCAATTCCCCCTCTTTTAACATACTCCAATAACCACACCACCTCAGACTTTCTACAGTGAGATCCCAGAAGTTCCATACCCCACATACTACCACTGGCAGCCAACAGTTTGAGGTCTCAACTGCATCCTAGGAACAACAAAAATAGTTTAGGATTCCCTGTATCCTAAGAATGGTACAGCACTGGGTTTCTCCCAGCATAACAAAAACCAACCATTATTCACATCCTGATTACAACACATAAAAGACCTTCCTGCCCACGCCATTAAGATGTACAAGGGGAGCACAGGTACAGCTCCACTCATTCTAAACCTCAACACTAGATGGAGATAAGTGGTCAACATCACACCTAGGCCACTTTATCCCCAGGAATGAAACCCAGTACCCAACAAACACAAGGCTGGGTGGGCCCCAGCACCGGTCTGGACATTTGGGAGAGGAGAAGAACCTGTTGCTACTAACAGGATTCAAACCCCACACCATCCAGTAGCCTACTCACTATAGACCACAACATATTCCAGAATACAAATATCATTACACTAAGATTTACAAATAACAGCCCTTCTTTAAATAAACGGTTTCCAAGAAAGGAACGTGTCTTCACAAATTTTACATTCAGTGATTAATGCTGACCTGATTCCAGCTTTGTCACACTCTGTCACATGCAAGTATAAAAAAGCATGGACATTATTTTGGTGACAACTTGCAACACTGTTCACTCAGACTGTTTCACATGATGACAGGCAGCACAGTACACACTGCTGCTCCAATTTGCTGCACGTCAGCATCCACTTGTCTTATTTCACTGTACTACAGTTACTATTTACTTGCCAAACTTAAAAAAAAAATAGATCACATCTAATAAACAAACTGCTCACTGAGCAGCAAACCAATAGGAAGTTACTAGCAACAGTTGTCAGATAAAATAATGTCCCCACATGCACAGAGTGAACAAAAACTGCACAGCCAAACCTACAGAACGGAATCTACAACACAATTAAAAAAAAAGTTTTAAGAAATACTCCTTCTGAAGCATGCTTGCCTACTTACAGACTCCTGAAAATTAAAGAAAATGCTTAGTGTCCACCTTGAGCTTCAACACAGGAGGTTGGCCGCCTAAACAGTGATTGCCTGACTCCCTGGAAAATTCCAGGCATCACACAAGTCATCTCAAATCCACTCTGTATTTACTGTTGCAAGACCTGGATGTCCCTGACTTCTGCAGCATAAACAGTAGATACCATAAACAGTCCCCAGATAAAAATCTAAAAGATTTAAGTAAGGGGAAATAGCAGGCCATACTATTGGTCCATCTCAAACTATCCACTGTTCTGGAAACATAACGTTTGAGAATACACTGCAAGCAAAACATGTGGTGGCACAATCATGCACAAACCATAAATGAATCCTAGTCTGCAGATCCACATCTTGCAACAGGTCAGGCAGGACACCTCATAAGAAATCGTGGTAAACAGCCCTAGTCAGCCATGGTGGAAGAAAGTATGCGCCCAGCAGTCTGTCTCCTGCAATTTCTACATGGAGACTCAAGGTGGAGACTAAACATTTTCGTCAACTGCCAGGAGGCCATAACTCAGAAACCACACTTCAGAAAGTGTATGTTCATAAAAGATTCTTTTTTCCTGTACTGCAATGTAGATTCCCCTTCTGCAGGTCTGGCCATGCATTTTTCGCTCACCATGAATACCAGCAATTTACAGCAGGTATCATATAAATCTACCAAAACAAACGAAAGAGGCAAACTGACAGATCAGATCATGAATAGCTTTGCACCTTGTTTTCTTACATCAAAAAATATCCCAGAGCATTGTTATGGCACAATAAGTCAGGACAGACAAGTCAGTGATGTTACTAGGCCATGGGCTAGACAACTTAAGACCATGGTTCAGATCCTGAAAAGTGCAAGAGATTTTTCTCTCCCCCATTGTGGCCCTATTCAACATGCACCAGGCCAGCACATTAAGGAGACCATTCATTTCCCCCTAGTGCAGAGATTAAGAATGAGTGGAACTATACCTCCAATCCCCCACACACTTTCATGATAGGCACATGAGGAAACTACATGCTTATTATGGCCCATATTACCTCACAAATACCTAAAAAATAATATTCAACATTCTTTGCAAGGCTACCACTATTTGCACCTGAATAATTCCATTATTAAGACATAAAAACAAAACGCCATCAGATATCCTTTGGTACGGACAGACATGCAATCCTGAGTGCAAATCTCCATTTTGTGATAACCAATGAACAATTAGGCATTTACTATGCACTTGTTGAAATTCTCAATACCACACAAAAACTCAAGGTAACTGCCCACATACAACAAGCAACCCTTCCTCTAGTGTGTTAGATTTAATTTTGGGTTCCTTAAAGCCAAACACAAGAATTTATTTTTTCACAAAAGGGCATACAGGGAACAAGAAGCCCTGTTACAGAGAGTATTTAGGACTATTTATTGGAACTAACATACTTGGCTTCTAAAGTTTCATCAGTTCCTTCCTGCAAACTGAGATCAGCTTCATACTGGTCCATGACATAAGAAGCTGCAGCTAAGTGATGTCTTGCTTGACAGAATCCATTCTTCTCCATAAAAAACTGTGATAAAGTGGCTGAATTCAGCGCCCAATCAACAGGATCAAAATCTTTACTTTCCAACTGCCTTTTTAATGTTGTATGACAGTAGACAGCAGATTTTACATGCTCATTTAAATTGCCATAAATCTGTGCTAAATAATACAATGTAAGAGTGTAGAGTCTCTCCAACATATTCTCCGTATCAGGTTGTGGCATTTCAGAATTAGATGTTCGGAATAAATCTTGAAAGGAAACTGCAGCTGTGGAGGAGGATGTATGTTTTGTGAATTCTTCATACAGTTTCTCAGCTTTCTCCAGATATTCCTTGGCTTTCTGTGGATCAGCTCTTTCTGACCACAATATACCTAACTGATTCAATGCAGTCATCAAAATAAGGATGACTTCAGGCTTCAGAGCATCATCATACAAGCTGTCCACACAGTTTGTTAGCTGCTCTTCTCCCGTTGACAGCTCCTCAGTGTCAATGGCAATAAGTCCCAGATTGAGTGAAACCACACCAAGCATTGCTTTGAATTTCAAGCAACTAGAATCTTCAAGCAGCTTTACTAATATGGACTTCATATCAGTCAGAATTACACTCGCAGCATATTTAGACCGATACGGTTCAGTGGCTGGATCATTCTTACTGTCTTCATCTACGAGCTTTCGCACCTTGTCATATCTCTCCTGAAGCTCCACCAAGATTTCACTGTGCAAACCATGTGTACCCATACTGCACAATTGTATTCAGTGAACCTGTAATGTAAAAAATTTCAAACATGTAAGGGCTCTTTACCATATTTAATACTCTATGATTTTGTATTAAGTCCAGAACAATAATTTACTTTTGTAATGCATATTATTATATTTTGGTACACGATTAATGAACCAAAGATCAGTCCATGTCCAAGGCCCTGCAAAATGTTTCATCACATTGTAAGTTTTTACAGTGAGGAGTTGTATAGACTAAAGGTGTTCCAAAATAGGGTGCTAAGGAAGATAGTTGGGCCTAACAGAGATGAATTAACAGGGCAGTGGAGAAGACTATATAACAAGGAGCTTTATGATCTGTACTCATCACAAAATATTATTCAGGTGATCAAATCAGGATGAAAGAGATGGACAGGACATGTGGCACATATGGGGGACAAGACAGGGGCATACAGAGTTTTGGTGGGCATACCCAATGGAAAGAGGCAGGCATAGGATAGTATTAAAATGGATCTTGAAGTGGGATGTGGAGGAAGGCTTGGATTGCTCTGGCTCAGGATATGAACATGTGGCAGACGTTTGTAAATGCGGTAATGAACCCTCGCGTTCCATAAAGTGCGGGAAATACATTAATGTTGTGACCTTGACGTAACCCACATAGTCAAAAAATCGCCAAACTTATGCAGCACTTAGTAATAACGTCGTACTTCTTTGGAAAGTGTCATGTTGACGCATGAATATTAGGAAAACTTTATGGCCATTGATTTGTGACACTGTCTTCTGCCCTGTACGTGGATCCAGTAGGCTCCTCCGAACTGTCGGGAACATCTATCCCATGACATGCCGTCGTATCCCGAAGACCTGAATATTCGACAAATTTTTATGAGCCTACGCCGCGTGTCGTGCCCCAGTCTTCACTCCACGACCGGTTCCTCATCTCTTCCGTCTGTTATAACATACTAAACTATATCTGACTCCACATAACCTGCAACATAGAACAACCACAACGCAAAGCGCGCCACACCTCCTTACCCACTTCGTCAGGATAAAATACCACGTCTCCTGTCACTTCCGCGCGATGCAACTATGGTTACCCACAGATTAATACGATACAACCCCCTTATCGCAATTGGGACACGTGACTTGTGCTCGCACAACCTTCTCCGTTTGATCCGTGCCTTGTATGCATGACTCGAATCGCAGTTACTCCTAACCCCAGCTCCTACCCCCCTGCTATCAGTGCACAGATTATTACAGACGCAACAGACCCAGTGCCTTGAGTCACAGTTCTGAGACAGTGCTCTATCCGTGATTCGTGCTGGCACAGGTGATTTTAATCTCTAATCCGTGCCTCTTATCTCGCTGGTGTTTGTTTCCTGGACATGCAACGCCCCAGCATGATTTGGGTTTGAAACAGGCTGCCCATAACCAAAAATAAAATGGCGTTTAGTTTTCCTGCTTTCTCGTATATCATCGCATTAATCGTTGACGCATTTCTGATATTTTTTGCTATCTTTCACGTATGTAATACACACCTTACAGTCGTGTATTTATTCGTGAATTGTGATACGTACGTTCATGACTTTTAGTTTGTCTTCAGAATCGAGAGTGACTAACCTACTATTTGATATTGGTGACTTGTTTCAGGTTATAGCATTTGATGAGCTGAAGACAGATTATAAGAATCCTATTGATCAGTGCAACAGTTTAAATCCCGTAAGTTTTTATAAAACTCTACTGATCAGTCAAGAGGTTTAAATACCGTATGTTGAAGGCTAACCTGCAGAGTACGGTGGGACCTTCTCGCTCTGAGAGTATGGTGCCTTGCTTTAGTGTTATACACAAGTTCAGCCGCATAGTTCTCTAAGGTCATGGTTTGACAGTATTTGCACCCCATTCGTATGTCTACACGGAAGAATAATCTCATAACATTTTGTGAACTTTAGGCCATTTTTCACAGACGCATGTAGAATCAATTACAGATACTGTCTTCAGGTATTTTCGTAATTAGTAAGGCAGTGATTGTAAGTTCTGCCATAGTAACAGTGTTAGTGCATGATAATGCATGAATTACATTACTGTTTGTTATAATAAACTCCTCAACATTTCAAAATTGTTCACTCTCATTTGTATATATATGTCTAGAATAAGGAATGTTTTTGTCTTGATATATGACAAGACTGAGACTAATATTTTTAAGTGTCCTGTTGATTTCAGTAGGCCATTCCATAGTTATGCTGCAGTATTTTACATTTATGTGTGCAATGTTCATTTTCAGTTAGTGATACCAGAATACCTGCTCCATCTGCTGTTCAATATACTGTTCATAGCTGCAGGGGAGTGGCTTGCATTATGTCTTAACCTACCCCTTATAGCTTACCACATCAACAGGTATGAACATATAAAAGTCCTTTATTTTCTTTCCAAACATGTCATTATTCTGTCCCTTTGCCCTAACATTTATAATTTACCTAAGTTTTATTAACTTTGGGGACTCGCCAAATGTACACCTACACAGAACACCATTCTGAACAACATATTTTCTTACCCTTGACATGTTCTTTCGAATGGAAAACGTTTTAACATGGGAAAAAACGGAGGTAGAGTTTATGCCTTGAAGGCATAGGAGGGGAGTAGAGTTATAGCTCTACTTATTCTTACCCTCAGCACAAAATGCAGATGAGGATTTTTAAAAGTAACATGTCATAGATGCATGAACTTCAAACATCCTGAAATGTAAGAAGTAAGTTTGCAAGTTTATCTGTATCTTACAAAAGCGCATTTTATAGCCAGGCTGTTTTGTTTCCTTAAAATAAGCTGTTGCTTGTTAAGGAACAGGTTCTGTATTTCATGAAATGTTCGTGGAATTATGGCGGAACGTTTGGCTTGCACATTTCATTTTATATTAGTAGAGCCATGTTTAAACAAATTTCCTGAAAGGAGGCTGGATCTTTGGAGTAGGCACATGGCTGTCTGTTCACCTGTCCATCTGCATTTTTTTCCACAACAGTGTTTTATAATTTTATGAATTTTGAATGTAGCAGTTCTTAGAATTGAAAGAATTTTAATAAATGAAGCTGTCGTGGTTAGTTTTACTACAGAAGAAGAGCATAAATTGGCAACCACACAAGCATTTGAGTCAGGATTGCGACTACAAAGCACTAGCATATATTTTCATCTACTTCTAATGTGGTTAATCAACAGTTTGTACGCTTGACAGAAATTCATAGTTTGTGTGTCTTTGCTGTTTCTGTATGCCCCCGGTGAAATAGTATAATTTCAGAAGTTATACAGTTTTACATAACGATGTGTCTGCAGGTACCGTACACGCCCCGTGATGACTGGGCCAGGCCTGTATGATCCAACAAGTATAATGAATGCTGATGTTCTCACAAAATGTCAACGAGAGGGATGGATTAAACTAGCCTTCTATTTGTTGTCATTCTTCTATTATTTGTATGGGTACGTTCTCTTTACAGTAAGGCATGAAACAATCGTAACTCTTCTTATAATGAAGGTGTCATTAGTATTGCACACAGAAAAGAACTTAGGTCCAGTAATAGAGGTCAGCTGTTTATAATGTACCTTATATACATGTCTCCCCACTGTTTTATCTGTGGACAAAAACAGAACCAATGTAGAATATGTTGTGTTCTGTTGTGAATACTGAATGATCTACAGAGTCCGGAAAACCAGTGTGCATTCCACGTCTGTAACATGCGTTGCACTTTCATTTTTCCAAACATCAGCAGCTGATACTAGCATCAGATGTAAAAGTGTTTCTTGATCTGTTGTTGGTTAATAGTTGAGGCTGTATTGTCTGGTTTTTATTTATTTCAGAATGATCTACTCCCTGATTTCATCTTAAGTATCAACCGTTCTAGTGCTGATCATTTGAGACAAGATCATCAAACCTCATTATCAAGCTTGAAGCCACTGTGTTAATGTGACGTAAATATCGTCAGTTGTTCATCATCCGTAGCTGTTTCATAGCCCATGGATGACTGATGTAATTGCGACATTGGCTGAAAATAAGGAGGGTTTGGCAATTACAATAGCAATATAAGAATTTGATTGTTGTAACTGGAGACTTCTTGTAAAACGTCACAGAGCGAACAGTGGATAAGATACAACATACGGGTGCTATTTGCCTGACATGTCACATGATCATATTTTATGACCATCTTGTTATTTCACTGTGTTCTATACCAAGCCGCAGTGCTTCACTTTTCTTATTTCATAAACTCCAACAAATTCTGTGTTCCAGCAGCTTTTATTAATATTCTCCTTTATTATAAGATTTGATTTTCTTCCGTATTTATAACCATAATTTGATCAGGTAGGTGTACAGTTTGTGCTTCGTTTGAAGATTGCTGCCGTCTGGGATCCAGTGTTTTGTAGCGTTGTAGATGTGTACAGATATTTGACAGGAACCAGCTGCCTTGCTTATTTCTCTACCGTGAAGGAAGAAGCAGCACATTCCTCTGAAACATCAGTACACACATGACAGACTACATAAGGTCACACACGAGAAGCCAGTCATCTTCACAGGCATCACAGTGGGAACCTCAAATTTTGAATGTTTATTGTTGTTAACAACTACTGTATCATTCAAAGCCCATGTTTTATGGTACATGCAGCAAACTGAAATTTCACTTCCAATAAACATATTTAAAGTTCATGAAACCAGTAGGATTCGTTACGTATCCATCAAACTTTGAAATATTTTCTTCTGGTATGTCATATGACGTCTCAGTAACGATCATGGGTCAAGTATATACTCTGGAATGAGGGGCCTGACTGGAAAAACTGAATGCTGCTGCTTGGTATTCAGTTTCTTGGAATTACTTAATGTGACTTAAGGGTTTACTGACTTTTCTGAAGTCATTCAAGGCAGGAAACCATTTAACTCCATTTCTTTGAAATCCTTTCAAAGACAAGAGGCTATTCCTTTCACACACTACCATAAGACATGGAAAGAAATATTCATATGTTCAAATAGAAGGGGTATATAATTTTATCCAAGTACAAGCGATGTTTGAAAAGTAATGAGATTGGCAGTGCTGCACATCTGTAGCAGTCTATAGTAATCAAGAAGAAGCATGTGTCACATTGTGGCCTGAAATGTGATTAGTTATTGCTACCAAGAGCAGTGTTCTGCCATTAAAATTGCCATTTCATAACCTAGAGCATTAAAACTTGGTTTATGGAAGATATTTGATGAGATGTGTTTTTTAATAGCAGCAGAGAATACTTTATATTTTTTAGTATTAAACAAGTTGCATATTAATTTTAGTATTAATTAATTAATTAATTTAGTATTAATTAATTAATTTTAGTATTTTTAGTATTAATCCAAGTTCGTGCACAGATACAAAGATATATATTTATACTTATCAATCAGTCAATCATGACCAACACTTCACTTTATTAAGAGTGTAAACAGACAACCAGGTTTTGGCTCCTCGAGCTGAAACCTGGTTGCCTGTGTATGCTTTTAATAAGGTGAAGTGTTGGTCATGATTGACCGATTGATAATTATAAATATATACCTTTGATACTTTATATGTTCTAAGGCCGCGGGGGTAAAGTGGCCGGAGCATGATGTTGACCAACGACCTTCATCTAGTGCTGAGGTTAAGAATAAATGGAGCTATACCTCAGATCCCCCTATATGCCTTCCTGGCATGGCGAGGGACAAATTTACCTTTTTTAACTTGTTTATGTTTTAAGGCAGATGTGTGCAATGGAATTGTGCATGAGGCTCAGAAAAACAGTAGGGAAATAGTAGAGATATTACAAGTGCCTGGAGCAGAAGTAATGAGCATATCTGCAGTTTTCAGATGGTGGACGCGTTTTAAAGAAGGGAACAAAATGGTCATCATTGATGCCGTAGGTAGGGGATCAAGCACTGCAATCACAGATTTCAGTATCAGAACAGCTCATGTATTGCTGAGCAGGACAGAAGGTTAATGGTGTAGGAATTGTCTGCCAGTTTAAATGTGTTGCTGGAAAGGGTTCAGCACATTAGGCATATCCCACCGCTGCACAAGATGAGCTACAATCTCAGTGATGACCAGAAACCAGTGTCTACCAGTGAAGTGCGACTGTTCTTGAGAAACACTGAATTTCTTTGTACGTGATCACCAGTGATGATTCTTGGGTCTGATGTTATGACATAATCAAAAGAGCAGTCAGTTGTTTGGAAACACAAAGGCTTGTGTCCACTGACAAAATTTTGAATAGTGCCTTCGTTGGGAAGTGATGCAGCTATTGTTTGTTATTACTTCAAAGCAGTGTTCTTCAGCACTGAGCACCTTGGAGGCAAACTAAATAGTGAATGCTATGTAGGCACGCTGAAAACTCGTTTGTGGAATACAGTTTAGAAAAGAGACCAACGTTCTTGACACAGTAGTGGCGTTTGTTTAAAGACAATGCATAGCCACACACTCCATGAGTGGCAGTTTCAGCATTAGCAAACATTGGTACAACACCTGTAAAACACCACCCTATGATGCAGACCTCGCATCCAGTGACTTATGGACATTTTCAGCGCTTTAACGTGAGCTATGAGGACAGAATTTGGCTCCAACATGAGGTGATACAAGCCACCACCACGACCCTACATACAGTGTCCGAAAATGGACCACTGCACGTCTGAGAAGTGGGTGGAGCAATGCAAGAAAGTGTAGATTGTGAAGGGTGGTACTTTGGAAAGGAAGTCATGCCAAAGCCTCACGGTGCCTCAGATACAGAACTGTCTGAGCAGTCTCATTACTTCTCAAAACACCTTATAAATTGCTGTATTATAACCACGTATGGGACTCTTGTAATTATGTGCGATGGAGCACAAGTAAAGTACACACTTGTTATGTACTACTTTCATTTCATGACTACCAGCCAGTGAAGGTCTGCCTTTGGGTGATTGTGATCATTTAATGCCACTGATGGGCAGACGTGGACTACTGGTCTTTCCTTCTACTGAACGAGTTTCAGTAGTGTCAGACAGCATATTGAGCTGTGACCTTATCACTCTTAGGCAGGCTGGTTCAGTATACTGTCAAACATGTTTTTTTATAAATCATTCATAAAGTATGGTTCTTCTAGAAAGTGCCGGGTAATATTTCACTGTAAACTTCTGAGCAAAGCTTACTAAAATTAAGTTGTTACTTTTGGACAAGAAACCCATGAAAATATGATTTGTGCTTACTGAAGAGAAAGTGGATAAAGTAGAGCCATCCATTCTGTAGTCATCAAGACATCTTACACAGAAGACTGCATTCCAAAATCATCACAAGCAAGCATATTGAAGTACTTGAACTTCAACTGTAAAAGACAAAATGTTGTAAATGATTTAAAAAGGAGTTCATGTTAACGTGAACCTCTTTAAGACACAGACAGTGTGTGTATGTGCATGTTTGATAACAGCGTTTTTAGTACCTCTAGTAATGTATGTGTGTTGCCTGTACTGTGGTTAAGTGTAGAGACGCAATAGGAAGATGAACTCTGTAAGACCACAGCATAACAGTACTGACTGATTTGAAACAGAATAAACCAAAAGTTTCAAATATTCTGGAATAAACTCCTGGTTTGTGATGTCATATATTAAAAAGTTCCCAAACTTGCTCATGCCTCATGCTGGCATCTGTTCCAAATCACTTGACAACCGGGCACTTCTGAACGGGTCCAAACAGATGGAAATGACAGGGTGTGAGATTAGGCTTGTAGGGAGGGTGGTCCGTAACCTCCCAGCCATAGTGCCATGACAAATCACAGGTCTGGTTGGCGTGTAAAATACGCCTTAGTGCAGCAACAGAGGTCATGTGCAGTGAGTGGTCTCCATAACATTTCAAGTGTACTGCAATTACATTCAGCAATTACAGTGTTGCCATGGTCAAGGAAATTCACAATAAGCACACCTTTATGGTCCCTAAAGACAGTTACCATGACCTTTCTTACAGATAATGTTGCACTGAATTTCTTTACTAGGAGATTATTGTTGTTTCCACATTCTGGATTTTTATGTGTGTGTCACATGATTAACCCATGTTTCATTACGTGTAACAGCGCATTGCAGAAACTCTTGTCCATAATCAGCATAGTACTTCAGACACATGAGAGACAGTCTGATATGATGAGCTTTTGTGATTGTAAGGGTCTTTGGTGCCCAGCACACACTTTTGTGTAAACCAGTCAGTCTTGGACATTGCTGTGCACATTACCCAGCAAAATGTCTCAGGCAGTTTCTCTTAGCCTAATGCATGTATCCTCTCTGGTAAGGGCATCTGCATCACACACATCATCTGCAGTGGACATGCTTGGGTGTCCAGGTCCGTTCTTCATGTTAACATGCCTTCCTGTTATCAAAAGCATCGCGCCAAATCCACATGTTTCCATGATGCCTGTGCATCACCACCAATTGGCAATAACTTTCCACCAGTATGACACCCAATTAGCCGATCCCAGTGGCCATGTGGTCTAAAGCAGGGGTCTGCAGCCTTTCACTTGCTGGGATCGTGGGTTTGAATCCCTCCCAGGGGCATGGATGTCTCTTTTGAGTGTTGTGTGGTGTCAGGTATAGGTCTCTGTGTCGGGCTGATCACTCGTCTAGAGGAGTCCTACCAAGTGTGGTGCATCTGAATGTGATTGTGAAGCCTCGATAATCAGGAGGTCCTGGCTCATTAGGGGCTGTTGCACCATGGAAGGGGGACACCCAATTGGACTGTGTTTCCAGTAGGCCTGCCATCTTGTAAATTGATTGTAGAGTAGTATGACATAGTGCCCTCTCATGGGTGTATGATGAGACAGATGATCTACATGCCTTCATATGGTGAAATCTGTTATGCTGTATCACATGAGGTGCTGTTACTTTCTTTTGTTCCTTCCTTGTACGCATAAAGGATGAGAACTTTCCATGTCAGATGACATTTTGTAACTAGATTCATGAATTGGTTGTAACTAGAGGCATGACAGTTTGTAACTGAATTCGTGAATTTGTTTCAACTCAGAAATATTATCTCCACCTATATACAAATGTGCACACGATAAAAATATCTCATAGTTTATAAGTATCATCTGTGCCAGTAGAAGTTGTGATACTTGATCCAGATGTGAACATAGCTGAACATGTATGTGGACAGATGGTTTGCAGTCACACTGCCGTACACATCAGACCACATACAAATTAACTGTCCTTATGTTGTCTTCAGATCTGTGCTCTGGAAATTGTACTACATTTCACATGACTTCCATTAACGTTATATTACAAGACTATGAGAAAATACAGTGTAAGTCCTAATTTCAACTGGCTCTTTATTTTATATGCATAACTACCATGAAAGTATTCCAAAAGTATTTACTTTTTTAAACTCCAAAACTCCAAAAATCTTAAAGTTACAAGTAGATTCATGTAGTTGTTATTGGTGCCTTACTAGTAACAGTCCAGTGATTTTGCACTGGAAGCCGAAACTAATACAGCTGGTAACTTCCTATCCCCCTAAGCCAGTTACTTATCCATTTCAGTGTTATTTTGTAGTGTCAGGAACTTACAGTAATTATTACTGAATGGTGCAATGCCCATTTAAAATTCAGCAGTGAGCCTCATGATGTTTTAGTACAGAATGTATAACCTAGAGTGCAGCTTCAATTCAGTACCCTCCATTCACTTGTGCTGTAATGTATGTAACTACTAGTCAGTCAGACTTGGTCCTGCAAACAAGAAAAACCAACCCAATCATTCAAAATACAAAATGAGCATGTAAATATCACTTTGTGCATACATGCTGTATGCACTTAATTTATCATTGCTTTTCCTCAACTGTGATACTCCCTCACTATGTTAAAATAATTGCAGATGACCATCCAGGAAACCCCAGTTGAATAAGGTCAATATACTGTACATTAAAATCAGCCCAAACTCCCTGGACAAAGATACGTCATTCCAATAAGACCAGACGTTTATGCAGACAAAATATCACATTCCGTACTCCTTAATCTATCATAAACAAATTTCTCATTTTGACTATGCACTGTTATTGTGGTTCTAACAGATTATACTGAACCAGGAATAGCCAAGATTCTTCCATTGGAAAATAGTCTCACACTTTTACCAGCAGAGAATACTAGATAATAATGGGTTTTTAACTGAGAACTTCAATAATAATAATAATAATAATAATAATAATAATTACAGATCCCTAAAGTCATAAGAAACAATGCTTATGTAACAGGACATTGCATACAGTAAGGAATTTTAATGTTTAATAATAATAATAATATAATTATTATATATCACTGTCTTTTGTAAAATCTCAGCCACCCTTTTAACAGGTTTTAATGATATACAAATTCCTCTGTTTTTTTTCCTGTAGCTGGATAGTGAAAAAAGCCAAATCATGCACCCATGTTATAAAACAAAGCAATTTCTTTTATTAATAAATAGATATGTGTTCTCTCCTTTGTCTATATCCATATATTAAGCACAGCACAATGTCTCATATCGGGGTTAAACTGAAATTGTGTACGATTCACATGTGGTAAGAACTGTACCATAAACGAACTTTTTAATGAAGCTCCTGGTGTGCTTATGAGTAGTGAAACCTGGCAGAATTCTGATCTGATGGAAGGCTTATACAGTAAAACTCATTTAAGACGTCCCCAGTTAAGAAAATTTCCTGCCTAAGAAGTCGGGATAAAAAAGCACCAAAATTCTCGCATTTGATTAACATCACATGTTGCCCTTTTAATACATCCCCGCATAAAAAAACTTACTGCCTAAGAAGTAAGAAATTTGACAACAAACAATTTTTTTACCCATTTAATACATTTTCTGTTTCAAAATCTTGAAGAATTTCCCTGAGTTTCCATTCGTACCGTGTCCAAAACACAGCGTTCAAACGGCGCAGTCAGTTCATACAGGTTAATCTCCAAGGTCATTTCAGACACGTTTCACACAGCAGAATGACGCAACCTCACGGCCGACGCAGGGGTGTCCTACTTCTTCTGTGACACAGAGACTGCAGCCAGTCAGTCTCCACTACTCGGTCTCTCACGATAACCAAAAAACTGTATCAGGCGGCAAGAAGTTGATCGTAGTTGTTTCATGACCTGCATAAGCCTGTGTTTGGTAACACCGGCATGTGGCACCTCAACTTGCCGCTGCAACTGCCCGGGACTTGGAGGAAATGAAGGCAGCCAATAACATTTGAAGAACTTAAGGCGCATGCTAGTCGAAGTGACACGATGCTCCAAATTGTTGGGGGGACAGCGGTTTGACGCAAGATAAGTGGGTGGTTGATTGTTACAGCTTGTTTAAACATAATTTATCGGCGGTAATATAAATGCATCGTGGTGTAGCGTGATTGTGAAACATTTGTCGTGACTGTGTTAGCAGAGAAGTTACATCAGCAATTCCAGAAAATAAATTCAAGACACTGCAGAGTTAGTGTCAGTGACTGGAACTACTGACCACCCCTTATGGTCTACCTAAAAGGGACCTATGGAATCTGAAGATGTATACTGCTACTGTTTTTGAAAAAAGAGTAAGACAACCCACGCTTGAAAAATATTTCAAGGAAAAGTAAACATCTGGAACGAAATGTGAACTTGTGAATGAAAAGTCAGTGACAGTATAGTTAAAGGTGTAAAACTGTGAACGAAAGGTTACAGACAAAATGGTTAAATGGTCAGATACTTGTGAGAATGTGTTAAGACAGCTGCAAATTGTACAAATTCAG
Organism: Coptotermes formosanus; assembly: GCA_013340265.1. Lineage (NCBI taxonomy): Eukaryota > Metazoa > Arthropoda > Insecta > Blattodea > Rhinotermitidae > Coptotermes > Coptotermes formosanus. Next base: position 658,658 of record BLKM01000839.1, on the reverse strand, counting down.
CATACATATGTAATAAGTTCAAAAAAAATTTAAAGAATAGAACTTTTCGGTCTTACCCTTTTAAGAAATTTCCCGCTTAAAAAGTCAGATGTTCTTGGAATTTTCAAAAATGTCTTAACAGGGTTTTACTGTATTTAGAAACAGCACAACTAAATGGCAACAAAAGACGAAAACAGATGACTGTAATGGTTGTTAACACTACACACAACTCTTGAAGAATCAGTATTTATTTCTACAGCTAAAATCATGTGCTATAATTTATGAACAACAAATAATGCTTTACATAACTGCCAGAGAAATAAAGTTCCAATAAAATCTGTAACAGAAAGAGAAGCCTCAAATAAATATGACAGAATTACATTCAAGAACAGAGACAAAATGTACAAAGTAAGATTTTCTCAAGACTGAAACAAAATGACTAGCGGAAACCTCAAGAAAGTGACAGCTGCTCATGTTAACAGCCAAGTATACACTACATCAACTAGCAACTAGCAATCACTTGCTTGTAAACAAGAAAAATCATAACTGTCTCAAAACTAACAAGTACATACATATACAGAGTAAAAATCAGCTTTATATAATTATATCTTATAAAATTTATTCACTACAGCCGTTTCTTGAGGACAGTTTGACTTACCCCAATGCTGCTCTGTACATTTATATAACATCAATCTGCCACAAACTGCAAATGGTGAATCTGCAAACCTCACTCTGAAGGCTGAAACTATAGTTTGCCTGTTCACAACGAGCTGTTTCGCGCACACGTAATTGAATCCAAGAAATGCATTAACAGAAAAACTATCATTATTATCTACAAATTAAGTTTCCTGCAGTCAAAATACTGAATGTAATTGGGTAATTTGTATCAATTAGTACATTTTTATAATTGTAACATTCAAAATAATTTCTGAAAAATATGACAACTTGATCTTAAAATATTGTGTAAGGATAGAAATACAACTTCCCATGAACCAGTAAAAAATATCAGTTTTGGCAAGAAAAGTAGCCACATTAGTACATTTCAGAACCACAGAGCTGATCATTCTTGGCACAGTTTTACAATCGATAGTTACATGGGATTATGACAATGTGAGGTCCACCCAGCTGTCAATGCAATGTATTAAAACAAACTTGTAGTTGCCACTCACAATAAATCAGTTCTCCTATCAGCCATACCTAATTACTATTTACAATCTGTCACAAATGTAGGTACCAATAACACAATACTGATAGTGGGACGTGTTTGTGTTTAACCTTTTCAGAGCCATGACACGAATGTCTGCCTCTTCCCTAGGTACTCCTGACAGGCCACAGTGCAATTCATTGTTGTGTAGTTTTTAAAATGTTCCATTCATCTTATAGATATTGTATAGACGAGCAGTAAAAGTTCAAATCCACAGCCATCTCTTACACCTACACATGATAAACAACCACCAAATACATTCAGAAAAGTTCCCAGTAATATTTGTTTTTTTTTTAATGCTGTAAATATTCCCAACCTGACACGTTCACCACATCCATATACACTAAAGTGTGAAATAGCTGCCATGCAGGTAATTTATCCAACATTGGCTTCTATCGTCTTCCACATAATGAAGATAAAAGCTAAAATAAAAACAATACTTTAGAAGTGTTTAAAAATGTCTCAGGTACTTCCACAACAAAAGACTCTGCCAGCCCAAATACAAGAAACGAATTCGGTAGGCAGCAAGTGAAAACTTCCATTCAATATCTCTAAATTCTGAATCTTTATGAAGAACATAAAAGGCTCTGAAAAAATGAAATTATGTTCATGGCTTTTAAAACCCTAAAAATTTGGTATGTGTAATGAAAATAACTATGACACACACAAACACAATTTTAGACCTTTTGATCTAGAAATAATAAAACATACACTCAAAGCATAGTCCACTGGGTTGTAGCTTCTGTTTGAAATAACTTAACACACTAATGCCCAATTCTGCCTTGCCTAAACACCCAGTTCTCTTTCTGGTGTGCTAAACTGGATCCATCTGCAGAAATCATATGGGCTAGAACCATCACAACACAACTTCAGCAGATACTACATGTAACACACACGCTAGATAGAATACCAGAAATCTTCACTGTGTACAAAATGCATGTTTTCAAGTTAAAATTTTCTATTTTGCATTTTTTTCCCATTTAACTCTATATTTGATTTTATACTTCATCACTGAATTCACTGTGGCCTGTAAGAAAATGGGATAGCAAAGACACAGAAACAGAAAATAAAAGAGCTGGTGGTTGAAAAATGAGCAGAACTGTTGTATTTACCCTTCAGAATTGTGACTTCTTACATTCTAACCATCTGATTCACATGGCATTAGCTCTATATTTTCAGACCAACTGAGGTCCATTGTTGTGTCTGTAGCAGACTGAGACATTAAAACTTGATACTGATGCACATCACCTACAGTTGACACATTCTCCTGCCCAGCAGTCACTTCTGTTACTCTCCCCACCCCTTCCTCTTCTTCTTGCTTCTGACTCCCATAACCATGTTCTATTTCTCCAGTCCCATGTACTGTCAATCCTCTTGAAGCAACTGGCCTCAAATCAGATGAACTTCCAGAAGAAGATGATGTTTCTTCATCCTCTGAACAGCTGTGCTCATCAGATGAGGTATTAATTTCATCAGCATTGTCATTTTCATCTTCAGAGGTCTCTTCAGATATCATTGCTTCACCAGCAGATTCCTTGGGTGCAGGAAGTGACTGAGCAGCCAAGAATGAGAGATCACCATTGGTGCTACCTGGAAGGGGAGGTAAATTAAGTATTTCAGGGTCTCCCAAATCCAGAGAATCTGCAGCTGCAGATTGATCTGTCAGATTTCCTGATATTTGTTTCCTACTCTGGAAACATAAATGATCATGATCTTGCTGTGATCCGTCTGAACTGCCACATGATCCTGAAGATTTTGAAGGTGAGTCTTCTTCATTGGAATAGTTTGATGTTTCTCTTTTTGTGGTACCATTGCTCACCCCACTCAAGTTATGAATAACTGAACTCACATTTTGACTGTCATCATCGCCATACACATCAGCTCCACAGTGCTTCAAACAACTTTCATTATTATTTATAATAAGTACCATGTCATCCTCACATCCTCCATCTCTGTAGGAATTGCACAGAGGAGTAGAAGTTCTGGCATTCCATGAGCCACAATCCAGTTCCATATCCTCCACAGAGTCGGTGGATATAGAGCGAGAACGAAATCGTAGGGAGGAAGTCAATGGCACATTTATTGACTGACTCCCAGCAAGAGGTCTTGCAATAGCTGTGGCTGATGATGAAAGACAGAGAGACGAAGCTTTGTGGCGCTGGCGTTTTGGTGGAGGCAAAGTTTTGGCACGAGCAGGTGATGTTACTGATGCTATGGGAGGTACAGTGCCCCGGAAACTCCCTGCTCGGCGGACTAACCTAGACAGCAGGGCTTCTGGTGTTTCATCCATCTCTACAACCCATGACACAGAATCACTTTTCTCCACTACAGCTTTTACTTTTGGTGATGCAGGCGGTGACATTTCAATATCTTCGGCAAGGACAGAGCATCCACCTGTGGCAGGATCTGCAGACAAATCTGAACCACTTGAGTTATAAGATCTACCAGCAGGTGAAGAGCATGGAGGAATCCTACTCGTGAAGAGTTGATTACCAGCTACACTAGTATCAGTGTCAGTCAGGGATTGTGCTGAGTTATGAACACTCCTCCTCCCATTGGTAGGCGGAGTCTGCAAAGAAGCTGTCACAGAGGAGCTCACAGAACCTCCACTCAAAGCTGCCAGAGCTACTTCAAAATTCTGTTTCAGCTTCCATTGCAGCTCCTCATTGTGTAGTGACAACCTTTTACTCTGTTTTGACTCCTGATGGAAAGATTCCAACAGCAGCCTGTTGTCCTGTGACAACTGTCTCTCAATGCTGGTCTTCACCTTGAGCTGCACCTGCAAGTCTTCCACTTTAGCTTCAAGAGCTGCAACTCGTTGTAGAGCAAGTGGAAGTTCCTCAGCTTCCCTTGTCAGAAATGCATTCTGTTTACGTAATTCCTGAAGTTCCTTGTGCCTCAGATCAAGGACCGTTCGAAGAGACTCCACCTCATCCTGAAGCTCCTTACAGCGTCCTGCAGTGACTTGCAACTTTGTATCCTTGTCTTTTTGCATGCTCTCCATCAGCTTTCGAGACTGGACTTTGAGAGCAGAATATTCCTCTTCAACAGTTGCAAGCCTATGTCTCAGCTCCGTTTCAGTCTGGAATGCATCAGCCTGAAGGCGGGCCACAAGAGATGCATGTTCATGCTGAACTTTCTCAAGATGCATGTTTCCATCTGCTATCACACCCTCCAACTTCTCAGCATGCTTCTGGTCTGCACGGGATAACTCTGCTTCATAGCGACCTTTCATCTCCTCCAGCTGTAGGAAGTAATCAATACAATGCAAAAACAGTGCCTTAAGTCTCACAATTTTTTTAACCATAAAGTTGTGTGACATAATAACATATGTTTTCATATCCAGAGCAGATATATGTAAAGAAATGTTTACATAAAAACCAAATGTTCCAAAAATTTGTTACTAGTAAATGCATAAAATAGTGCTATCATCATAACTGCTTATACTGTTTCTCTAGTGTGTGTTGAGCTTTCTGGCGTCTGTCTCCTTGGACAAGGGGAGCAGAATCCGTTTCTGAGGTAGGAGCACCCACAGGGCAGATCTTGTTACTCCCAATGTTGGGAGATCATGAGTGTGATTGTTGACAGTGAGAGTATTTGTGTGTAGGGGATGGGAGTGTTGATATTTTTCACACTCCCAGTTTTACCTTACATAAAGCTGAAGATTATCAATCTGTGATGAGGAAAATACATATACAGATGTAATGGCAGATGAAACTCACAACCCTAAATAAGAGTCTATTGCCCAACCCTGAGACCAGCAGATTCTAATTCACCATAACTGAGCCACACAATTATTACATTCCAAAACAAAATTACCACAAGAAAAGCTGGGCATTCCATAGATGGACTGATTTTGCCATGGTCTTAAATGGTTATGTCACGTAACATAACAGAAGAAGAAACATGCAAGAAATCCTTAATGAAAAACAACACAGCATGGAACTGCTTTGGCACATATGGATACAATTACAACGGTGACACATTGTGACACCATGAACTTGACTGAAGTAATTATCGATAGCATTCTGTGGTTGGATTCTGTTCTGATGGTAATGAATCACTGGGTCTTACAGCAGCAGAAAATTACTCAAATGTGCCAAAATAATCTTCATTGGTAACTACAGTGAAAAAACTACTTGTCTGTAACCTTTCATATAACAGACTAAGCCAGTACCAGTCTGTCTAGCACAACAAATAAAGTATTACAGTTATACAAGATTATTATGATGGCATATCACATTTTGTATCATACACTTGCTTAACTTCATCCATCATCATCATATATTTAAAATAAAAATCAAAACACAATTATCATGTCCCCAGAAGTTTTTTTTTTAATTTTTATTTTAGATATGGAACAATGCACACCAAACAATAAATAATTCTGAAGTATTAGAACTAACTTCACGCAGCAGTCCTTGAAAAGCAGATATTCTTCATGCCTGTGTGATGACTGACATATATTTAAAATGCACAACTTAAAAATTACTTTAATGTTCCAATACAACACTACATCACTTCCTTTTGAGTTCTGGTATAAAAAATTTTTTATTATGAGCAATTTAAAGAAAAGACATTTTCTATCTTTTTTAAGGCACATAAACACAAATACTGGTGACATCTTAGCATCTAAAAATCCATTCCCTACTTGTTACTGTGGCCATAAAAGGTCACTACTGAAACCTGTCACAGACTAAAGGAATCCATTAGCTCCCATGCATGCTACATGCTCTATGCATATCAGCCTTCATCACTTGACAATTCCGCTGAAACCTTACAAACAGCCTTATTATGCAACTGCATCCAGTCTCTTGTCATCTCCTCCCTCCTACTTGCAAATATTCTCTCATCACTCTCTTTTCAAACATCCTTACCAAAAATTATGAAACATGGTGTTCTCAAGCAGTTCTATGAAGGTTGTGCCACATCACATTCCAGAAGACAAATTTTCACCTTCACTGTTTTCCTCCTATCATGAGGGACCAATTTCCACACCCACACAATACAAGTGCAATATCAATATTAAAAAAATGAATATATATATATATTCTATCAGTTACAACATACCTGTTCCTTCAGTCTCTTTTCAAAATCACACAACTCTGCTTCATGCCGGGCCACCACTGTAATAAAAACAAACAAAATTACCTTAGCAACGGAATGCAAGTGCTTGAAACAAATTACCAACATGTGGTGTACACATACACAAATACAACGAAAAGACACACTCACACACACATATATAGGGTCACCTCAGATAGTGTTCTGTGCAAACAATGAAATAACCCTTTATGAAAATGGGAATGTGTGTGCTTCATTTTTGAGTTATGGCCCATTTTAACTTGGAAGCTGAAAGATGAAATGTACTGTAATCTATCCATAGCAGTGTTTACTTACAAAAGGTGGATTCTAACATTACAGATTATGGCTTTGACAGAAAAAAATTACAGAAAATGTTTAAACTGTTGTCCCTGTGCCTCAACACAGCACAATATGTGTCTATTAGGGACTATCAAATGTGCTCAAAACTTCCATGACTTTTAAAAATGAACATTCTTCTTCTACACTCCATGGTAGATCAATGTGTTGTTAACAAATCCAATAAAGACAAACTTTTTAAAATGGCCCACAAATAAAAATCCAGCAGGTTTAAGCCAGGTGATCTTGCAGGCCATGCAACTCTCTGGCTTGAATTTCCCATCATTCTGGGTGTTCATCACTGAGAAATGTTCTAATGGCTCAGAAATTATCATCAAATGACCTGCGTGTACACTACCATGTTTGATTGCTTCTGTGCATAAAACATACCCCTATAGTTATGTTGTATATTTCAAACACACATTATGTGTCCAGTGGTGTCATTACACAAACATTCTCATAACTTAGGGGTATTAAATTTCAGCATTCTTTATTCATCATTTTCCTAACACAAAAAACAGGAAGAATAAAGTCCCACTTATCTGACCTAAACAAGACCAAAAGACAGTTAGACAATCTGAAATATCAGATAATACAGAAAACCAATGAAGAAGAAGACATTAAATATCAAGTGGAAGTACAGCACCTTATTATTAAATGTAGAAAATGCGCAATAAGATGTGAAATAAGAATATCCATAAATAAACATAGTATTTAACATAACATAAATTTCTAAACAAAGGTTTATTTTTGTAATAAATGAGTAATGGGTGCTTGTGCCCCCCTCCCGCTCCGGGCACGGTCACAGCGGTGCCTAAACAACAGTATGCTTGTAGCTGTCACTTCTCTTTCTTACTCAGCATAAACAAGTGTGGTCCCAGAATCTCTCAATGCCCTCACTATGACTCATTTGATCAACTTCCTCTGTTCCTTCATTATCATGTTACAAATTGTCATCACCAGCACAACACCCAAGATCTAGTATGTCACTGTCATTCTTCATCTTGATTCATCCATTCTTGTATGTCATCTTTATTTCCACTTCAACAGCCTGGTAGAAATTGTAATAAATTAACAAGATTTTCACTGTTTTCTTCCACCGTTTCCTCTGTCAGTTTACCTCGATTTGTTTTTCTTTTTCTCTAAGTAACTTTCTCCACAGTCCTGCTGGTGTTGATACCTCTATTTCCACCCAAGCTTGTGCTGTCCAATAAGCAACACCTTTTAGGTTCATTTTCTAATACTGTTCACATCATCATAATAAATAAGGTACTAGTAAGTAATAGAAGAAGTCCGTGATTACATTTTTCCTTCAGTCTGTGAATGAGAGTTTGGTCCACGGTTTCAAACAGGAAGGTCACATTTAGTGGTACAAAACTCACTTTTATTTCCCCATTCGTTAATGTCTTTTTATTTGATGAGATAACACATTATGAAGGGCAAAACCTGCCTTTCTTTCAACACTCTTTTAAATCTATGTAAGAAAAATTGCACCAAAATGGACAAATTCAGTAACAAACACAACCTCAAGTAGTCGTCTCTGAGTCCACCCGCACAACTTTTTGGCTATGATACCCTTGAAGTGCAGTTGCAGCTGTACGTTTTGGAAGCATAAGGTTTTTCATATTTTCCAATAAATGGAAGTTTTAGTTTATTATTACCCAAACCATTACTGCAGGCAAGAATCATCACCCATTCTTTGCATATTTGTAGCCAGCAGCTGATTTTTCTTCTCGACAAAGAAGAGCTCTTGATCACAGCACTTTAAAACTTAAGCTGGTTTCATAATAAATGTAAAACTGTGTATGTGATGAACCCTCATTCTTTGTAAGTGATTTCAACTGTTAGAATTTTCAAAAATGATGCCAAAGCTGCCAATAATTTTTCTCCACACATTGAGCTACATCAATCCATACCGTTTTTCCTAGCAATCTATCCAGCAAGAACTTTACAAAAAGAACAGCACTAAGTCCAGATATTGGTCTGTTTCATCTCTTCATTTTGTGAACCACAAAAATAAAGACTACTCATGTCTCAAGTTCATATTTTTTCACCTTCTTTCCTTCTCCATCCCTATTTTCTTTCTCTTTCCCTCCTTCCTTCCTCTCTTCCTTCTTTGCTTCACACCTTCATTTGAAGCTCTGACAGAATGTTACTTTCCAGATCCACTTCTTTTTCCGATCACCAACAGCAGTACACCAAACACACCCTTCTGTCACTTTTTGCACAGTTTGCTTTTACCAAGTCTTAGTTTCAATTTCAATTTAAATTTCAAGTTCTTATTCCATGGAAACAACATTTTTTATCCTTCCATTCAAAATGTTAATGAAGAAACTACTACCTCCACCAACAAATTACATCACAACTGCACTTGTGTAATCAAAGCCAGTAACAAATGCACACTACAGCAACTGACAACAAATACATAAAATAAAGACAATAAACAGTACATAAACAATAATATATACAAACAACCATGGCGGAAGCATAATTCAGTGTGTTGAATGCTGAGTTTTGTATTGATAAAATCCTGTGACAATTGTAAAATGAATGATAAACATAATACACTGTTCTGATGATATGGCATTTCAGATAACAACAAATGTCAAGGTAATTGGGGTTCTACTGTATTTCAGTGCTACAGCAAAAATCAAGGAAAGTGACAAAATAAATGAATATTTGCAACCCACTGACTTGGAGTGAGAACCAATGCTCACATTCTGCTATTTCACAACTGTGCTTGGTGTCCCGGGCTGCTAGCTCACAACGTTGAGCAGTTCCAAGTTCCTCAATCTTCTGGTGACATAACACATTTTCTTGCTTCAAGTTCTCTTCCATACGCTGATAGCTGACCTCAGCCTCCTCTGAAACAAACAGTTACAGATGAGAGAGGGACATATCTATCATAAATATTCTACAACTGCAGGGATCTATTAAAATAGATAACAGTTGTGAAATTAAATAATTTTTCCTGGAGACACACAAGGTAAATGGACTTCATATTGGAAGCCAGCATGCTTCCAGTAAGCACTTCTCAAAATCCTGACCTGTCTTACAGCTCACTACAGTGGGTCATCAACTGTAACTGTGGTAGAAATTAGTCAACATAATGGCACTGAAACAAAATTTTACCTGGCAGAATGCATTGCATTATGTGGCTTTCAAGCCTTTAAGCACACTGGTTATTGCATAATCTCCCTGCTTCAGCATTCAAAACTCTTTACTCGCCACACAGAGCATTTATGTGTTTCAGCTGATTCTCCCAATACTCAGTGATTACTTCTCTAAATATGTAGAACTAAATAATGTACATCCGCAATCAGTAACTTTTGTTTTACTGGCTATGGTAGCAACCAGTACTTACACTACAGAGTATAAAAGTACCATACAACAAGCAAAGTCTTTTTAAACTGCCCTTAAAATGTATTTTGACCAAAATTACCAAAATTAAAATTAAAGCCATCTGAGATGTGATGCTGTGTATTCCAGTTTAAAGGTGATGTATCAATGCAAGATTTAAGGTTGTCACAGTGGTGTTGCTGCACTGTGCCGTAGCTTGGGCAGCCCTGGATTTAAATCAGCTACATCACCCGATCTTGGGTTACGTGTCACCCTCTCCCCTTTCACCCCTTCCTTCCGATCCTAACGGTCCCCTGGCTGAAGCACGTTGTACATAGCTGGTGAGCTCACTCTTGGTGGAAGCCCCAGCTTGTCAACATCTAAATTCTGCCTGGCAGTGGTATGGTCTAAATTCTGGTTTCGGTTCATCAGTGGGGTGACCCACCATGGGTCCCTGCAGGGAAGATAAGTATCTGGTTTTGTTATTCAGTTAAGGTTTTCTCATGCAGGTATTTTGTGTGTGTTTCTGGGGGGTTGTGTTTTGTTTGTTGTTTCTATGGAGGTACGATGGGGCATGTTGATACTGTGTAAGCGGCCTTGTATCAACGCTACAACACGGCGGAAGGGGCCCGGTCGTTTATGTTCAAGTAACTGCGTTCATTGTATTCATTTTGTATTCTATGCTTCCTATTTTGTTAATATACTTATTTGTTAAGTTACTAGAGACTTATTCCGAACACGACCACCAGTGTTCATTGGTATCTTGCGCATCTGGGGCGCAGCACGTTCACGTCTTCTGTGATGTGTCACTGGGTGAGTAATTCCCGATGTTTCAAAGGATCATAATACCTTCATCTTCAGGGTCAAGCAGTCCAATTTACCATACCAGTGTTTCAGAGGAACCTGCAGCCTCCACCTTCAGGGAACAAGATGGAAAGAGTAGATTCCTCTGACATGTTGGTACCATTTATCAGACTGCATGGCACCACAGTCCACAAAACCATCATCTTGATACGCATCACCATAAGAATCACAGGTCTCACACAATTATCAGAACTTACCTAATTTCAGCTTACATTTAAGCCATTCAGTCTTCATATTTTCCAAGTCCTTTTGTAATCGCGGTGTAGAAAAGGCATCCAGCTGGAGTCAGATGAAAATACAAAAAATGAACACAGACATAAAATGTAATATTATAATGCACATCAACATATTTCACTTATGAAAGGAAGCAGTTAGGTTTTATCCTTCTGGCACATTAGAGAACAGCTCATTTAAAAAACAGAAAACTGGAAATATATGTACTAAAACCATGTTTCACATCAAATTGCAGGGGAAGTCACTCCTTATTTTCAAATACAAATACACCTTAAAATGTAATGATTTAGCACACAGAAAAGTTTCGAGACCTAGAATAAGAAAAGGTAATTTAACTCCGGCATATGTAAGCAATAACATCATTGCTAATCCAGAACAACTCATACCCAAATCTCACTAATTAAGGAAACACCTGGAGTCTTTGTAATGTATTCTACACACAGTATTAATAAAGCAATCCTACGCCCCAAAATAATAACCTCTATCACAAGAAGGTCTTAACAAAAAAGTTAAAATTTGCCCAACTCTGCATCCCACACGCTCTGAAGACAGACACACATTTCTTACTGTGGTCTGAAGTTACATACAATTCATTCCTGTTTATTTCCTACTATGCCTAATGACCACACACATGGACATACCAAAATCAATCAGATAGCAAAAACACATGTAAATGGTTTACTTAAATATATACATCTTACGATCTTCCTGAAGATCTGAATTCAGGCACTTTTGTGCTTAACCTTTTAAAGCCTAGCAGTAATTTTACATATCACCAGGTTTAACGTTAAAAAATTCTACGTGGTGCCCACATTGCATTTGTGTGTTTTGTGTGCATCTCAGAACAAACAGCAACTTTTGCCTTATAAAACATTAAGAGACTGGTTTTTATAACTGAAGTGGAGAGTGTTTACAGCGAGGTATGCACTGAGTCCTTATATAAAACAGATACGTTTCGTCTTTAAAGGGTTAATGTCTCTTCGTTTGTGCATGTGCATGCATTGTGTTGTGTGTTTGCATGTGTATATGTGCATACACATATGCAGGTACATACCAAGTTTCCTCTCTGATCAGTCTGCTGGTTTTAGATTTGAGCTTTTGGACACAATTTTAGAAGAATGCCCACTTGCACATATTCTAGAGGCCTGCTTTGAGAAGAAAAATTCTTCCAAGTCACTACTAATTCACATTCCATGATAAATATTAGCTACACATATCCCCATCAAAATATTATCAACATTCAAAGAACACAAATACACTGAAACATAGGGCCCGTCACACAGTACCCTAAAAAGGAGGTTTGTACACAGTTATGTTCAAAATCTCATTGCTGTGGTAACATACAATACACACGGTGCAAGTATGAAACCAAACTTTTTCCCAGCTAAATTTACACAATGGTATCTTTCAAATGTTGGGTTGCGGTGGCGCAGTTGGTTGAGGCACTGCACTACAAACTGGCAGGTCGCGGATTCGATTCCCGATGGTATCACTGGAATTTTTCATTGGCATAATCCCGTCTGTCGCACTATGGCCCTGGGGTCGACTCAGCCTCTAACAGAAATGAGTACCAGGAATCTTTCCTGGGGTGTAAACATGGCCGGTGCGTATGGCTGACAACCTATCACCTTCATGTGCCGATTGTCTTGAAATCTTGGAGCCTCGACCTCCTGGAACCCTCTGGGCCTGCATAGGCCTGTAATGGGACTGCTTTACCTTATCTCTCAAATGAGTGGCTGTACACCTCGTAAGTCCTTCAGTTCACTCAACATGTGAATTTGCAGAAAACACAGAGTTCTGCCTATAGTTACTCTTTTCCTAATATAGCAGCTAATCAAACTCTTGTGTCACAGATAGCAATTCATCTTCAAGCACACTTTTATACACTGCCTTACAGCTGGAAAACTGTTAATGTGTTCCACTGCCCCAACATTTTGTAGTTCTCCAATCAGTAGCCATTCCTTAGATATTTTGTGATATTATACCACATTCAATGACTTTGTTTAGTGATACTTCCATAGCTGAATAACTAACAAACCATCAAATCAGCAGATAAACTGAGCAAAAGGAAGTCGTGCCCTAAGTTCACTATCCTTGGAGATGTAACAAGCAGACAAACAGGACAAACCCTCCAATTTGTGAACCATATGCATAAGAATTCAGAACTCTACGTCAACAGTGCGCAAAACGGAAGTATAAGCAGCATGGATATAAAATGGGCGTGCAACAGCCAGCCTGTTCGCCTAATTCAACACAAAAGACTCTCACAACAGCCCCACAGCAATATTAAAATTATAATGCACATCTGAGAACTATGGGACCAGTTTACTTCAGTTTACCAGCATACCAGTTTACCTCATTGTCAGTTTGAAATAATGTCAAATAAGAGAACAATTTAGACCAGTATATTTTGTTGAGTTCAAACCCTTCATATCCCATAATTATGCATGACCAATTTACTCTCCTACACATAAAACACATTAACTAAAAATCCACAGCATTGCACTGGTAATGACATAAGGCCCACAAACATTAGTGTGCTGTTGATGTGGCTTGCCAACAAAAATAAGTGCCTATCCCTCATGTAAAGCCTAATGAATTCCTAGCCTTGGCAATGGATCAAAATAAGTGGACAGCTTCACATCCCCACTACACTGACCCCTAGCACATGTTAGGTAGGGGACTGGGTGGATCACATGGCTTTAAAATAAGCGCCAGCTTCCTGCCATCAGTCTGTTGGTTGTCCACTCAGTGGCACGTTACTTCACCCAGTTCCATGGATCTAAAGTGGAAACCCTTACTTTTAAGGACTGAATTCTTCTACACAGCAGTTCTTATACTGCATATGCAGCCAGCAAGCAAGTACATAGATACTTGAATTAAACTGAAAAAAAAAAGCCACATTACAAGAAACAAGTGTTCTTCTACATAATGAAGTTACTTGACAACTAGTGGCAAGCAGTAATTTTGATCAGGGACTGTGCCACATCTTGGTGGTTCTTTCTGAAGAACCTTAACTCTTTTTTGTGGCTCATGGCGAACAAAGCAGGCACACAGCAGGTTCTTCTCCAAGTTTGTTCAGTTTTCCCGTCCTAAGTGTCACCCCATCATTGCAACATATGTACAGGTAACTCTCGTTAACACCATTTCGTTTTGCGCGATTGCGCTTGAACGCGAGAAAATTCCCAACGCTTTTCAAGTTTAGGCGATAATTTTCGCTTTAATGCGATTTGGCATAGACGGACCGTGGTCATCATTATCTTCTGTAGGAGGCTAGCATGAAGTGATGTCACTGCACGCCATCAGTCACGTGTATGGATTCATTATGTCAGTGTTATATCCACTCAGCTCATTCAGTTTTCTCTTCAACAGCATTGGCTTTTCTTACCAATATGAGTGAGAAACGTAAATCTGCATCATCTAGTGTAATCCAGGTGAAAAATCGGCGACAAACAATCGGCACTGAAGAGAAATTATACGTAATAATGCGACGTTAAAAAGGTGAACGAATTGTTGATACACGCCGTAATGTTAGATTCGGTCATGGTATCGTACATAAAATTCGTGATAATGCTGACAGAATTAAAGAAAATTCGAAGTCAGGAACTAAAGTGCTTGTGTCGAAGGACTACCACAGTCCTAGTCGAATGAACCGTACCAAAAACTCTGGATGTGAGTCTTTTATATTTGTATTGCATTAGAAATAAATATATTGTATAGAAATGTATGTATACTGTACAGAGAAATGTGTATATAATGCATACACATAACATACACACTCTACAGGTCCGTATGTCCACTAGTGGTGTAGTCATACACCATATAGGATGACGTTGCCAGTCCCCTCACCCCCAAGAAATACACTGTTCTAAATGGGAATTTTGTATTCAACTTGTGCTATTTCTATTTGCGTGACGTTTTAAGGAACGTAACCCTGGCGTAAAACGAGAGTTACCTGCACTTATGAAGCACTGCCCCTGAGATGTGCAACAGTTTTGGCCAGACACCACATTATCCTATCCTCAGGCTTTTTAAGATGAGGGCTGAGTCTCTGACCCAGCACTTGGCCGAGCTGTTCCAGGCGAACGGGAAGACGGACGGACACATATATGACGAAGCTAACGGTCACCCTTCGCGACTCCGTGAACACGCCTTAAGTGTAAGTAGTGCCTGAAGTTCAACTTCATAACATTCCTCCACTCTCTCTTTCTAAATCATTTTTGCGTGTGTCTCTTAACCCTTTAAGGACGAAACCGTATCTGTTTTATTTAAAGACATATTTCGTACCGCGCAGTAAACACACTCCGTCTCGGTTATAAAAACCAATCACTTAATGCTGTATAGCGAAATAATCGCTGTTTGTTCTAAGATCCACACAAAACACAGAAATGCATTATGTCGAAAGACTGTACAGCATTTTAGTGTTAAACCTGGTGGTATATAAGGCAACCACTAGGCTTTAGAAGGTCAAAACAGTGGCTGGGAAGAGCTGTTGGTGTGTGGTACTCACACTGTAGACCAGGTACTGCACTAGAACGCCCAATGCCTCGAACCCAGAAGAGTTGTGTCGCAACTGAGGTAGTAAAATTTCCACTGGGGTGGGCTGGGGCTGAGGAGCGGGTTTTGGCGACGTAACTGGCACTTCCCCTGGCTTGCTGGATGGAGGTGCCTCACCACCCGACTTGAACAATCCACCATCTGCTTGCTCCTGGCGATTATGATCTGCACAAACACACAAAAAATTAGATACAAAAATTAATTCTGTCCTTGAAGATGAAGACCTACGTTCGTTCATAACGTCGGGAAACGACACAGCGTCACATTCCAGAAGAACTGAACCCTCAACGGATTTGTTAGAAGTGACGTCTGTCTGCAGACCGAAGCAAATAATTTCCAGCACCTTCCTTTAAATATGGCGTGTACAACCTAATATTAACCGCAATACGTTGGAACACAACGTGTATGCCCCGACTCACGGCAAACTGGAATAGCGGCCAACGTCGCACTGCCTACCGTCACGCGAAACGGTCTGAGTAAAGAGTGGATGCGATTTGTCTGATAAAATAATGTCCCCGTATATTTTGTACAAGAAACATGCAGACTATACTGAGAGCAGGCCTAATTTCGACTTGCGCATGTTATCTTATTTAAAATGCTAAAACAGAACAAACGCAAACAAATATGATTACTGTGGGTGGCAGAATAGTTACAGACATTTTTTGGTGCTTGTGGATCTCAAGTTGGTCTACCTTCTCGCCCACGACGACGTCATGGCCGCACTAAATGTTCTATATATAAACGATATTCACTTTTTTTAGTTCTTCCTGTATCCCGCTTTTGATGCTAAACTGCATGATGTGGGATGACGAAACGTTCCGCTTATGACGTAAGCTACAGTTTTAACGTGTGTGTAGCACTCACAGCATAATCGTTCTGAGTGCAGGCCAAACGCACCGATCACACTGCTCCCGTATAAAACACGCCTCCGATACTGCAAGCAGCAATATCGAACAGCTGCAAGGCCTCCAAAACAATATCACGCCACTTGATTTGATTCATGGCACTATGAGGAGCTATTTTGAAAACTCAATTCTGTTTGTGCTCTTTTTCAGTATTAAGACACCGAAGTGTTCTGCTAACAGGAAGGAGTCTGTAATACCGGGACTTTATTCTCGTGCAATGTCGAAATACTGTAATACCTTCCGAGTGATTTTTGACAACAATGAACATAGCAAGTTTCTTCCTTGTGCACTTAAGAAAGGAATAAACTGGTCATAAGCAATAAGTCCGAAGGCTGATAGACCCGCTTTGAACAACAGTTCATACCTTTATTGGTATTAAATTCCCATAAAAATTCGGGAATGTGCATACCGTAAATAATTTCTACATTAGGCATGTCACACTCACTGGTGTGTGCGGGACGCAGTGAGCTAGGAGATTTAAGGTTGCGACGAAAATTTTTAAAAATAAATGGAAAGGTATGCTAACTAACTAACTCCATGGAGCAGAGGCCTTCTTGAGAAGCTAACAGTTTCTCAGCTAGTCAAGAAATTCCCTGCATTTTATGGAACCCGAAGGTTCATTACCGCATTCACAAGAGCCCGCCACCTGTCCCTATCCTGAGCCAACTCAATCCAGTTCATGCCCCCACATCCCACTTCCCGAATATCCATCTTAATATTATCCTCCCATCTACGCCTGGGTCTCCCAAGTGGTCGCCTTTCCTCGGGTCTCCCCACCAAAATCCGGTATGCACCTCTCTCCTCCCCCATACGTGCCACATGCCCCGCCCACCTCAGTCTTCTCGATTTGATTACCCGAATAATATTTGGTGATGAGTACAGGCCGTTAAGTTCCTCGTTATGTAGTCTTCTCCAATCCCCCGTCACCTCGTCCCTCTTAGGCCCAAATATCCTCCTCTGCACCCTATTCTCGAACACCCTCAGTCTTTGTTCCTCCCTCAATGTGAGAGACCAAGTTTCGCATCCATACAGAACAACAGGTAAAATTATAGTTCTGTATACCCTAATCTTTGTGTTTTTGGATAGTAACCTGGAAGATAAAAGATTCTGCACCGAATGATAGCAAGCATTCCCCGACTTCAATCTGCTCTTAATTTCTT
The DNA here is from genome assembly GCA_013340265.1 of Coptotermes formosanus. Taxonomy (NCBI): domain Eukaryota; kingdom Metazoa; phylum Arthropoda; class Insecta; order Blattodea; family Rhinotermitidae; genus Coptotermes; species Coptotermes formosanus. The sequence continues at coordinate 640,995 of BLKM01000839.1, read as the reverse complement.
CATGAATGGAGTTTCGATTCGTTAGGGTTGCTCCCAAACATTTGAATTCTTCCACCCTTTCAAAGGATTTATTATCTATAATTATGTTGTGATTGTGTCCTGCATTCTGATTTCGAGACATGACCATGTACTTAGTTTTCTCAGCATTTACTTCTAGACCAATCTCCTTACTAGCAATCATTAAATCTTCTGCATTTTTCTTTATACTATGTATGCTTCCACCCAATATATTAACATCATCAGCATAAACCAGAAACTGATGTGTACCATTCAATTTCAAGCCCTCCTGGTTTGCCTGAACCCTCCTAATGGCATATTCTAAAGCAAAGTTGAAAAGCAATGGCGACAGAGCATCTCCTTGTTTCAAGCCATTCTTAATAGGAAACGTGTCAGACAGATGTTTGCCTACCCGAACTCTGCTACACGTTTCACTTAGACACATTTTTATTAACCTTACTAGCTTCCTGGGGATACCGAACTCAATGAGAATATTATACAAGACCTCCCTCCTAACTGAATCATAGGCTTTCTTGAAGTCTATAAATAGCTGATGCACTGCCGCATTGTATTCCCATTTTTTCTCAAGTATTTGACGAATGCTGAATATATGATCAGTAGTTGACCTGTTACGTCGAAATCCACACTGATGATCCCCAATAATTTCCTCTGCATATGGAGTTAACCTTGACAAAAGAATGTTGGATAAAATTTTGTATGTAGTCGACAAAAGTGATATGCCTCGATAGTTACTACAATCTGTTTTATCACCCTTCTTATAAATAGGCACAATGACCGACTCCTTCCATTCCTCAGGCAATTCCTCCTTATTCCAAATAGAAATAATAAGTTTATGGATTTCAGACCGAATAATCCTACCCCCTGCTTTAATCAATTCTGCTGGAGTCTGATCAATACCTGATGATTTGTGACATTTTAGCTTTTCAATAGCCATCTCAACCTCAAAGGCACTGGGCTCAGGCACTAGTGGCTCTGCTGTGTGTACTTCAGTCTGCCTAACATCATTAACCCCGTGTATATTCAACAACTGGGAGAAATGATTCCTCCCCCTAGCCAAAATACTGTGGGAGTCTGCAACCAGGTCACCCTTCTCATCCTTTACTACATTAATTCTAGGTTGGTACCCCCTCTTAAACTCATTGATACCCCTATACAAGTCTCTTATATTCCTGTTCTTACTGTTCGTTTCAATTTCATTAATTTTAGTTTTCAGATATTCCTTCTTTTTGTTCCTGAAATGTCTACTAGCTTCACGTCTTACGTTGTGCAGATTATCTCCATTATTTTGGTTTGGATTCTGTAACCACTGAATTTTAGCATGCTTCCTTTTATCTAAAAATTCTGCACATTCTGCATCAAACCATGGTTTATGCTGCTTCCGTTCGTGTAGACCTAGACTCTCTTGAGCTGAGAGTTTGATATTCTCTTTAATGTTTTCCCAAGCCCTATTTATGTCCTCACTAACATTTAAGTTTTCCAAAGCTGCAAACCTGTTTGAGATCTTAAGCTGATACTGTTTCCTAACCTCTAGTTCACTTAGCTTCTTGAGATTAACTCTCTCGGCATCAAACTTCTGTGCTGCTTGCTTACTTACTGCCAGTCTTTCCCTAACTTTTGCAACCACCAGATAGTGATCAGTATCACAGTCAGCTCCCCTGAAAGATCGCACATCGAGTATACTGGAATGCCGTCTCCTATCTATCAACATGTGATCGATCTGATTGTGAGTCTTCCCATCAGGAGAGGTCCAGGTGTATTTATGAATGTTTCGGTGCGGAAACATAGTGCTCTTAACAACTAGATTCTTTGATGTGGCAAAGTTTACTACTCTAACACCATTATCGTTGCTATCCTGATGTAAACTCTCATTCCCAATAGTCGGTTTGAAAATATCCTCTCTCCCCACTTTTGCATTAAAATCTCCTAACAGAATTTTCATATGGTATTTAGGAAAGTGATCAAAACCCCCTTCTAATTCCTCATAGAAGCTATCCTTTGAATCATCACCTTTCTCTTCTGTTGGTGCATGCGCATTCAGAACAATGATATTACAACAGCGGCCTCTCAGCACTATGTATGACATCCTAGCACTAACAAACTCCACTCTCTTGATTGCAGATACCATTCTCTGGTGCACAAAAAAAAACCTGTTCCAAATTGATGATTTTCCTGCCCTTTGCCATAGAAAAAAGTATACTCCCCGGCTCTTACAGTCCCTTCTTTGTACCACCTAACCTCCTGTACACCCACTAAATCTAACTTATACTTAGCTAATTCCCTGGCCACTGTCATAAGCGACCCTGACCTATACATGCTCCTCACATTCCATGTTCCAAAACTCATATCCTTTTTCCGTAGCTGGGGTCGTACCAAAGAATCGGTCCAGGTCCGAGGTATTGTGTAATGGTTCGTAACGTCATAATTTTTTACGGTGAGGAGTTGTTAGCACCTCGCCCAACCCCCAAGCTGGAGGACCACCCCTTGTCGGCTGTCCGCGACTGCTTATTCAATGTATTCGCAGCTACCCTCCATAACTGGAGGCCGTTCCTCCATCCGCAACCTGAGGACGCGCCATGCCGTGGTGACAGGGACCCACATAACACGGGAAAAGGTATGCTACCATAAAATTATGGCGATTCAAAAATACAGTAACCATTTTTGCGGCCAAATCTAAATGCAAGGAAATCTACATCAGATCATCCAGTATTAAACTATTCTGTCACCTATAATCCCATTTTCCAGAAACTTGGCTCTCTTTATTTGCTCTTAACTTACCAATGTCAGGTTTAAAATTATGCGCCAATGTAGATTTCATTATTGATAACAAATATGTAGGCTATTAGTCATGACTTCTTGGATCTCTTGTTTATTAAAGCAACTGTTCACACAAAGATGTGCTACCCAATATCGCAAACGTTTAACGAGCAAACTGGGGCGGGGGAGGGGGGGCGGGAGAGACTGGAAATGGAACAAGATGTTAGCGACAAAATGTATGACATGGCAAAGGAATTCCTTTCAAAATTTCATAACCCATTTTACGACCTTGTCCAGTCGAATGTTTCGATTTATAAATTCTTAATCTTTTGGCCGAATTCATAGTTTGTTCTGACAACTTTTGCGGGGCGCTGTTTGATATAGGTGAAGTTCGCCCTAGAACAAGCCATGACGGTCCACAGGGAGAGCAGATGTATAACTACTCTTTCTTGAACCTCGACGCTAGATAAGGGTGGGTGGTCAACGCCATGCCCTGGCCCCTTTACCCCCGGAAAAGAAACTCGGTAACCATTGTACATGGGGCTGGGTGAGCCCTAGGACCTGCAGGGACGGGTGCGAAAAATCTTGCCCCCACCGAGTTTTGATCCCCAGACCGCCCAGCCCGTAGCGAGCCCCTACACCGTCCCTTCTCTTGTTAGAGCGGGTAACTCAGGCTATGTGAACTGTTCTCTTGTTTATCACAGTCACAGACGACACATTTGTGTGTACTCTTCGGGGATCGTATTTATTAGGCAGTCTGCGAAACTGCACAGCATTTGTTGCGGCTTTGTATACATAGCTTGTGTTCAGGTGACTACTGAACACAGTGCTCTGAGAAACATTTACGCCCAATATCCAGTACGCAGCCTAACAGCTACTTGACAAACAAAACCGCAATGACTGCGACGCTCGTATTAGTGCAGGTGGTGTATAAAGACCTGAAAATAAACTGCCGCCAGCAATACATAAAGCTGCACACAGCGGTGTTCGTAAGACTTTAATCAAAAATAAGCCCAGTTAGTGTAAAACTGGTTACTAGAAGAGCCAGTTGGAATAAATCGTGGAGGTTAAGTATCACCAACTCAGCATTTGCCGTAGGGCCCAGGAAAATACGGAAAAACTTGATCGAGTTAACCGGTGGCAGGAGCTACCGGATGTATAAACAGAGTTCAGGCTAGCAGTCAGCCGTTGCCTTTATAGCACACACAATACAAATCAAATTGGTTACAACACATAACAAGAATGAACAACGACAGGATGCCCAAATTAATGCTAAATTATTGACCAAATTGACGAAGACGACTCGGAAGACCTTCGAAGAGACTATTTGACGAGGCCGAAACAGGTCTATCAAGGCCTAACTCGTGAGGATGATGATGATGGTGGTGGTGGTGGTGGTGGTGGTGGTGGTGGTGGTGGTGGTGGTGGTGGTGGTGGTAGTGGTGGTGGTGGTGATGATGACGGCAGGCAGGCAGATAGATAGATAGATAGATAGATAGATAGATAGATAGATAGATAGATAGATAGATAGATAGATAGATAGATAAATAGATAGATAGATAGATAGATAGATAGATAGATAGACAGACAGACAGACAGACAATGAAAATGTAGGTCCTACCTCACAGTACATGTTACAATGACCAACCAGTTAACGCTGTTTAACGCGATAATCCATCTTGACTGTAGCATACGAAACACAAAAGTACACAGTCAAGGCAAAATGAAACATTTCAGTGCTAAAGCAGACGGTTCTGTGTGACCTCAGGAAGAGTGCCAGTAAACATGGAGGTACAAACCTAATTCCGTTTTCTGATTTACGAGTATGACGCTGTTCTTTATGCCTGCACTGTACTGCTGATGTGTGCTGCATATAAACGCGGGGACAACATCTAGCGATGTTTATGCTTCTGAGGCTCTCACACGCCTGTTTACCGAACAGGGCCCCCTCAGTGCTCGATTTTCAACTTGCCGTTAATATAGAACTAACATACACGCTCCGTTCATAACTACACGTGTTTATTTTGACTGAAGGCAAGACTACACAGGCTATTCTGCATTGCGTTACTCTGGCAGAGCATGTGGGAAGTTCGCAGTAAACCCCTTGTATCCCGCAGTTCCTCTCACAGCGGCTCATGACGGCATCACCACCCCAAACAAATAATGAAGAAAATAAAGACAACTCAGCACACGCACAAAGAATATAAACTGGGGAAAACAAGCTTCAAATTCAAGCCTTCTACGATTTTACACCGTGTTGACTGATACATGCAGTGGAACCCGGTTATAACGACATCGGTTTAAGCGACGCCTCGTCTATGGCGTCAGATATTCTGCGGTACCACTTAATTCCTCACTGTTAACCATGACATTATATTCCCCTGTTATAACGACACTCGTTTATAACGACACAAAACATTCAGTCCCTTTCATGATGTTATAACCGAGTTCGACTGTAGTTTCGGACGTTTCGAAGGATCGTAGTGTCGTCATCTTCAGGGTCAAGCAGTCAAAAGTCAAAAGACCTTTCATAAAGTCAACCTGTGCAAGAATTGTGTCTCTTCTCTCTTCTTGCACTGCCTGACCCTGAAGATGGCAGCACTACGATCATTCGAAACGTCGGTAGCTTTATGCAGCGTGACATCAGACAAGTGGACTCTACAGCAACACCGCTGTGAGAACCTCAAGGCTCCCCCTGCACTTCTCTTATACGGACGAAACGATTAACGCTGCGGAGGGAAATAATCGCTACCGATTGTGACAATCATATGAAACGCTTCGTAAATACACCGTGCGGGAAATACAAAGATTCATTTAAGTTAAAGCAGGTGACACCAGCAGTACAGTAATAACTGTCATTTTGCGCGAATAACTGGATGACGTACATTCAAAAATTTGAGAACTTATCACTTAGACATAACCAACCTAAGAATGCACCGCGATGTATCTAATATTAACAAAAGCTGAACGGAAAACGTTTCCTCAAAACACCAAATAAATGCACGTTGATAGCAGAACCCGGACAACGCTTTCCACGAGTGCATTTAATAGGCACTATATAATACTTCATGTTTCGAAATCAATAGTCTTCCTAAATATTACGCAAGCCAAAAATGTATTTTACGGGCAGCTAGAACTTCTGTTAGACACATTCGCCAGATGAATATTTCGCGAAAATCGCTGAAACTGTATATGTACTGTCAAGTACTTCTCATGGGTGAAATGCTACAAGTAATATAAACCAACACACAAAATATAACACGCATGTTTGCGTATCATTATTAATCGTTTGCAGAGTAAAGTTAATGTACAGTAAAACCTACCTAAAGATTCAGTTCGTACCTTACAACAGAGAACAGTGTGCGCCCCTTACAAAGACCAATCTGTGAATGCTGTGTACAGAAATAAACGGTACTTATTGTGAGAACCATAGGGAGCCCACAAACACACTACATGCGCACATTACAGAGTTTAACCTTTTAAAGCCTAGCGGTAACTTTACGTATCACCAGGTTTAACATTAAAAAATTCTACGTGGTGCCCACATTGCGTTTATGTGTTTTGTACGGATCTCAGAAAAAAACAGCAACTTTTGCCTTATAAAACATTAAGAGACTGGTTTTTATAACCGAAGTGGAGAGTGTTTACAGCGCGGTACGACCTGAGTCCCTATATAAAACAGATACGCTGCGTCTTTAAAGGGTTAATATTACTACAGGCGGTATGTTTAGTGATCACTAAGCTTTCAAAGGCTTTAAAAACAACTTTGTTAACAGCAGACATGACCGGACCTGAGGAGCCAGAATTTCACGCACGGCGCCAGAAATGTTACAAATGCCAGGACAGCTTCCTTCTAACCCAGTTCCAAATCATTATTGACTAACATTCTACAGTTCCACGCTATTTAATCTACGCAGTTGAACAGTGTTCGTTAAATCCGAAATAATAATATGTCGTCTACGACAACAGCACATTTGCACTTCAGGGCCAACAGCGGCGTCTAGACAAACCTGAACCGGAGTTCCTTTACCGACGGAGTCCGTAGCTCAGATTACGCAGTGTCGAATGCTAGTATTATTAGTGAACAATTGGAACGACACCGTAAGAATCAGCTATGACCTAATTTCGAGTACCATGGCGACATTTGCCGGGACGCACTGAGGAAACCCTAGGACACTGGTCAGGATAGCCAGTTCCCAAACCAAGATATGATCCCAGGACAGATGCGCACCCAAATTCTTCCTTGGGGGGGGGGGGGGCTGACCCTGAAGCTATGTATACTTTATGTTTGATTTTAAAAATTATGTTATAAAAATCATGTCAGTACAACATACCACTGTCTGCAACTGCATTTATATACACGTTCCATGACTCAGTCGCAGTGTCCTATATTCTTGTTTTCTTTTAATTTTATTAATTTATTTTTCAAAATTCTAATATAGGCCTACTAGTCATCAGCCGATTTCAGTGGCTGATTTCATCTGAACGAGAAATCACGTAAAACTTTTTATATCATAATATCTACACAATCTGTGTCTTTTAAGTTTCGCTGTTGGGGGGTTTGGGGGGGCTGCAACCAAGCAGCACCTCCCCTTGGGTGCGCCCTGTACCAGGACCCTCTAAATACGAATCGCGACTGGCGCTCATTCGTCCGCCATGTTCGCTGTTTGACGTCATGCAGCTACTGCAAGGAGCCATCGTCACGTTTGTAAGGGGCAACACAATCGGCGGAAGCAAGATACACTCTTATTTGCACAGCTCGGTAACTCTGGTTTATGGTGTGGAACAGCAGCTCCAAATACTCGAGACACCGTCACAGAAAGTCTCACGGCACAGAAGACAGACACAGCTTGCGTCAACATGAGCTTTAAATTATGCTTCCGTTGACATGAACCAACTTAACGACAAGCCTTCCTGAACACTAAGGCTGGGAACAGCATTAAGTGACGTTACGTGGACACAATTTACGGCCCCTTCGTTCTTACCTTCAAAGAAACTAGCTACAAAAATAAAATGTACAAATTACAAGCCGAAATATGTTCTCCGGCTGGGATATGGTTGCTTTCCTTGACAGTGTCACAATATAGGACTACAGTAGCTGTAATGTTTAAAGAAATAACAACACTGAAATTAAAAAAAAGAGAGATGAGAAATGGAGACTCGAGTTGCTAATAGTTTTTCACGTCTTTCGAAAGCTCATTTATAAAAGGAATTATTTAAAGATAAATGTAAATAGTACTTACACGTCAGACATCACTAATCAAAAATAATTACCTTAAACATAGGGGTCAGAAAGGGTAAATTTGACCCTATCCACGCCACAGGGGCAGTCAAGGAACAACTCTATTAATTCGTAACTGCGGCTCGAGATGACGCTGAGTGGTCAACATCACGCCCAGGCCACTTTATCCATGGGAAAGAACCCCCGTACCCATTGTACAGGGGGATGGGTGTGGCCCCAGAGCCAGTCTGGACGATCTGGAGACAAGAAAAATCTCTAGCCCCATACAAGTAACGTTTTCCGTGTCGAACAGCGACATCAAGAGCCTGTTTTGGAGGTGCGATATGTGGGCGGTCACCTCTGACGCCCAGCTGAAGGAAAGCCTACCCAACTTCCGTATTTTGCGAAAAACTGTCAGGAATTTATGCTTTAAACTACGAGACGCAAATTGTAACTAAGGCGATAAAGAGTGGTTTTTAGGCGCGTTCGCAAAATTGCGCAAACCGACTATTCGCTTCGTCATGTCTGTCCTCCCGTCCGTCCGTCCGCACGAAACAATTCGGCCCCCACAGGACGGATTTTCAAGAAATTAGGCACTTGAGGATTTTTCGGTCTGCCAAGAAAATTCAAGTTTTATTAAAATCTGACAAGGATAACGGGTACTTTACATGAATACTATTCACATTCATGATAGTAACTCGCCGAATTCTTCTTAGAATGCTCAATGTTTCGGACAGACATTTTAGAAAAATCAAAACACACATTCAACGTTCGAGAACTTTTTTTCCCCCCGAAAATCATGCCGCATGAGATAATGTGGAAAAATATGGTACAGCCGGACAGGACACAGGTGACAGTGTAATACGGTGCATTCCCTTTGCATGCTGCATAACAAAGGCTACAGACACACACTCAGAACATGTAATATTTATTGCTTTTCTACGGCACCAGTGGTTACGCGAACGCGCCTCTATGTTACGTTATACGTACGTACATTACATGTCTTGTTTTTATTTATAGACTTCCATGCCGTGCCAGTTAGTGATATCTGACACACACTGTACTTGAACAACCACGTGTTTCGCACATGAGCTGTAAGATTGCATTGTTGAAGTACCACGAACTGTTAACTCGACTGCAAGATAGCGACTGGTGGGAGGTCTTAGCTGCATAACGTCAGGCCATTCTGCCCCAGGCTAGTTTTTGTAAGGAAAATACGTTTGCTTCTATAGCTCTACAGCACGTCGATGGGGTGAACAGTCACCCACACGGACCATAAAATTTGTGTTTTTCGAGCAGAGTAACAAAATTGTACTCGTGCATTACAACAAAGTATTTTAGTTTAAACTGTGATAAAAGCCACTTACACATGTATATTAAACTTACATAATAAAATATATCAGGCCTACTTAATTCATATTGGCTTTTCACAGCATAACAGACGAACACAGCCCACCTGAAACAATTTTTCAAAAAGGAAATGTTAGTTTTGTCACCGTTCGTCTGTCCTCATGTACAAATTCACACAACGAAGATCGATGTATCCGTTTCTATTCTCATAAAATCTAGTACGCCGGAAACCGTTACCACTTTTTCGTTTCCTTTTTCAATAGCGCGAACGAGCACATCGAGTGTTACACAAACCGCACTGAAAACTGACAACCTCAGCTACGCAAACCACAGAACTACTAAGAAAAAAAATGTAGTAAAAGGAAATATAACTTACGAAGGTTTGTTCCGAAATTCAACGAAACCAGAGTTGGCCCTACGCTTTCTGTGCCCTTCGCTGGCTTCTAGTTGTGCAAAATTCTGCACTGCTTCCGAGAACTCGACGGTTTGTAAAACAAAGTCAGTCCTCAGTTTGCAAGGATTCACGTTACGAATTTTCTCTCATACGAACATTTATAATCAAGCGCATACCCTCTACTTGGCTCGTCGTCTGAACACGAACTCATCCGAAACCTTCCAACAAAATCAATGCCCTGGATTCATTTACGCCATAAGAAAAGAAGACGAAAGCATGAAAAAAGTTTACTTCCCAGTGTTGTTTACAGGATACATGTGTTAAAGTTTTTTTTTTAATTTTTATATAATACTTAATTGCGTTACGTTCTCGCTGTGCGTACGCTTCTTTTCAGGCAATAAACTTGTACGTTTGTGATACTTCTGGTCGTTTTTCGGCCGTTCTATAGTGCAACCTCCAAATACAACATTGCGCTGATCTGACACAGCAACACGCTTTACGAACACCTCCGGAAGAAGTCAGTATCACGGTCTATCACACTTACCGGAGAAAGGTATTAGCTAGCGGACAAAACTGGAATTCAAATCCTGCATGGAGGTGTGGTTAAAACCTATCCCTGTACAGGCCTGGGCAGGCCCTTAAGGCTCCAGAAGGTTGAGGCTCCCAGAATTTCTAGACAATCGGCACATAAAATTGGTAAGGTTGTCAGTCCTACCCACCCTCCCCCTCGGAGGTATTCCTGGCACTCATTTCTGTTTGAGGCTGAGTCGACCCCCCGGCCATACAGAGGCCGGAAGGATTCCATCGGGAATCGAACCCGCGACCTTCCGGTTTACAGCGCAGTGCCTCAACCAACTGCCCCACCCCGTGTCCCCGGAGGCGTGGTTACGTGTGTATGGACCGTTGAGTGCAACTGAAATTACGTTATGTAGAGCCGGGATAGCTCAGTCAATACAGTGGCTACGCCAAGGGCTTGACAATTATGGGATAATGGGTCGATTACCGGCAGAGGAAAGAAATTTTCTCTTCTCTGAAGTGTCCAGACTGGTTTCGAGGTTTACCCAGCCGAATATCCAATGGGTGCCTCAGACTGTTTCGCTGGCAGTAAAGCGGCCACGGCTGACTACTAACCAGCAGGCAAATTAGATGTTAAGAATGTGTGGAGCGACACTTCCACATCCCTATATGCCTTCATGGCGTGGTGTTTAATGAAGTGCGGGGAAAACATTACCTTTAAGTTGCGTTATAAGACACTTCTTTGGGCATTTCTTGCAATTTCCGAGAGCTCCGTTCATACATAGCCCCATTTTTCCTATGGGCAGCCCACATGACCGTTGGCTAATGAAGAATGTGCGCTTAACTGCACAGCCCTGAATGGCACAACAGGAAACACGTCACAGTAATCAAAGTTGTTATTATGCAGGCGGCGTGTGCTTGGGTCGTTGCATCAGCGGGGCAGTACAGTTCACTGCCTGAGCATACGCAAGTTACACGAGGCAAAGACCAGCCGGTTAATACACTTTCGAGAAATAATCTCTAAAGTGTATTAACCGGTTCTCACAACAAACAGCTACAACTGTTGTAGCTCTACGGTGTGAGAACCATACAAAATACACATTACACCACGGGTCTCCAGCCTTTTTCGCAAAGGGCCATAATTGTTCATGTGAACTGGCTCGCGGGCCGCACGTGTAAAAATCACAGGATATGGCATACCTATGCGTCTAAATTGAAACATTATACATATTACGGAGTTTTATTACAAAATGCAACATTATTATACTACGTTAACTGCCTTAATAAGAGGAAATATTATCTTGATAAAAATCTTAAAACACAAAAGCATTTCTCTTTCTCGTGGCTCTCTGTCAAGGTCACGCTGTACTTCCAAGTGGATGGGTCGCGTGAGTTTATTCTAATTAAACACAACTGCCTTACTCTTTAATTTTTGCAGTGTATGTATAATTTACAAATGTGGCCGCGGGCCGCAAAACACATCCTTGCGGGCCGCGGGTTGGTGACCCATGCATTACACCCTGTTGCCAAACTGAAGGGCTATTAAATGTTAAGGCTGGCGGTGAATATAGGTACCACCGTGTTTTAAAACTTTGGACCATTGAGTATATCCGAATAATATGGAAATGCTATCTCCTACCTCACAGAAAACACACCGTCGCCAATACAAACACCAATGGCTTAATGCTGTGTAGGGAAAACTTTCTCTATTGTGCCAATCATACGTAACAACACATAAACATACTGTGTGGCGAAATGCAGTTAGTAATTGTTACAGCCGCCTGTACTGCAGTTAGAAGGCCCTGTTTCAAAGGGTTACGCCACACACGGACAATTTTAATTAAAGACCTAAATTAGCTCTGTTTATTTTCTTGAATCTTCTGACATCTATCTGACACATCTTTGTACCCACATTTACCACATGTAAAATTCGTTTAAATTTTCCTCAGTGTCTGCATTACCCAAAGTCCTAAGCATAAAGGTAAAAATTTCCCAGTCCATACCACGCACGCATACAGAGGGAGCAGAGGTACAGCTCCACTCATTCTCAACCTCGGCAATAAAGGAACATGAGTGGTCAACTTCACGTCCCGACCGTTTTACCCCAGGAAAGGACCCCGATACACATTGAATACGGGTCTGGATGAGCCCCAGAGGAGTCCTATACGTTTTCGAGAAGACAAAAAAATATCTTTTCCCCGCCGGCATTCGAACCCCGGACCGTCAAGACCGTAGCCTAGTCTCTGCACCGACTACGCTATACCATCCCCTCAAAGCTCGAACTGTATGACAAAATATTCACCCAGGGCAAAATGCCTGCAATCAACGCACCAGCGGTTCCGTGTACGTTTAATCTGTGTTTGGGAACCGAATTCTTATTTATAGAAACTTAATGTTTCAAAGTGGGCCGGTACAGCGACTCGCTACGGGCTGGACGGTCCTGAGATCGAATTCCGGTGGAGGCGGGATTTTCCGCACCCCCAGGCCGGCCCTATGGCCCACCCAGCCTCCAATACAGTGGGTACCAGGTCTTTCCCGGGGGTAAAGCGGCCGATGCGTGGCGTTGCCCACTCACCCTCTCTAGCGCCAAGGTTAAAGAAAGTGTAGAACTATACGTCTACTCCTCCTCTAGGCTTTCATGGCCTCTTCTAGGGTCAACTTTACCTTCACCTTTTTAATGTTTCAAACAGTTAATCCTTCTCATTTGTCCCAACCCAGTCACTCTACGCGCGGCATACGCGTTGCAGAAATGGAGCAGAGGACTGACGCCTGTTACTCACCCTTCACACTGCCTGGCAGCCGAAAAGAAGACCACGCCGCTGTTCGGCGATGACATGCGTTACCCTTCTTGTTATGTTCCACTGGTACATTCTTGAAGAACGAGGCTATCTTGCCAAGCGGTCCCATTCGTGCACCTAGTTGGCCACGGGCTCAGGATTGAGTGGCGGGCCGGCACTGAGCAGAGCACAACTTTCTTTTCCCTGCCGCTCACCACACTTTCCAATGTGTCACTGCCTAACTTGTTCCATATTGCTTGTGCTGCGGTCATTGCTACCCATAGCGGAACCATAGACGCAGCGGTCACTGCGCGGCCGGCCCCTTTACGTTGCCTCTACGGCACACCTCACCGCTCGTAGTTTGCTTGTACACGTATCTCTTGTTTTACGTCTTTTTGCATATAACGCCCCTTGTCAATATACATCACTTCTTAATTTATGCCCTCTCAATTTCGATTTAATACCTTTGGCTGGCCGCATAATGGATAGTCCCTATTTATACGTATGCCATTCCTTCGTATGAGAGTAACATGTTTATGCCTTTTTTATTTACGTCCACTTCTTCAGGAACGAAACTAGAGCATAAAACAAAAGTTTGAAACCTGCACTATTTAAAGCACGGCGGTTAATATGTGCACCATCAGCTTTAACGTTGCAAGACTGCATTCTACCAGCACAATGCATTTATGCGTAAAGTTAAAGTTGCCCCCGTGCACGCCTTGTGTCACATGAGGGTATGGGGTACAGTTTAACACGTTCTTAACTTCGGCGCTAAATGGGAGTGAGGGGCCACTTTACCTCCGGGGAAAGAGCCCCCGGTAGGCATTAAATAAAAGTCTGGGTAGGCCTTCGAGCCTGTCAGGACATTTCGGAAAAGAGATCAATCTCTTACCCAGGCCGGGAATCGATCCGCGATTCCTCGGACGCCGAGCCCGTAGCCTGATCACTATACCGACTACCCTATACCGGTTCACGTGTATTCGTGCGTTCCGCGTAATTCTAACAAACCGTGATTATGTTCGTAAACAGTGTTAACCTGTTCGTGTCTGTACAGAGAACCGGTGCGTTGGCCCGTGGTAGGTACTAAATTTTTAAAGATAATTTCAATTAACTATTACACGTCGAAATAACAGAGAACAAATACCGTTCATTTCAGTGTATGCTATCAAAACAAAGCTGCAGGCAGACTTGAACGTCTTCGGCAACGTGTCGTCATCTAACTGTAATTGGCGTCTCTACTCCTAAAAGCTTGAAGTGGGGTTGCAGGGTAACTGAATACGAAGGCTGAATTCTCTTCAACCATTCCTGCAGACGCGGGTATGTGCCCTAGGCCCTAAATGCCCATACACAGATTCCTACGTAGGTGGGTGGCACATTTACACATGGAGTTTCTGTATTAAATTAATCGTAGACTTAGCGTATGTGTCAAACCGTCGTTAGCTTCAGAACATCCCTATCGCCCAGTCAACAAGCAGCGAAGGATGTCACGCAAGACATACAGAAATGCGTTATAACAAACTTAATACTAACGCACTACATTCGTTAATCTTCTAATAGATACCCTACCACTTTTTAAGAAATCAAACGCAAGACAGAAGTGGTATAGAACTAAAAATCCAGCATTCAAAGCAAAAATAATCACATTACAAACACAAGATCAAACCACTATCCAAAATCGAGTCACAAACGTTTGCAATACCTAATTGAGTATTACTGATACAACAGAATTAAGTGGACAATCACCACGGTTTACCGAGGAGGTACAAGTGAGTCCCTACTGACCAAGGCAGATAACGGTGTGGCGGTGGCTGATAAACAGGCTTTCACGGACACCGTATATGACTGACTATCTTCATCAAACAACCGGCTTCGAGACAATTCCACAGTGACAGTCAGGCACCAAATGAGCGAAGTACTACACATCTCTTGTTTACATTAACCTTTTAAAGCCTAGCGGTAACTTTACGTACCAGCAGGTTTAACATTAAAAAATTCTACGTGGTGCCCACATTGCGTTTATGTGTTTTGTACGGATCTCAGAACAAACAGCAACTTTTGCCTCATAAAACATTAAGAGATTGGTTTTTATAACCGAAGTGGAGAGTGTTTACAGCGCGGTACGCACTGAGTCCTTATATAAAACAGATACGCTTCCTCTTTAAAGGGTTAAATTAGGCACACTAAAGTTCCACAAACAGTATGACATAACACCTGACAACACAAAAAGTTGCAGAAAGTGATAACATTCGAAGCAGAACCTTAGGTTAAGTCCCCAGAAACATTACTAACACAGTCATGAAGCTCTACTGTTTCCCCAAATCACGGACACCAAGGAAACCAACAGGAATGAAAGGGACCCTAAGAATTATAGATCAAGACGCTTACTAACTGCAATTATCGAATGCTTTCGGAGACAGTTTTTTCAATAACGCCAGCAGCAATTCCTTCACAATAACTCGGTAATCAGAGCTGAACATCAAGGCTTTCAGACCATGCATTACTCTCTCCTAACAAAATGGGTTACAGATTCAACCGTAAAAGAAGAGCAATAACACTACACCTAGACATAGAGCTACTTAAAAAGTTAAATTACAATAATGTCCCCCTTTCTGTAATAATATGTGACAGCTACTACAAAATTCGAAATTACACAAGAGGCAGGAAAGCCTCATCTAGTGCCAGACAAATCAGGGCGGGGGTCCCACATGCACGCACGGGCGCACACCCGCACACACACGCATTTATTCTGTTCAGTTGTGCGTCTCGGCCCGAAGTTTTAAACTAAAACCAGCTGCAGATAAATCTCAGCAAGTTATACACGACCTGAAGCTGTGGTTCATGAAGCGTCAAATCCAAGTGAACGTGCATACATGCCAGGCTAGCATGCACTCGAAATGCTGGACCAGTCATCAATGACCTCTCCGCCCTAAATGGCACCTTTCATCCACACTTCGCAGTGGAAAACCGAGGTCAAATATCTTGCAGTCACATTACACTAAGCTGTTCTTCAAATCACAGGCGCCGCCTGTGATAAAGAAAGTACACAAAGTGATGACAGTGTCACAACAATTTCAGTGCAGGAGGGTTAACACATGGACGCACGAATTTTCCAAAAATTTAGGGGTCACCGCAAAAATCTAGGTACTAGAATGGTGACACGAAGCAAATTTCATACTAAGGACCCACAAATAACAGGAGCCAACCTACGATATTTAGTCGTCACGGCGACATGGAGCCCTGATTTGTGCACCCCTGGTGTTAATATCAGGGTTACATGAACACTATGTAAAACATTATTACGATCCACCTCAACCAATGCTGCTTCGGTTTCGGGCACTGCAGCCCCCATCTACATATAAAAAATGCCTGCAACACTTTCGAAATGAATGTTCCAAAAAAATATCTAAAGCACCACTGATGACTGCCACGATAGGTTTGCATAAGAGCCTAGAAACAATACCATTCTAGAACTCATCACCCGCCTTACCACGTGAAAGTAGATCGGATAACTGGAGCATCCCACCCAGACACAACAGCAGAAGAATATCAGCACATAACAGAACAATACACGGGAACTTTGAAAGCTACATCGAGTTTTGCGCATGTCGTCATGGGCAACAATTTAGTATGTCCATGCATGAGTGTCTTCATGGACAACAGTCTAATATCTCCATACCTTAGTGTCTTCATGGATAACAGCTCCATGCATGACTGTCTTCACGGACAACAGCTTTGTATGTCCATGCATGAGTATCTTCATGAACAACAGTTTAGTATCTCCATGAACAATTTGGTATCCCGATGCATGAGTGTCTTCACGGACAACAGTTTAGTATCTCCGTGCATGAGTGTCTTCATGAACAGTTTAGTATCTCCATGCACGAGTGTCTTCATGAACAGTTCAGTATCTCCATGCATGGGTATCTTCATGGACAACAGTTTAGTATCTCAATGCATGAGTGTCTTCATGAACAGATTAGTATCTCCATGCATGGGTATCTTCATGGACAACAGTTTAGTATCTCCATGCATGAGTGTCTTCATGAACAGTTTAGTATCTCCATGCATGAGTGTCTTCATGAACAGTTTAGTACCTCCATGCATGAGTGTCTTCATGAACAGTTTAGTATCTCCATGCATGAGTGTCTTCATGAACAGTTTAGTACCTCCATGCATGAGTGTCTTCATGAACAGTTTAGTATCTCCATGCATAAGTGTCTTCATGAACAGTTTAGCATCTCCATGCATGAGTGTCTTCATGGACAGTTATTACCTCCATGCATGAGTGTCTTCATGAACAGTTTAGTATCTCCATGCATGAGTGTCTTCATGAACAGTTTAGCATCTCCATGCATGAGTGTCTTCATGGACAACAGTTTGGTATCTCTATGCATTCACAAACAGTTTTGATTTGTGGAACTTTCATTGTTCGCTTCTCATTCATTTCAGAACCAACCTACTCGTATTGCTTCGACGACAGTTTTATGGGTTATGGCATATGTTTTGTTATTAATAAAGCAAAATCACATGTCATGAAAACCTTAACGGCCTTCAGTATTATTATGTTTGCCGGGCTAGTGGCTAAAAAGTCAATAGTTATCCGGAAGGTATTGGGACCGGCCATCTCAACACAGGTTTTCTTGGTTTTCTCTGACTTAAACAAATTAGATTATACCCCATTTCAAAAGCTGCTATTTATGTTTCTCACGCAGCCTTCTCCATTTCAGTTTCTTAAAATTACACCTCCAGCTGTGGACGCTACCAAATTATCTTTCAAATTATAAGATTCACATTACACACAATTCCGCCGCCCTCATTTCACGTTATTCGTTTAGTAATGGAGGCTGCACTGCGCACAGACATTCACAGAACGTACTACCCAACGTGAATCAACAGATCTTTCCCGTGAACACCGAGGGTAGTGAACACCGATCAGGCCCCGGATAATTCCCATGCCCCAAATTAACGTACTAAGTCGTCCGCATTTCCCTCCCTTCTCTTCCTCCCAACCCCCCCCCCCCTCACTCCACCATATGTCTCTTTCCTCTGTTTCAAAAGGTTAAATCAGATTGCTGAAGACGCTGCTTTCCCATCGTCTGCAGCATGAAAACAACACAACGCCTTCCGTTTCCTCTGCGTGTGAATGTGGGGCAACGACCTGAGTCTGTATTTCACAGTGAAAGCGGCTGCAAGAAAGTTCACGCGTCTGTTAACAGGACTGCCTGGCAGAACTGCTCTGACCTCTTACACACGAGACTACTGCTGAACGCTAAGCAGGGAAACTACTGCTAACACAACTAAAACAATATCGGACGGTGCATGAATGTGAATGTATATTGGGCAATCATATCAGTCAATCCTCACCCATCACTGCAAACATCACAGCAAGGAGTTCAATAAAACTGAGTATTCTGAGTTTACACAATGTCGCAGTCCAAATATACTCGTAGTTCTTCCGTTATGACAAATTCAGTTTTTCACATTTTTTTCTGTCTGTACAAGACGCTAGCATACAACATAAATTTTGGTACATGGTTACACAGTGTTACGTATTACGTATCAAGGGCACACTCTAATTCAGCGTCAAAGTGAACGTTTTTATTAATGCCGGCGTAATAAAATATACATTACGCTGAGCTACACGTTTCAGTGCCTCTCAAGTCACCATCACCAGGCCCATATATTAAAGGATAAAGTGCGCAGAAACAATCCTGGCACTTAAGGCAATCCGAAATAATGCATTCAGGAAGCAAAACTTCAAATTTCAGCAACAGAATTTTGATACGCAAGGAACAGCGCGATTTTTTACGTATGACGCGTGTCTGAGGGCCCAAAGAATCAATTTCCAGCACCTTTATTAGATACGGTGAGTAAAAACCTATTACTAAATGCGATACTTTGAATTAAAATTCGTGGACCCCCACTCACGGCAAATTGGAATAGCAGTGATCGCTGCGCTACCTGCCGTCATGAGAAACGGCCTGCTTGCGTGTCGGGTGATGCGTGACAAATAAAAAGATTTCGCCATACGTAAAGGCTGACTCTAGCAGGCACAGTCGGTGCAGCGTCTGCTTTTCCGCCCGTTTCACTTGTGCAGTGTCTTCTGGGTTATGACACCGCGTATTCTGGTAGGTGAGAAAAAAAATATTGGAAAACGCATTCCAGAAAATGCAGTTTGTACATTTCTTCGAAGCCAGCAGCCACATACCACACTACAAGTGTGCTTCATAACCCTGGAGACGCAAACGTGAGTCACATGAACCAGTACCAAATATCACAAAAATCTTATCGGCCGTTCTCGAGTTGTCATACTGGGGCACACAGACGGACACACTTTCAACTTTTGGTTGCAAACGTCTAAAAACCCTCGCATTGGCTAACAGGACCCGATCAAAGGCACAACAACTGTCTGCAACTCGCTGAACGATCCGGATATCCAAACGTCACGTACTCGCCCTCGAATTGCACGATAGGCAGGCTGCTCGTGCCTTCTCCATCTCAGCATCACCCCACGGAAGGAGGACGGGTGTATTACAATATGACAGACTGAGGGTTACAATGTCTGGGCTGAGCGTCATCACACCCCGGACTGGCGGGTGTAATGACGGGCTGGAAGTTACGAAACCGCAGGCTGAGATTTGTAACAACACAAGCTAAGTTACGCACTAGCCAGACCGAGGGTTAAATACCCGGACTGAGAGTTATAATACCGCCAACTGAGGGTTCAATACCTAGAATCAGAGTTACAATACCGCGAACTGAGGGTTAAATACCCGGACTGAGAGTTATAATACCGCCAACTGAGGGTTAAATACCTAGAATCAGAGTTACAATACCGCGAACTGAGGGTTAAATACCAGGACTGAGAGTTATAATACCGCGAACTGAGGGCTAAATACCCAGACTGAGAGTTATAACACACCACTGGAGCACCCAAGGGGGAGGGCTGCAGGGCCCCCCCCAAAAGCGACATTTAAAACACAGATTTGTACACGCAATGGTATCAAAAATACTACATGATTTACGCTTCAGCCTAAATCAGCCACAGAAATCGTCTGATGATTAGTACATTGGAACATGGGAAAATATAACAAAAAACTTACGAATATGTACATTTTTTTTCAGTTAGTTTTAAATTTCCCTACAACGTAACTACACGTCGGCCCGGAGAGTTTGACATGATTTTTCATCACATAGTATTTACAATCAAATATAAATTATATATAGACTCAGGGTAGGCCCCCCCCCCCCCCCCAAAGAAAAATTCTGGATGCGCCTACGTAATACACCGAGCTCACGGTTAAATACCCAGAATGAGTTATAATGCCCCGAACTGAGTGTTAAATACCTGGAATGGGAGTTATAAGACCCCAAACTGAGGGTTAAATACCTGGAATGAGAGTTACAAGACCCCGAACTCAGGGTTAAATCTCCGGAATGAGAGTTATAACAGTCAGAACTGAGAGTTAAAATAACCCGAGATAGCAGTTACAACATCCCAGAGTAAAAATTACAGTATCATACGCCGGGCTAACAGTTACAAAACTGCGGACTGAAATTTACAGCACACCGGGCCGACTTATAATACCACAGACTGAGGGTTTATAATGTCCTACTGTGATTAGTAACGCCTTGGGCAGTTATAACACCCCGGAATAAGGGTTGTGATAACCCGGGGTGACCACAAACATGGAACAGGATGGACTCACTCACCCCTCAAAGGTGTAGGTTTCTGTCCGCTGTTGGCAGTGATTCGTCGAGATGCCTGTTTGCGGGCTGCTGGCGTCTTCATGTCGACAACAGCTGTCACGCTGGATCCGTTCTTCTCTGTAATGACCAGAAGTTTGTAATTAATGATAATCATGGCAAAAAGACGCCTCCAACATGGCGATCAACAAGTGCTGGCGCTGGTCACACGTTACGCAAAAATTCTACTCGCCAGATTGGTCTATTTCTTCGCAAGAGAGACAGCATTCATCCCATTAACCATTTTCAGCATAAGGACATAAAATTTAGTTCACACTTCACAAAAAACACAATTCGCCGCGGTTGGCAAGGATTAACCGTTTAATGTTGTTCAGGGAAACAACCGCTCTTTGTTGTTCAGAACCATAAAAGTAAATAAAATACGGGGACAAAATACAAAGCGTGTGATACACACAGTTACCACCGTCGTGTAGAGGATAAATTTCCTACACATAATTACCACCGTGGTTTAAAGGGTTAGAATTCTTACACTCCTGTGATTTAAAGGTTAGCTACACACCCTTGCTGTGAGAACCATATGAACCACATAAACGGGCCAACCAGGACCGTGCACCGGTAACGCTCTAAATTCGTATTCAGGAGGTGTCTGCTTCGAATCTCGGCCGAGACACCGGCTATCGTGATCTACGTTTAACGACGCTCTGACGCATTCTCCTCAGGCAAATATCGGGATTTTACCTCGAATAGGCCACTACCACTTCTTTACATATCTTTTTAATTCAACCTCCACTCATCCTACCATGGACAGCACACATTTTGAGACGGGCTACTCAACGCGTGATAAAATACGCTACAAAAAGAAGTTTCTCGAATTGCCTTAGTGTTACGGAAAGGTTTGCAATTATTTAGTCAAGAATACTTCGGAGGTAATTCGTATGTGCAACGGGAAGCAATGTCTAAGGGTGAGCCTCACAATGCAGTCATCACATTCTGCTCAGCTGTTTGCTTCTTGTGTAACTAAAACCATGTTGAAAGTGCGTTCCGAACACAGTAACAGACACTGCGTGGCAGTTGCCAACACGCGCGCGCGCGCGCGCGCACACACACACACACACACACACACACACACACACACACACACACACAAGCCTAATCTTAGTTACACACAAACCAGAACTAACCTTAGTCTACAAACACATAAATCCAACCCTAATCTTGGTTTAAGAACCCACGTACCCAAAATCAATCGTAGTTTATAAAAACAAAAAATCAATCCCAACTTTTCTTCGTACACACAAACCCAAAACTGACCTTGGTTCATACACACACAAACCCAAAACTGACCTTGGTTCATACACACACAAACCCAAGCCTGACCTTGGTTCATACACACACAAACCCAAAACTGACCTTGGTTCATACACACACAAACCCAAAACTGACCTTAGTTTTTACACATATAAATCAAAGCCTAACCTTGGTTTATAAAAACCCCAAGTTTAACCTTGGTTCATACGCACACAAATACTGACATTGATTTACACACATATACACACATACAATCAGTCTCTATGACAGTGGTGTAAGACGAAAATAATTCTACATAACTCACAGGATGTAACGAACACACGAACTAGGACATGTACTAATGGTTATTTTGTTTGCAAGAGTAAAGATGTCCCTGCCAACGCCATGAAGACATACAGAGGGAGCAGAAGTATAGCTCCACTCATTCTGAACTTCGGTGTTAATCGACATGAGTGGTCAACGTCATGCACTGGCCGCTTTTACCCCGGTACCCAATAAATAGGAGGCTAGGTGTCGCCCCCATAACAGGTGTATACGTTTTGCAGAAGAGATAAATCTCTTCCTCCTGCCAGGATTCGAACCCCGGACCACTCAGTCGCTACATCGAATGCTTGTACATTTACAAATAGAGCTTCTGTTGACAGAATAATAGTTACTGAAACAGCAACTGCAGACATTTACCAATCACAAACAATTAACTGCCGTACCAGTGTAACTTACGACAGTGACTCAAGCAATGGAACAGATCACACAAACACTATGTTCCCACTGTGCTGTAGGGTTAGCACACCTTCACAGCATTATCATCCCTACGTCTTGGATCTCATGTCATAAAGCATACCGATCGCTGCGTAGTTCCGTTAGTTATGCGTCGCTCACAATCACTCACAGTGTTAAAACGTGTCACTGCCAAGTTTAAATGTTACTTTGAAACCCAGCCACGTAAACTCTTTAGACAACAAAAAAAAAACTAGCTCTTCAGGAACAACTTTCGAGGTAACTTGTACGAGTGCTTCACTGTCCAATTCTCTTTCGTGCAAGTGAAAACTGCACGTCAAAATAACGCAACACTGTTTCTAACGCACAGAATGTGGCTGCGTACAGCTAGACACGTTGGAACATTTTTCGTGCCAAACCTGCAGTTCATTCATGATACTTATCTGAAGTTAGCTATCTACGTAACACTTAGCAATAGAGTTCCCACCTCACAGAAAATACTGCATCTCCGTTACAATGGTCAATCGGTTAATGCTGTTTGGGAAAATTATCGCTATTTACTGTGAAACACACAAATATGTTTCGTAGGCAAAACGTTTCACCTGATGGCACTTACAGTAGCCAGTGGTTTAGACTGATATATTGACTCAGTAACTCCACGACAGTAGCTGACCATGACAGTAATCCAAACAGCTATCGACTATGATCTCGATCACACTCCGCCACAAACTGACACACAGACACACAAACACACTCGCGAGGCAGCAACCGTGCGAGTGTCGGCCCGAAAGCGCTCCTAGACCGAGCAATGAGAGCTGTACGTTGGGTTGCATATACTTCGTTCATGGCCCTCCTCAACTTCGCTCTCCATCGGCCCCAACACAGACATCGTTCTCCGCCATCTTCATTGTGACGTCATAAGATTTCGTTGCCAAGACAACGCGGATTCGCAATAACCAACCACATCACGCGTCACGTAGTGTCACACTAATGAGTGGTAGGTAGGAGAAAGATTGCGGTCTCGATACGGACGCTGTCAGTTTCCATGATTTATAGCGCTGATTATAGATGAATGGAATATAGGTACGGAGAGCCGGTGGAATGCTCTGTGTACACTAACATAGACGATTCAAACTCTGTATACGAAAATCCAATGCTCCAATCACCACAAAACCAGCCACCTGGTATTTATTGTTTCTAACGTAAAATATAACGAATTCATGAATATGGAAGAGGTTATGTTGGGTCCCAAGGCCGGTCTGGACGGGTGCGGAAAATCTCGCCCCTACCGAGATTCGATCCCCGGACCGTCCAGCCCGTAGCAACTCGCTATATAGACTATGCTATCCCCGCTCACATTCATACATGTACTTGGTTCGAATTTCGACCAGAAGAAGAGTAAAAATGAGTTTATGACAAACAGCAAATGTTCCACGAAGCTGTCTAATAACTGTTGAAAACATCAGTACCCCCCAGTGGTCCGACAGTTCGCACTCACAAGACACAGCTGTTGTATTAATTACTCCGATTAAATGAAAAGGGCATAGAGTCCTTCACCAAATAATCGTCCCTTCACTGGTCGTATCACCGTCAGGATGGCCGCAATGGCGAGCCTTTACAGCAGGTTGAATGCAAGGGAGGAATAAAGATCAGTTTGTTGAACGCACAGTATGGTTCAGTCACGGTACTGTTTCAGTGCCAGGAAGTCTTGAAAGGCCGTTATGTTCCGCTATAGCAGATCCGTTCCAAAGATCAGAAAGACTGCAGACCTCAGGAATAACGGCGACATCCGCCCCTGAGTCAGATCTACCATAATGGAACTAGCAAAGCCGAAATACGTAGATTGCTACGGAATTCTTCGGGTGACAGAAATAGAGAAAAATACATTGAAGTGGGAACTTTTACTGAATCCCAAACTCATCAAGCATTTATGACGAATACGGACGTATCCCTACACCATGCACGGCAGAGTTAAAGAATTTTTACTTCTGAAATCGTAGTGTCAGCGAAACTGTAACTTTGAATCGGGGTTTGGGTGGACGTCAGTTCGCCTACTGAGCAGTTACGGCAGAATCTTGGTCGCAGTATCACTTTCTCTCGAGCGACGAAGGGCAGAGGCATATAAGTGTCGGTATTTGGCTTGTTTTCGAAAAGCTTCATCGGGTGCCCAAAAAGAACAGGACTTGAGCGCTCTGTGCTTATGTGATATGACGACGCCAGATTGGGTAATCAGTTCCCGACGCTTTGAAATAACACAGCGCCTTCATCTTCAATGGTCTAGAGGTCCAACAAAGCGCTGTGTTCCTTCTAAATGTCGCGAACCGATTGCCCACTGTCGCGGCGTCACATTCAAAATAAAAATGTCGTCGAACAAACTGCCACAAAAACCTCATCATGAACTCCACGTTATGCATTTTCCTTCAAACGCCTTTAGTTATTCACTCTTATGTCGAAATTTTCTCCTATGCACCCTGTTCTCAAGCACCCTTACCCTGCGTTGCTCCCTTAACCTTTTAAAGCCTAGTGGTAACTTTACGTACCACCAGGTTTAACATTCAAAAATTCTACGTGGTGCCCACATTGCGTTTATGTGTTTCGTACGGATATCAGAACAAACAGCAGCTTTTGCCTTATAAAACATTAAGAGATTGGTTTTTATAACCGAAGTGGAGAGTGTTCACAGCGCGGTACGCACTGAGTCCTTATATAAAACAGATACGCTTCGTCTTTAAAGGGTTAACCTTTCCAAGCCTAGCGGTAACTTCACATAAGACCAGGTTTAACATTCAAAAATTCTACGTGGTGCCCACATTGCGTTTATGTGTTTTGTACGGATATCAGAACAAACAGCGACTTTTGCCTTATAAAACATTAAGAGATTGGTTTTTATAACCGAAGTGGAGAGTGTTTACAGCGCGGTACGCACTGAGTCCTTATATAAAACAGATACGCTTCGTCTTTAAAGGGTTAACCTTTCCAAGCCTAGCGGTAACTTCACATAAGACCAGGTTTAACATTCAAAAATTCTACGTGGTGCCCACATTGCGTTTATGTGTTTTGTACGGATATCAGAACAAACAGCGACTTTTGCCTTATAAAACATTAAGAGATTGGTTTTTATAACCGAAGTGGAGAGTGTTTACAGCGCGGTACGCACTGAGTCCTTATATAAAACAGATACGCTTCGTCTTTAAAGGGTTCAAGAGACAACTTTCACACGCATACAAAACCAGCAGGCCACCGTACAACTGCAGTCTGGCATACTGTAAACTTTACGTTTTTAGACACGCAGGCTTGACAGCGCAGTCGCTATAGCGATTAGGCTACGGGCTGGACGACCGAGGATTCCTGCTTCGATTCCTGGCCCGGGGAAAAAAACATTTTCTCTTCTCCAGAACATCAAGAGCGGCTACGGGGCCCATCCACCCTCCTATTCAATAAGTACCGCGGCTAAAGCGGCCACAGCATAAAGATGACAACTCATCCCCATCTAATGCCAAGGTTAAGAATAACTCAAGCTATCCCTTCACTCCCCCCCCCCCCCGCCTTCATGGAGGGCACAGGAAACATTTTACCCTTTTGCCTTACGATTTCAGACAGCAGACGGAATGACAAAATATTGAGAACGTAATGGTACCAAGCACTCCTCGAATTTGCTGTCGTTAGAATCCTTCAGCTGGTGTAGCCGTGTTGCTGTGCTGGCTGTGAAACGTGTTTGTTTATAATGAAGTCAAACAGGAAATGGTCCTTAAGTCTTCGGGCCTAAAAAATCCGAGTAAACAGTTTAGCTGAAAGTCTATGGCAAATTATTCCTATAAACAACAGACACCTGTCTTGCAGAACCACAGTTCGTCCTTTCACCTTCCACTTGACCATGACCAGAAGGTTCCTCTGGAAGGTCACGCATCTACAGTCCAACAGAAAGTCCACTTAAAACACCAATTTCTCTTTCTACAGCATCAAATTCTTTCCCATACACTCTTACATCTTCACATTTTTCGGCATTTCTAAGAAGTAACTTTCACTGAACCTGCGAAGCCGGCAAGCTGCCAACATCCGTTTACTCCTTTCCTTACTTCTGCACCCTGAAGATAGAGGATGCAGATTCTTCCGAAAAGTTCATTATCTATCTACCAGACTACACGAAGTCACATTCCAGAGGACTACACTTTTCACATTTACAGCCTTGAGAATCGCAAGGCACACACACACACACTGTTGTTTCAACGCCGCAGTTACGCCTAGACTATGATACGGGAGGGATGAATGATGAAGTATTCTTAGGTGATTTAACGACACCCTTCCAATGAACTCTAACACTAAAACAGAATTTACCCACAGAATGCAATCGTCGGTTTTGTATGACTGTCAAAAGAAATGCCGATTATTTCTATAAGCAATACTCAGCGTTCTTTATAATGCAGACAGCGCTTTCTCTAAGGCAGGATTCCCCAAAAAGGGTTTCGCAAAACAATGTTAGGGGTTCCGCGAGAAATTGAAGAATACATAAACATTTTAAAATTGTAAAATGCTGTGGAATATTCCAAATAGCCCTCGCAAGACAGGATAAATGCTTCAATTGTTTTCTTACAAGATACATGCATATAACCTGTTCACAAAAAATGTCAATGACAGTAATTTCGCAGCAATTGAACTGCACTCCCCGGTATCAACTTTTCGTGGCCTGTGAAGGTTTTGAAATGCTGGAGTTCCTGGGGATATGAAAAATTATTTCGGGGTTCTTCCATGGAAGAAATGTTGCGAAACACTGCTCTGACGTATGAATTGAATTGTTAAATAGGCTATTATTTAGACGAATCTCGGGATTGGAAGGGTTAACTTCCTTCGAGAAATGTTCCAGTTGCCTATAAATATTACACGTCCGTTGAGAGAAAGCACTTTCGATTACCCATTGTACAGACCTACATGACTTCTGAAGCAGGAACTGTGACTTTACGTAAACAAGTTTTAATTTCTTACTAATGCTGCTTTTCAGAAAATAATTGGGCTAAGTAAAAATGTTTCAATTTCTTACTAATGCTGCTTTTCATAAAATAATTGGGCTACATATAAAAACTGAATCTTGTTATTTCGAGACACGTTAAGGAGCACAAGTGAAATCTACCAGATAAAACGGATGCCGCTTCTGGTTCTTCTTGCGAATCACGTGACCCGCAGCTATGAAACCAAACTCTTTTTTTTTTACTTTCACCAATTACCTATCGTTTTACAGACATTTATGTATTCCACTCCCTTCCTACGAACGTCATTTAGCCGTCGTCCCGTCCCGTCCCATCCCATCCCATCCCATCCCATCCCATCCCGTCCCGTCCCATCCCATCCCAAAGCAGTACATGTAGCAGCGATACACACACGTCCACCCTTCAGGCTCTGCTTCGATCCCCGGCACACATCGAACTGTTCCAGCTGTAAAGTTCCAAACTCACATGCGATAGCAGCCTGCTTTGAATATCCGCCGGGTCACTTGCCATCCTGACAGGTTTTTCGTAGTTTTATATAGTATCTCCAGGAAAATGCCGAAATAATACAACGGTCAGGCCACGACCACTTCCTTGCAATAACTTCTGAATTACCGTTCACAAACCATCCAATAATCCGACGCCATATTGTCTCAATTACTGACACGGTCGCAATCTAAACCACTAAAACGTACGTCTACAAGCTACTCTGTTCCTTTAAATAGGGGCGCAAAACTCCTGCGCTACAGGTCACCCGAGCGTCTCAATTACTTACGGTGATACCTTATATTTTTGGATTTTCAGCACCGACCTTGCTTTATGCTACCATTTTGGCGCCTAGAATTTTGAGGTGGCTCCTATATTTTTGGAAAATTTGTGCACCCCTGTCTTTAACTATCTCAAAGTTCTGCAGGATGGGCATTATATGCGCTCCAGCTTTACAAACAGTAATGCTCTAACACCAATCACAACTTTAGTAGTTTCCAAAATAAGATGTCATCAATCAGAGAATTTAAAATTCTGAATATTTCAACACGACACCTGCAGACCAAGCACTGTCCTCAGGGCAGACCAGAGTCGTGACTCTAATGCCTGTAGGAACAAACCGGGTAAAGTTGCCTAGCTCCGCAACACACCACATTTCGGGATGACTCATTCTAAATCACCCATGAAATTAGGTGTGTGTTAAAGCGTAAAGTACAAACCTAATTTAGTGGTTCAGTGTTGTAACCACCAATGGAAAACTGTTAAAGCTACTGCAACTGCTGAGGACATTTAATTTCGTGGCGAATTTAGAATGCCGTAAAACGAAACAAGGTATGTCACGAAACTGGGTGGGTTGACCCTGTTACCCCAGGGTTCATGCGGTGTGGAAGCTGCACTGCAGAAACCACCCTCGTGAAGATGTGCCACACGGATGGGCCAGGACGTACAGCTGTTCCAACGTTGTTACGCTCCCCTGCTGAGCAATGAGCTTCACATTCGATGCCGTTTGTATCTCCGAGGCAACACCCTAATGACAGGGGTATTAGCCCTTCAAACCTGAATTTAATCTCCATGAGATTTAGAAATCCATTTCCTTCATCGCATGAAACACCTGCCTTTCCGTTACAAACATCTGCCAGTTACGGCTGTACGTCAAAGCAACAGGTTTACTGTAAATCGTGTAAAAAGCATAAATACACAGTGTGCGTCGAATGGTAAGCTTTTTATTACCGAAGCAGATGGAACTGTGATTTAAATCCCGGATTCGAATCCTGGCAGGTGCAAAAGTCTTAGTCTGGCTGTAGGACCAATCTAGCCTTCTATGGAGTGAGTATCGGGATTGTTTCCCAGGAATAAAGCGGCCAGGGCATGAGGCTGACCACTCACCTCCACCTAGTACCGAGGTTAAGAATAAGTGGAGCTGTACCACCAATCACCTAAGTGTTCATGGCGTAGACATAGGCAAATTTACTTTTTAACTGCGATTTAAATGTTTAATTCAGAATGTACGTACACTCCTCATCTGCCTCAGAACAAACAGCGTTGCATAGGCGTGGCAGTTTGTACATTAAAACCACAGCACCTTATTTGTTGGCGGATTCTTTCTCTCATTAAACTACGATGAACGTCTGACATGGTTGAGGCAGCACAGAGAGCAGAAATAAAAAATACGCATTAAGTTTTGGCTGGGATATCTGGGGCAGACAGCCTTATTATTTTGAATTCACCTTCGAATACCAACCACTGTAACAGAGAACAAGCAGAATACTTTACAGTGCCTGATAGTTTATGTTTAGGCACACTAACCCCTACCCGGCAACGATAGTGAGGCCTTAAAAAGAGATTACATGTACACTGACCCTCCACATAACAACATGACACGTCACATCAATGGATGACAACCGACACTGCCAATTCCGGAACAACTGGAAAATAGTTGCCGCTGAACGGAGGCGTGTACCCTCCAATCACTCAGTACCTCTAGAGGTGTCCGACATGCGCCCCCAGACATGTTTACTACACTGATTTTAATTCGCTAACGCATCTGAACTATTCTACCACTACAGTCTAACAACATGCCCGCCGCTACCGTTTTGGTACTGCCTATCGTCAGGTACATTGAAAGTTGGCATCACTGAACCAAACAAGAGAGGGGCGAAAAACATAGAATGTCGACGAAAGAAAGGTAGGCCTATACAGGGTATTAGTGGGGGAATCTAAAGGAAGCAAACAGCTCAGACACCCAAAGAGCAGAATGGTCGATAATATTAAAAAGCATCTTAAATATTTTGGTCGGGAAGGGGTGGACTGGATACATGGAGCTCCGGAAAGTGGTAGGCTTTTGCGCTCACGGTAATGAACCTTCGTGTTCCATAAAACGTATGGAATTTATTGGTTAGCTACGAAACTATTATCTTTTCCAGACGGTGGTGCATGCAGTTACGTCAGATGACGACTAACAAATCCGCATTTCTTAATGGCCACCAGCGTATACTTCACTGCCGTTATCAATAAAAAAAATTAAGGGGGGCAGCAAATACGTGCATTTATATGTGGTCTACTAAAAAAATTTGGACGCCCCTGCAATGCCGTACACGTTACACTGCATTGACGTGCTCTCCTTTGTGGAATTGCTTCGGATTCTCGCCACTAGGCGAGCTTCGCACCCAGCGCCACTAACCACAGCATTACGGAAAAGTGACGGCCTCTATGGCTCCGCCGGTACACGACACTGTTTTAGTTCCACCCGATCTGTGTAGAACCGTCAACAAGATTCGAGGATACGATTGTGGTGGCATATAGTACCGCTGCTGGAACTACCTGAAGCACCCAGTATAGACTCAGACAGTTCTGGAGTTGCTTCCATTCTCACACAAAGCCATTGCAGCACACCGTCCCCTTGTGCAGAGTTCGCCAGTGTTCTTAAAAAAAATGCGAACAGTTAAAACCGCGATGCGCGAAGTTAAGGCTTGTTGCGGAAGAAGCGGAACACACGAAACGTGATAACATGTATGATAACAGCATACGAAATGATTAGATTTGGTGCTTGGTTAGATGTCAGGGTGATCGACTGACGTACGTAGAATACATGCACGGATCCCACAGTGTTAACCAAAAACCGGGACACTTATTAACACTTAAGTGGAGAGGGGAATAGGCAAAAATTGTAACACGTAAATGAAAATAGCACAGTAACTTACTACCACCACCGCCGCCGCCGCCGCCACCGCCGCCACCGCCACCGCCGCCGCCACCACCATCACCAGGACGAAGTAACTCAGAGTGACATACAGATAAAGAATACAATTACGGCGGCGGCGGTGGTGGTGGTGGTGGTGGTGGTGGTGGTGGTGGTGGTGGTGGTGGTGGT
>BLKM01000839.1:471814-606484 GCA_013340265.1 Coptotermes formosanus | reverse complement strand
CCACCGCCGCCACCGCCACCGCCGCCGCCACCACCATCACCAGGACGAAGTAACTCAGAGTGACATACAGATAAAGAATACAATTACGGCGGCGGCGGTGGTGGTGGTGGTGGTGGTGGTGGTGGTGGTGGTGGTGGTGGTGGTGGTAGTGGTGGTGGTGGTGGTGGTGGTGGTGGCGGCGGCGGCGGCGGCGGCGGTGGTGATGTGGTGGTGGTGGTGGTGGTGGTGGTGGTGGTGGTGGTGGTGGTGGTGGTGGTGGTGACGACGACGACGACAACGATGATATTAACCCTGCAAAGACGAAGCGTATCTTTTTATATAAGGACTCCGTGCGTACCGCGCTGTAAACACTCTCTACTTCGGTTATAAAAACCAGTCTTTTAATGTTGTATAAGACAAAAGTCGCTGTTTGTTCTGAGATCCGCACAAAACACATAAACGCAATATAAGCGGCACGCAGAATTTTTTAATTTTAAAACTGGTGGTGCGTAAAGTTACCGCTAGGCTTTAAAAGGTTAAAATCTCACACTCAGTTCATTAACTCATTCTACATATCTGTTCTTTACCCTTCGCAGTCTCAGCAGACTCTATAATCACTAATCTACACACCTTCCTCCTCCTCTTCTACTCCTGTCCTTTTAGAGTCCGGTTCAGGGCTTTCCTACCCCTCCCACCGTGGGAAAGTCAAACTGTTCGACAGAAATGTACTTTTATGACTTGGAAACCCCTTGGGTATTAGGCATCCCGAACCGAATTTTGCGGGACACTGGGACAGAGCTCTTTAGAACTCATAAAACCGGGGCTGTCCCGGGAAAAGCGGGTCGAATTGGATCTCTAAATATATGCCACATGACCAAACAAAACACTCTGCTATACTATCATTGCCTTCATCGTGCCGCCATGGTGATGTAAATGCCCAGGCTAGTTTCGGCCTCTAGCCCTTCGTCATGTGCCGCTTAGGATTGGATGGCTGATATGGTAGGCGTGGCTTCTGGTTCGTGTTTAGGATAAATATACAGAATGTTCCACTCAAAACCGGCCCGCTTGCATGGCAAAATCAATAAAGGATTTTTGATAACACGCGCACAAAGGTGTATTGATTCATAAGGATCCCATTTCCAACATCTTCTGCATATGTGTGCATTTATTCTATCAAAAACTAAACGAACCACACTTTCTTGATTTCACCGGGCAAGCAGGCCGGTTTTAAGTGGACCACTCTGTGTGACCTGTCTCAGAGAACACAGCCAGGAGATCTAGTCGGCCACGGCGTAGTGACCTCAAGTAGCTGATCTTTTTAAATAACGAGCTCTGTGCAGTCGGTTGAGTATGGTTATTTTGTTCTCCAGAACTTTAAATTTTGGCGTGTCCGCTGCGTTGACTGCTCGTATGTGAAGCATCGCACTCAGATTACGTGATGTTTGTAATTTCTTCTCTGCAAGTTGCTAATTCATATGCAAGCACACACTTGCAAAACTTTACGGCCGATGCGTCAATCCGATACAGTCCACTGTGAGGAACCTGTCCTCAGCGGTACCGTTAACAACAATTAACAAGTAGAATAGTATGGTATAAGCGGATCGAGTTTTATTTCGCGGCATTTATGCCACCGATACATTCGAATTTGAATTCTTCGAGGGCAAACATGGTGAAGAGTTCTGATGAATGTAATTTGAATATAACTCGCAGGTGGCAGAAGTACGAGTGCAAAGCATTACAAGAACTCATGCGTGAGACAGGCTTTCGAGGTCTGGCTGCGTAAAGGAATGACGATTTCCCGAAATTTCTGCACACGTCGCAGCTGTCATCTACAGGGTGAATTAACCTTTTAAATCCTAGCGGTAACTTTACGCACGACCAGGTTTAACATTAAAAAATTCTACGTGGTGCCCACATTGCGTTTATGTGTTTTGTACGGATCTCAGAACAAACAGCAACTTTTGCCTTATAAAACATTAAGAGATTGGTTTTTATAACCGCGGTGGAGAGTGTTTACAGCGCGGTACGCACTGAGTCCTTATATAAAACAGATACGCTTCGTCTTTAAAGGGTTAATCCATGGAACCAACTAAAATCAACCGAAAAGCCACTCCTGAGTACGAAATGCACTGCTCGGCAATGACAGGAGAACCTTAAAACTTTAACGGGGATTTTGCTTGCGTTAACGGATTTCCACGCTATGCTGGAGGCCTTGACTTCATTATACTAAAGACTCTTGTTACAATGGCAGTACATGCTTTTTAGCAAGTACTTTGGTTGGATGGGTGTCTGGGTTTTGAATCCAGAGCGGCTACGTCGCGTTAAGTTATTTTATTTGTATTCTTTGTTTATTTAATGGCACTGTCAGTAACTCAGACAATATAGCGTCGGATTTCTGGATGATAAAAGCATTGGAAAGGATGTGGAAGGAAGCAGTCGTGGCATAATTTGAGAGGCTCTCCTGACACCTGCAGTGAACAAGTAACATCACGAAGAAGAACTGTCAGGACTGTCGGTATACCAGCCAGCATTCCAAACCAGCATCTACCCAACACAAGTGAGAAGTGTCACTGCTTCAGCCACCTCTAACCACGTGTCAGTTTAACTTCTTAAAGCCCAGTTGTTACCACGTCGTCCTGGTAGGGGAAATACATTTTTCTCTTCTCCGAAATACCCAGACCGACTCTGGGGCCCACCCAGGTTTATTTCCCGGCGGTAAAGCGGCCAGGGCCTGACGCTAACCACTCACGTCTACCTAGCGTCGAGGTTAAGAATGAGTGGAGCTACGCCTGTCCTCCCCCTCTATGCCTTCATGGCGTGGAAAGGGACACCTTCATTTTTACTTTTCCTTCTACCATCTATATAACATCAAGGAATTCAATTTACCACAGAGTATAACTGTGAGTTCGTCCGATTCTCAGGGAAAACTTGGGCACCTTCCTTGTACAGTATTACCCATATTTACAATTTCAGTTCAATATGCGTACTGTAAAACAGGGACTAGATTTCTTGGCATAATTTGGATGAATTTCAGGCTTAAATCAGTTTAAAAAATTTACTTATAACACACCTTCCTAC
The DNA here is from genome assembly GCA_013340265.1 of Coptotermes formosanus. Taxonomy (NCBI): domain Eukaryota; kingdom Metazoa; phylum Arthropoda; class Insecta; order Blattodea; family Rhinotermitidae; genus Coptotermes; species Coptotermes formosanus. Next base: position 603,427 of record BLKM01000839.1, on the reverse strand, counting down.
ACGAATTGGAATGAAAACCCCGTGAGTAACCTGAGAACTGGCCGAAACTGGAACCTGGATTTCCTGTTGAGGAGAGCCTGTTGTACTTACGTAATGGCTGTCTCGAAGACCGCGACGTCACGTGAGACGTCGAAACATCGCTCAGTGGACTTGCTGAACGCCCGGCATCGCGTTTCTTCGACGATCCTGTAAAGAACCGATTACCTCTGTAACTGCAGCACTTAACAATAATCACAGTAATTCATTTGAGTTCAGTTCTTACAGTGCTTGACGCTACCTCCCGATTAACACTGAATTGTCACGGTGGGAGTCCATCACCATTTGATACTTATGATACAGCGTTACGCTTCTTTTGTTTTATTAGACCAATTAAATTTGACTTTGTCTCAACATCTGCCTACATGCATCCGGTCTATATCGCTGCATGTTAATATATCCCTATAAGCTACATCTTTATTCATAATTAAACATTCTTCACTTAAAATTTTAATTCTCCAATTTATAGTTTCCAAGCAATCCAGCAATAAACGCAGCACTTACAACAGAAAAACTTGGTTTCTGCCAGAATCTGCTTATTAACTGTAAGCTGCGTGCACTTCGTAACAAAATGTCCGTTACATTTTACAACGCCTGCATGTCGCAGGTGAGCAGCTGTTCTTGCTTAGTGACCTTATCAGCTTAGGTAAGTTTTAAAGGCCACACATCTGTACGGATGTAAGAGTGTCACCAGTTAAGTTCATATTTCTGGAAATTAAGGGTATACGAAGAGTACATAGCCCTTCCCAGGTTGGTTAGTCCTACTCCTTGCAGGGGTGAGAGGGTTTGCTTTTCTGTATGATTCTGACAGCGATGTCGGGAGCGGTATAAGCTCCTGAAGGTCTAACCAAGTCGACAAGATCAACAAAGACAGACCAAGTGGAACTACTGGCTTATCAATAGGCTTAACATGGCATTCCCACCACTGGACTTGTCCTGCAAAACGCCGGTAGCCTATCCAGGGCAGACTGATACCGACCGTTATTTCACAGAAAGCAGGTCTATATTGAAATAGCACTCTACTCAAGGGACGAGTAAGAACCAGATAAAAGTCAATAAAACGGTGCTGCAGCTGGTTGAAGCACTGCGCTACAAGTCGCGGGTTCGATTTTTCATTGACTTAATTTAATCCTTCCGGCCGCATTATGGCCCTGGATTTGACTCAGCGTCTAACAGAAATGGAGTACCAGTGGTATTTTCTGAGAGCTTCTACCTCTTGGAGCACTAAGTAGACTGAAAGGCAACCTCAAACACGGGGAGACAAAATGTTACAGGAAACTGGTTAAATATACAAATTGCATCCTGAAAGCCGCTGAAGAAAGTCTTAGATACAAACCTTATTAAAGAAGAGAACAATTATAAGACATGGAACGAAGAGTTAATACTTACAATCGGATTGGAAAAACAAGAACAAAGAAGATAAATACAAAATGCAGATCTACGACAGTACACTAAATATAGAAGCTTCGAGCAAATGTTAGAAAATTAACCAGAAAGATTCGACAAAGTGACTGCGATCAATTCCTGAATTCAGTGGAACGCGATAAAACAGGCCTAAAAAAGAAGAGGTTTCAAAATATCAAAGAAACTACAACTGAAAGTAACTACTGAATTCAAGCCAACCTAATAACAAAAGAAGGTTGGAGGACATAGTCTAAACTGTAGCTCAGCTCTAGTGCTTGAGACGAAGCCGAAGAAACAACTGACTATGAAGATGACATACATATGGAAGAATTATACTTAGTAGTAACAAAAGCTAAAAACAAAATGGCCCATAGCGTGCCTAATTTAAATGTAAAAGTTTTGAATATGGCGGCGCCCTAGTTAAGGAAAAAGTGGTATAACTGTTTAACAATGTACGGTATAACCACCACATACAGAAAGGTTTGAGGGACAGGAACTATAACCAATATACAGAAAAAGGGACCAAAACAGTTGTAATAATTAAAGGAGAATAACACTGTAATCGGCTGCATTCAAATTACATGCAAATTAAACTTAACACAGATACAGTAAATCTGTTGTACAGGATGGACGGTTTAGTTTCTGAAACAGAAGGAGCACTGTGAGTGCTGTACACATTACACCCCGCATTGGGAAGACGAAGAAACTTTAATTTACCAACATTCATACTGTTCGCCAATGACAGTTTAAATCGAAAAGATTTACGGCTGATCTTAAGGGAGCAACACATACCAGCACACCACTTGACAGCAGGAGTCTATATATAAAAATACAAGCGTATGCACAAGGCATAACAACTGGCAACACTGAATGCCAATCAACATCAACAAAGGAGCAACACAAAGACGCGGACTGCAACCACATTTAACACACGTATCGATAAACCTATAAAAATTGCAGCAACCGACCAGAAAGCATCCAAATGACTTCCGGAAAAACAGTTCAGACAATATGATACGCTCATGATTAAGTTATAGAAGTAAAACTTGAAAACGAGTTAAACTACAGTTCGTGCAAGGGTCCACAAAATTTTCAAAAATCTGGAATGCAGTGCTGAGAACTCACAACTGTTAGGCGTCACCACATAAAATTTAATCTCCCGGGCGACCTGACCCCCGGGATTTGTGCACCCTTGAGTCAATTAATTAAAATTTGTTCAGAAAGAGGAAGTAACAGTACTCCCTTTCAAAATAAAAAACAGGACTATGTGGTAAACGCTACGACAGAATTAGGGTAAAATTATAGAACAAGTTTTAATTGATATCACTTGTTAAATGTAATAGCAAATGGAAAAAATTACATTAACATAAAATTATAAAGATTATAATACACTTACTGGGACAACTGAACTTAATTTCGGGAAAGAAACGCAACAGACACACAATGCGATTACGAAGTGTCACTTCCCAAGCAGCCTTGTGTCATGGTTGTGAGATTTTGACTATACGTAGTAAATAACAGAAATGCTCTAAAACTGGAACTGGCAAGAAAAGGGACATTCCGAAGGCCATCACTAGGTGTTACAATAGTGGGCCATCAAGGACACTCAACATGCACAACAGTTTAAAAGTGGACAGCGCATTAAAGCAGCGGTGCACACATTTTCAAAAATTTAGAAGCCACCTCAAAATTCTAGGAGCCAGGAGGGTGACATAAAGCAAGTTCCATACTGAGGACCGACATATATTGGGCGCCACAATACAAAATTTAGTCACCACGGTGACATGGCGTCCAGGATTTGACCACCCCTGTATTACAGGACATAAACTCGCATCAGAAGAACAGGACACATCACCTCAGAAGAATGGACACAAGTCCTTTAGCGAAACAAGCCCTTCAACACTGACCTCGGGGACGGCGGGACATGAGATGAACCAAAGATGGCAAGGCCAAGAACACCTTGAGCTTTAAAGAAACAAGTCTTCGGACCTAAACCTTCATTATGTCAGGTGGTCATGAATTAATAGGAGTTCAAGTTTCAAACTGAACAAAAAAACCAGTTCTACGGTTATCCCAACAGCAGGCTGACGGTTTTCCTTAACACTGATTTCATCTTACGAGCGATTAAACGCGATTCATAATGTTTGGGTACACGTAAACTTCTAGGTAATTCTAAACTGTTTTACAGCAATATTCGTACGTTGCCGCAGACAGGTTTTAAAAATATTGCCGGGCCGAATCACACATCGAGCCAGCTTTTGTCACCCCTCGTTTATGCCAGCAACAGCTGCAGAAAACTCAAACACGTGCTCACTAATTTGTATTATTAGGACCAACTCCTACCCTAAAAATCACAATATATCAGGTTTCACACAATTCCCGACATGTTTCGGTGTGGATCTACATTATCCTCAGGGAACCTATATAGAACACTTGAAACTACTGAAGAAAAACACAGTTTTACTTACCTAAAAGTTAGTTAAAACCGTTGCTGTACCGCTGAATTCGCATGTCCGCAGGACACATGCGAATTGAGCGGTACATAAACTGGACAGCAGCGGTTTTAACGAATTTTAGGTAAGTAAAACTGTGTTTTTCTACGGTAGTTCCACGTGTTCCATACAGGTTTCCTGAGGCTAATGCAGATCCACACCGAAACACGTCGGGAATTGTGTAAAACCTGATATAGTGTGATTTTTAGGGTAGGAGTTGGTCCTAATAATACAAATTACATTCACACGTACAAGCTATGGACAAATTTAAAACGTGTTCACTAGTTTCCCAAACATAATACGTAATCACGAGTGCGCTTTTCGATTTTAAGTCGGGGCACGAGCTAACCTAAAATGGTGTTGTTTACCTCAGCCGCTCTAGGCAAATTCCCGGCTAGAACCTCGATTACGTATTCGAGGTTCCTCGATTATTCAAACCTCGATTATTATTCATTTCAAATCCTTACCAGTTCGTGGGTGATGAAATCATCCTACCATTAGACACTACATCGTCTGGGACACTGTCAGCATCTTAAAATAAACCACAAAAGAATTATTAAATGTCATCAAAGATCAGTCTTTAAACCCAACATTATTTTTCATCGAACGAAATGCGCACCCAGTGAGACAATTTTGTTTTATACCAAAATCAGGTGGGTAATGTGGTGACGAGAATGTTTGGGCTACGCGGATCTTTTAAGAATGACTATTTCAAATACCGTCTCCTTTACACTCCGATCGGCTCACGCTCTGGGCAACAAAAATGGAGCGATTAAAATGTTCTGACAAGTGAGTCCAAGACCGGAAATGACGTAAGCGTACAGATGGTATCATCAATCGAGTCGTTCGCGAATCCCTTGCATTTGTCCGCAACTGGGTTTTCTGTATCTTCCATTAATTACACTTGTTTAAGGAAAAAGCTGCTTAATCTGAAGAACAGCATGAACTAATGTCCGAATTTTGGAGCTACGTGACTAGACTGCACGGCAAAGGGAAGGGTGAAGACTACACCCTGCTCGTCACGTGGGTAGAGTCCAGCGTGGATGCGAAGGTCACATTTGGCCCTCCTCCACAATGTTATATTCCCACAAATGTTTATTACAACTACGCTGTTAATAAACGTGATTCAACTATACAGGTGCGCACCCAGAATTTGTCGTTCCGGGGGGGAGGGGAGTGGAGGCTGACCCTGAGGCTATATATCATTTATGTTTCATTCTAAAAACTATGTTACAAAAATCATGTCGTTGGTATAACATAACACTGTCTGCAAATGCATTTGTATATATACGAATATAACTACATGTTCCATGATTCAATCACAGTGTCCTATCTTCTTGTTTTATTTACTTTTATTGATGTATTGTCAAGATTCTAATGTACTAGTCATCAGCCGATTTCAGTAGCTGATTTCGGCTGAAGGGCACATCACGTAAAACTTTTGATATCATAATATCTAAAAAAAATTGTTTTTTAATTTCGGTTTTGAGGGGTTTGGGGGGGGGGGGGGCTGCAGCCCGGCAGCACCCCCGCATCCCTAGGGTGCGCCCCTGCAACTATACGTATTGGAGGTTATATCTGGTGTAGCAGCCAGGCTGCACGTGCTAGGGAAGCAGATATTTCTGTTCTTGTTTCGTCATCTATTGTTCATTGGCGTTCTGATTTAAAGGTTTCGTGTTCGAATGGGAATGCAGACGAACAATTTTATTTGCAAAACACAAACACTACAAGCGTTTTGTTGTAATGTACACCACTTACATAAAATACCAACCAATACCTTACCTCTTGGAAGGGCTACTTTCAGAACTTCAGACAGAGATGCATTCGTCTGGGCACGGAAACAACGGCAGATCGACCGAATACCTTAAGAATCAAGAGCGCTTGGAAAGTCCTTTTCTTTTTTGGCAAATAAATCTGTTTGTCTGCACTGTCTACAGCCACGTTCAAACATGTAACCTTTAAGTCACAACAAATCACGGAAAAATAACACAAATACCTGCTACATTCGCACTTTTAGCCTTGTCAATGTATGACAAATGGCTGTTGAAACATTACTTGCAAAGTTAGGACTATTATGTGCGTGCGTGCTTGCGTGCGTGCGTGCGTGCGTGCGTGCGTGCGTGCGTGGGGGCTGGGGCCTTAAGTGACCAGAAGTGTTATATTTGACCTTCTGCATCAAAGATAGTCTCCTACCCACTTCACCAGCGAATATGGATGTCCAAGTGAAGCACAGCCTTCACCTTTGCCTTGCTGATGAAACTTGTTACGGGTCTCAGAAAGGCGATTAACGTTAATGCATGATCTGCTTCAAATAAGACATGTTGGTGTCTCTGCTCCATACGAGAATATTTGGCACAAACAGTTGTAACTGATAAAATGCACAGAAAATCCACATGCAAACAAGCATGCGGAATTTAACATTGTCCATACCGTGTACGTGCGTACATTACAACAATCTAACCTTGACTTCACGCTTCCTCTGCGATGTTGAAGAGCTCTGCGCTGTTCTGCGATATTACGCAGCGTCGTGTGGTAGTTGTAATTACCACACGACGCCGTGTAATATACCAGAAGCGCGCAGATCTCTGCAACAATCCATATTAACACCAACGCGTATAAAACGTTAAAACACACTATGCAAACGCTTTACTTAAACCCCGACATGTGTCGGTGCACTAGTATACCATCTTCATGGGGGGACACAATTACCACTTAAAACATACAAGTCCGGTTGTTAAAGTGTTAATTGAAAACATTGTTATTCGAACCACGCCAATAACAGTAACCTTTAACGCACCAACAATTCTCACAAGACATACTTCAACATACTGCGGTAACATGTGGTGGTTCAAAGAATAATGTTTTAATGAACACTTTAACAACAGAACTGGTGTGTTTTAAGCAGGGCTGTGGAGTCGGAGTCGGAATCAGAGTCGGAGTCGTGGAATCGGAGTCGGAAGGAATTGTAGCCGGAGTCGGAGTTGGTAAAAATGTACCGACTCCGACTCCGACCTCAATCTAAAATCTTAACTAGATACTCCAAATTCAGAGCCCTGATAGCTACAATAACCATTAGACTTATACTTAAAAATAGGTGCAAGTCTAAAAAGTAACCTGATGATTCACGTGGTGGTGATGAAATGTCTTATAGGTTTACCGTTATTAATACATATTGAGCTTTTACGAAGCAGTCGGAGTTTTAAAAATTGAGGAGTTGGAGTCGGAAGTTTTGTGTAGCGACTCCACAGCGATGGTTTTAAGTGTAAATGCCTTCCCTCCTGAATATGGTGTACTAACGCAAAGAAGCATGTCGGGTTTTATGTAAAGTGTTTGCAGATTGTGTTTTAACATTGCGTACGAGTTGGTGTTAATACAGACTGTTGTAACAGTAAACATATGGAAATGACTACTGATGAATTATGACACTGTTTGTGCGCTTACGTCATTGCGGTTTCGGAATTAGAAAATATTAAGTGCTTGATTTATGTTGCACAGACAACACCAGTGTGGTAAGTTTTACCACTTGAAACACATTAAGTGTTAGCCTTCAAGATGTCAGTTCGATCATTTTTAATGCAAGAGACAAGCATGGTCCAAGATAAATGAAAATGGCATTCCGGGTAGCTTGCTTTGAATCAAGTTTGATGCTGCAGGAAGACCTTGCGACACATAAAGTACGCACGGATGAATGCGTGAAATGGCAACAAATACAAAGACGGATGTGTTACTGTAAGAATATTTGCGGAAAGTGGGCAAGTCTGATAAATATGGAAGTAATCCATTTGCGGTTTTTTTTTCATGTCCACATCGAACTGGAAAAGAAAGCCCCATGGAAATTTCTGCCAAGGATAATTTTGAAATTAAATTCTCGAAGGTGTCTTCGCTGGTTTTCTGGGGGGAGTTATGACCTGCGTACGGTACGTGACCAGCAAACAAAACATCGATTTCTTTCCTCGCGATGTAATCAGCATCTAAATACGCACTTTCTGAATTTCCTTACGACAAAAAATCATCGTAACTACACACGAACCTTATTTAAGTCGATGCTTGCTTCAGTGCAGCCACTGATTGGTTCTTTGCGTAATAGAAAACCGGCACAGCCGCCTTGCTAGTGTCACTTTTAATTATCATATCTCCAATAATTCGTTTCCGACAGACATTCCTCGCCTTGCGCAAGAGTTACGTTTGATCCAGCGCAAGTCGAATTTTGCGCAAGTCGGAACTCAGCATTCGTATGGTAAACTGTATGTAGACTATATAAAAGGAAAACCACCTGACATCAAAATTCCGGCACAATGGAACCTGATCGGTCGCTGCATGACCGCCCCGCGGCCTGTGTTATCGTCCAACAGTATTCTTCCACCACTTTTGTCTCCTTTCGCTTTCATTGCTGCACAGCTAAAATTCGGTGCCCATTTCAAAGACGCTACTACGTCAGGTTTTTCTTTTATTTTTAAAAACTACGTAAGTCTGAATTTGCGTAACTTCAAATTGCGTAGGCCGGGGAGTGTCTGCAATGTAAAACGTGTGGTACTGTTTCGTATGGGAGTACGTACTTCAGCTGAATGATCAAGTTCGAAGTGGTAGGCGGTTAAACAAGGTTTTCTGAGAATTGAATGTAAACTTCTGGGCTATTACACTGTGTAAAATTATGGGTTGATTACGACGCTTCGGAGGAACTTGCTGCGTCCGTCTTTGAAGAACCCTTCATTAGACATTAACACCAATTAAAATAAGCCTCCCAACCGATCGCTTAAATGCAGCTCTCTTTCCAAAGCTTTCCAAATTGTCTGCGGTTTGCTCCTTCTGATGAAGATAGTTTTCAAATGAAAAGCAGAGGGCGGCACGCGCACAGAAATAATTTTCTTGCCAGATTTTACGATCCGAATTCAATAAAAATGGTGACAACCACAGCCACTTTCCAATAATAGTTCAGCGGATTTTATTCTAGTAACAATACAAATAAATAATTATTCGACCAAATGGAAGAGCAAACCTGGAGAAGGAGGCAGCAGGTTCATCCGAAACGTTGGCATTATTTAGCCAACTGCATGGCGTTACAGACCAGAAGACCGCAATCCTGTATGTTTATCATATTATCACTGTGCTGTCAAAACATCCAAGGTCTGAGAAACAACTGGATTTGCTCAACGATTTGTACGTGACACAGCCCACACCGCCAGTATTACTAAGATATTACTTAATTCAGTTATATAAATAAAAAAACAAGAACGTATTACACTAAGAAACATATGTGTGTGTCAAGATGAGAATTTTGTTACGGTGGTTAAACTCCATGACTCTTAAAATTCTAAAAATAATTTTTTTTATAATTAACTTGTTATACGAAAAACTTTGATACAGCAAAAATCTCACAAATATCGGTTATAAAGGTCCACTATCAGAGTAAATTCCTGTGGAACATATTAATAGATGTACGTACGTATTTCAATAATGCCAGGCATACGTCGTTTCAATTCCAGGTCATCAACAAAATGATCATTAATTGTGAAATTTATGAAAGACATGAAGATTATTCACCACGTCGAAACATGTCACTGACCATGTAACACCTACAACGTTGTTAGTATGTTGTTTAGTCCAGACGAAGAACTCAAATTTATGGCTAAGCACAATTTATGATATCAGCTGTCAACTCTACATATTTCTTTTGGCTTCGACCAACAGCGACAAAAATTCGTACACTGGATAGGAGTCCGGTGGGCCCCACAGCCGGTGTGGACCCTGTGGAGACTTTCCTTTTGCCAGGAATGGAATCCCTGTTCCCTGGTCGTTCAGCCGTAGCTTAGTCACTACACTGAGCTACGCCGGCTCTACAGGCTGTGCAAACAAATTCCAAAATAGGCGCACGATGATCAGCACACTCTCTTAAAGGATTCGGAGATGAAGTGAAAATAGTGAGCCAACCTGACTGTCAGACTTCGTGAATATCCGATGACGACGACGACGATGATGATGATGATGATCATCATCATCATCATCATCATCATATACAATTTAGCTGTTTTCTTTGCTGCTTGATATGGGTGCGACAATTGGTGTTCACCCAAACGGCATACGACAGTGACAGTCTATCAGAACAAACGGATCTGAAGAAAATACCCTACCCAAAGAGAGAGGAAGTAACAAAACACTAACATCCGAGCAGGCTGGTGCTGCGAGGCACGCGGTTCGAATCTCGGAAGGGAAACCGAATATCCTGGATCACTTGGTTGCTCCTCATTCCACACTGTGCACTCCTCACCAAATATAAGGGTGATCAAACCAAGGAGTGCAAAATGGTCGGGGGCATGTGGCACGCACGGGGGAAGAAAAGAAATGCATACAGAGTTTTGGTGGGAAAACCTGAAAGGAAGAGACCACTGGGAAGACGTAGACGGGGATGGATGATATTATAATGGATCTTAAACAGGATGGGAGACAGTGGAGTGGATTCATCTGGCTCAAGATTGAAACAAATGGCGGGTTCTTGTAAACGAAGTAATAAACCTCTGGGTTGCATAAGATGAGGAGAATTTCTTGCCTAGCTGTAGAATCATTCGCTGTTCAAGATGGGCGCTGTTCTATGGAGTGGGTTTGTTCCTCAGTCCTTCCAGGCAAATTTCGCAGTAGTATCTGGATTAGGTCAGGACCGCTTCCTCCTTAATTCCTTTCAAGTCAACAATCATCCCACCAATTGATGCCATAAGACACTGACAGCGCAGCCTCGCAATACAAACCACAAAAAAAAAAGTGAAACAAGAAAATTATGACATTCATGGGCTTCATAATTCAGGCTAATCACTGCGTACTTCGGCCAGTGTTCGTTTACTTACCGAGACTCCTCAGCTGAACAGGTCAACTGACGGGACGGTGTAGCAAACAAGGAATGAAAAGCTGTGAAAAAGGAAGTAGCGTGTCCTGCTTGAGTTAGTCCAGCACTTTACTGGAGGGACTGAGGTAAAGCACGAAAAGCCTTGGTCACGACAGCCGATCTACGTGCCGAAATGTAAACCAGGACCTCCCACACAGACAGGAGGGACCACGGCCGCCGATAACGGGTTCGGGCCCCGGTGAAAATGTCTTTTCGGCCCCCCCCCCGCCCGCCAGCAAGAGCGGACCGTCTAAATCTCTTTTCACTAAATCGGAAAGACTGACTGTCACTTGCAGGGTGGCTTGGGCTTGGCCTGGAAGGGTTAATTTGTACAACCGACAAATAATGATACCACCGAGAACGACAAAAACATATGCAACACAGTCGGGACCCGGGCTCCCTTCCGCACCACCAGGACCCGGTAATTGCGGCCCCCCCCCCCGACGTCAGCAGTGGGAGCAGCAACCGCAGGACCGCAATGCAGGATAACATCAGTCTGCCTGAAGCTTCACTCACAACAAACATACCGTTGCCTCGTTACTTTTCTGATTTCCGCCATAATAACAATCTATTTAATAAACAGCACAGCAACCTACACTTCCAGATTTTAATTTATTGTAGGTTCTGTTAGGCGAGTTATGAAAAAATCATACGAATACCAGTACAACAACACAAACGCATCAGACGTTGGTCTACAGACCAAAGCGCGGAGTTTCTCTTTTCTCTTATTTCCTCCCGTTCCTACAATTGCCTTCACAATGTGTCAGTCTAGCATAGCTCACAAACTTCTTATACCATTTCGGATGTTAAATTATGAGTTAATATTTCACTTGAATCCTTTCTTTCTTTCTTTCTTTCTTTCTTTCTTTCTTTCTTTCTTTCTTTCTTTCTTTCTTTCTTTCTTTTTCTTTCTTTCTCTTTTTCTTTCTTTCTTTCTTTCTTTCTTTCTTTCTTTCTTTTTCTTTCTTTCTTTCTCTTTTTCTTTCTTTCTTTCTTTTTCTTTCTTTCTTTCTTTTTCTTTCTTTCTTTCTTTCTTTTTCTTTCTTTCTTTCTCTTTTTCTTTCTTTCTTTCTTTCTTTGTCTTTCTTTCTTTCTTTCTTTTTCTTTCTTTCTTTCTTTTTCTTTCTTTCTTTCTTTCTTTCTTTCTTTTTCTTTCTTTCTTTCTCTTTTTCTTTCTTTCTTTCTTTCTTTTTCTTTCTTTCTTTCTTTTTCTTTCTTTCTTTCTCTTTTTCTTTCTTTCTTTCTTTTCTTTCTTTCTTTCTTTCTTTCTTTCTTTCTTTCTTTCTTTCTTTGTTTTTCTTTCTTTCTTTTTCTTTCTTTCTTTCTTTTCTTTCTTTCTTTCTTTGTTTTTCTTTCTTTCTTTTTCTTTCTTTCTTTCTTTCTTTTTCTTTCTTTCTTTCTTTCTTTCTTTCTTTCTTTCTTTCTTTCTTTCTTACTTTCTTTCCTCCTTATTCTGACCTCTCTCTACCTACTCACTGTAGGTGTAAAGTGTTATTGCTGCACTTGATCACAATGGCGCGCACACACGCACGCACGCACGCACACACACACACACAATCGGTAGGAATCCTCTGGACAAGGGTCGGTCCATCGCAGAGACCTCTGCCTGTACCAGAAGCAACACTCACAAGAGACAGACATCCATGCCACCGGCAGGATTCGAAGCCGAAATCCCAGCAAGCACGCGGCCGCAGACCCACGCCTTAGGCCGCGAGGCCACCGCGATCGGCCACATTAATTCCGGAGATCATTAAATCCACCAGGTGACTTCAGGAGTGCCCTGCTCTTGCGTCCTCAATGCATTACACTGCAGTAATCGCGGCGTGTGACAGTGATGTCTCCCACCCGCTGCTGATCCCGTGAGTTCAAACGGTACCATGTACAAACAGTAAGGAACACTTGAAACTAAGCACATAAACAACCCGTTCAGGAATCGCGGCAACTAAACGTTCCGCCCCCTGAAACATAAGTAAATTCTTCACGATGATCACCAAACGTGTTTACGAGTTTCATGTGATTCAAATATTAAAACCGACTATTCCCTTAACCTTTTAAAGCCTAGCGGTAACTTTACACACCAACAGGTTTAACATTAAAAAATTCTACGTGGTGCCCACATTGCGTTTATGTGTTTTGTACGGATCTCAGAACACACAGCAAGTTTTGCGTTATAAAACATTAAGCGACTGGTTTCTATAACCGAAGTGGAGAGTGTTTACAGCGCGGTACGGACTGAGTCCTTATATAAAACAGACATGCTTCGTCTTTAAAGGGTTAAACAGCACTGCCCGGTTGGTCTTTGTAACGGAGACGGGTACGTTCTCTTTGAGGAAAAATCGGAACCTTTACATTATTTAAGAATTTCGGTATTTTAAAGAGTTAACCCACGTTTTAATGTGACGCTACAGAAAGTAAGTCACTGTTGGTGAACTCATGGTGGTAGCCGCCAACGAAACATGTCGGAACAGGAAATGATCTTGTAAGAACTTCAATAAGCAATAAATGATGCATTATTATTGATAACTTTTTAGCCAATAACTCAGTTTTTATGCACGGTGCAAACAACAATGTCTAGTTTATTAAACTAAAGTTGTCTACTCAGGTCTCTGCACCCTTAAAGACGAAGGCATTGTCTTCCTTCAAAACGTCGGGATCCGACTGCCTAGTGACATGGCGTCATATCCCAGAAGACCGGAGCAGTTACACTCAAATTCTTCATTTTTACGCGAACAGCGCGTGTTGGAATAACAGACCTGTTGACGACATGCGGTGTGCAATGTGAGTGACTGGCTAACCCTGTCCAGCAACATACACTGTTAACCTTTTAAACCCTAGCGGTTACTTTAAATACGACCAGGTTTAACATTAAAAAATTCTACATGGTGCCCACATTGCGTTTATGTGTTTTGTACGGATCTCAGAACAAACAGCAACTTTTGCCTTATAAAACATTAAGAGACTGGTTTTTATAACCGAAGTGGAGAGTGTTTACAGCGCGGTACGCACTGAGTCCTTATATAAAACAGATACGCTTCGTCTTTAACCTTTTAAAGCCTAGCGGTAACTTTACGTACCACCAGGTTTAACATTAAAAAATTCTACATGGTGCCCACATTGCGTTTATGTGTTTTGTACGGATCTCAGAACAAACAGCAACTTTTACCTTATAAAACATTAAGAGACTGGTTTTTATAACCGAAGTGGAGAGTGTTTACAGCGCGGTACGCACTGAGTCCTTATATAAAACAGATACGCTTAGTCTTTAAAGGGTTAATACGCATGGTGTCATCACGGAGCATGTTATCAGTTGTTACGTAAACCAGAGTTGCGCTAGCAGTCAAGTGGTCTGTTGAAGCAAACGTCTTTTGCGTGTGAGGACCTACAACGATACCTTCTTCTGAGAAAAACCTCCATACGGTTAATAATGATTAAATATAGGGAGGTCCTATACCATCAGGTTCGTACTATAATATGAATTTGGTAGTATCAGCCTAGCTGTACAGGCCATACGTGGTAGGAGAAGTTAACTCTAAAGATTGTAGTCTTCTGCGATTAGATGCGGTGCAGTCTGGAAAAGTACCGTTTAGGATGGATTTGTACCCTGAAGATGGAGGTACCACATTACTCCGTAAAGTTATCTATCAACGAAAATACACGGCTTCACATGCCACAATACCGTAATCCCCCCACAATCTTAGACCCGTGAGAACCTCACATTTCGAACTCTTAGTTTAACCTGTCACCTGAAAAATAAAACAGAACCAGTTTCTGACAAGCCGGCGCTTGAAAAATCATTTCTTTTATATGTTCATCCCTCCACCCACTTATTTATTTATTTCATCCCTCTCGTGCCTTTCTCTCCACTCCTTCTTTCCCTTTTACCATCCCTCTATTTGTCCACTCTTTCGGTATTCGCCTCATTTCCTTCCTCCCTCCCTCTTATTAACGTTGACATGCCATCATCAGTGCCGACGAGAGGAGAGCGAACGCCGGTAAAAATTACCGGGGTCCCGGCGGTCCGGAAGGTTGCCCGGAGCCCGACTACGTTGCATATGTTTTTGTCTTTCTCGGTAGTATCATTACTTGTCGACTGAACAAATTAAGCCTTCAGACCACACCCACGTCACTCTGCAACTAACGGTCAACCTTTCCGATTAAGTGCAAAGATTTTTAGCCAGTCCGACCTTGCTGGGAGGCCCGAAAAATTTTTTCCACAGGGGTCCACACCCGCTCTCGGCGGCCCTGGCCATAAGCAAATATGGCTCAGACACTTAATATGTAACTGTTGTGCAAGTACGTACTGAACAGAGTAAACCCTGGGCTGTATCACTCTTTCATCACGTTAACGTGGAAATGACATGATAATGACAAAGGTCACTGTTACATTACGGGGTATAGTCTAATTAAACCTTTAAATACGAATGGTAATCTGTTTTGTATAAGAACTGAGTGCGTACCGCACTGTAAACACTCTCCACTTCGGTTATAAAAACCAGTCTCTTAATGTTTTATAAGGCAAAAGTTGCTGTTTGTTCTGAGACTCGTACAAAACACATAAACGCAATGTGGGCACCACGTAGAATTTGTTGATGTTAAACCTGGTCGTATGCAAAGTTACCGCTAGGCTTTAAAAGGTTAAACTCCTGAATTATTACCCATACACCTACATCCTAACATACTACCGGCTTCGTAACACATCCGCGTGCCGTCGTGTGCCCTGTGCCCTCGTCCAACCGATATTTACGTACCCAGTAACGTCACTACAACTCGCGCCGAACTAATAACGGCAGACCGCTATGTTCAACAGCAGCAAACACATATTCGGAAAAACAGGTGTCGACCCACTCCCTCCAATAATGGCATTTCAACCGTAAGGGTCACGTAGCGTGGCAAGACACCGCGAGGTGGTCGTGGCCTGTCTCCGCAGCTGTATTACTGAAAAAAAACCAACATTCCGGTGAAGTGGGAGGACATCCCAGTACCAAATTTCGTTCACAGCTGTCCAGCAGTTTCGGAAATGAAATATGCGGAGAGACACGACATGCCTATTTGTGATTATTTTGTTTGGGGGGGGGGGGGGGGGACATATTCTCAGACGACTACACTTTTCCTACAGTGACCTTCAGAGGGTCAATCGGCAATAGTGCACCCCTACATAGCGGTCAGATAGTTTCCAAACACAGGCTGGCACCCCGTATTATGGAAACGCTGCAACTTTGCGCGAGCAGTTCTTAAGATTATTTAACGACGCTCTCACAGCACAGCATACGTAGTGGTTGATCAGCGAATAAAACCCGCAAAGGATGTGGAAAGCAGGCGTCGTGACCTAATTCATACGCATAACTTGGGGGGGGGGGGGGGGAGGCGGAGGAAATGCCCCTCCATTATCTTTTCTACCTAAGACTATTTTTTGGTACTTTGTTGAAGAGGAACAAATGAAAAATTGGGGTGAGAGTGGGGAAAACGGGTGTATGTATATTAAACACTCGTTCAAACCAATCTCCCTCTTTCTAATCTGTCTCCTTTGTGAATAAAGTTCCTAACACCCAGGTCGACTTTACCGCCCCCCCCCCCCCCCCAAAGGTATTAGCCAAGTTGCGCCTATGGCCTACTTTAAGGCACTATCACATAATTTCCTTAGAGCAGCGATGCACAAAATCCAGTCCACGGACCGCATGCGGCCCTCCTACCTTTGCAATGCGGCCTGCGATCTAATGACAGAAACATGAAACAAAATTATATGAATTTCGACAAGTAATTATTGTATCCCAAACCATACAAATAACTATGAAGTAAATTCCGTGATACCACAATTCCTGGCCTCTATAAACTCTGTTAACCTCGTGATAAGTTTCCATTGCTCAAGAACTATGCACGACAAATGATAAGCCTTTTTGTGAACATTTCTTTTCAAAGATAAATGCTGCGAAGAACGATACATAAATCGACTCGACGGTAAAAGACTGAACAGCGTGTTTCATCTTCTCAAATATCTCCAGATGATAACACTTTAGTGACCAATCAACAATGCCAATTTTCTCACTGACATTTATTTTTAATAACAAGAGTTAACAGGAAAAAACATGCAAGAACAAGGATGCATGGAACGCAAAGAGATTATTTATGTGTTCTCAGTTCATTTTACTCAGGATTTATTACACAACAGACACAAGTAAGGTAAGGACTTACCAGGTAAAATCATTTTCAAGATTCGTAGAATTCAAATTTTTAAAATTAATTTAAAATCACTTTTACCGCCCCACTGTTGGCACTACTGAAGACAGGGTATTACCATTAGTGACACTACATAGGTAAAAAATGCAGGTATTGCCGCGCCCCGCCCAAAAAACTGTCGGGACAGCCGTTTTCCTGGACCTCCCGAAAACTGTGCGGAAATTCGTAACGCTTCACCGGGAAGCTGAGTTGCCTAAGGCGAAAGCATCCGTTGTAATGCTGGTGTAGGAATGTGACACCAATCGCTCCGACAGGTGCTGCAGCAGGGATGTCAACAGCCGGCTCGCGGCACTTACCCGGTCCGACAACTCTCTCAAAGCGGCACACATCGATTTCGAAATTTATAAAACGCTTTTTAATGTGAAACTATTACAGCCCCAACTGACCTTAACTGAAAGTTACCTGCAATGTGCAGCAACTGATGTTAGTAACGATTTCAAATTCTTGCGCCTCCCTTTATGGATGTGCATTTTAAAATTAAAGTTTTTTGCTGAAACAGTATGTCATGTACTGCAACTCACATAAGGGAAGACACCTGAGCTGAAATGAAGTAGCTAAATCAAACTGTCGAGTGGAAAGACAGACGATCGTCTTGCACCACCACCACCACCACCACCGCCGCCGCCGCCGCCACCACATTCTGCGTTCATCATCACACATGACTTGACTTTTATTTCTTAAACGAAAAAATAGTATGTCATGTGTGTGTGTGTGTGTGTGTGTGTGTGTGTTGTGCGTGTGTGCGTGCGTGCGCGCGTGTTCAATCTCAACTTCATAACTACGTAACCTATTTTCAAGGATATCAGTATCTCAGATCAGCCACGTTACTTTGTTATACCCACAACGCCACCGACACTGCAAGTTCTCACGGCCGTGAGTGTTTATATTGCCACATTCTGGAATGGAAGGCCACATAGTTTAGCACATAAGTATGTACATTAGCTTCTGAGGAACCCACATACCAAAATACAGTCGCTTTATGGCAAACAAACCTAATGCGTTACTGATTCTCACACAGCTGTTTCATGGCTTGGCAGTTTCTGTCAACTAAGGTTAGCACATGTGGGTTTGAAGCTTCAGTCAAGTGAAGTAACCACGTATAGGACAGTTGTCAGTTTTCTGGCCGGTGAAGAACCTCGGGTGTTTGTTTTGCTTCGTCCGTCAATCTAATATGGCTCTCGCTCGTAGCCTTCCGCCTGAACCCTTCACCGGCCAAAACCAACACATGACCCATCCCTTCCTTAAACTCACCTCTCTTGAGGCTCGGGAAGCGCGTCCTGGACGGAGAAATAAGCCTCTCCTTAGACCCGTGAGCACCCATAGTACTTCTGTCCTGCTACCTTGGCGTCACCATCACACGCTTGGATTCAGACAATTTCAGTTCACCGGAAACTATGAATCGTTCCTGCCACCCCATAACCTTCCAGTCTGCATTGTTGCATGTCCTCTTTTCTTCTGACAGTTTATGTTAACAAAGTGATGTCACTATGAACAGGTTTCACTGCAGCCGAACCACAAACTTGATCTAAACAATTCTTAAAAATTCAGTTCCAACTTTACCGAAAATTCACTGCATCTGTATCACAAGAAACAGTTAGGAAAACAATCGTTCTTTACTTTGAGAATCATACGGCACATAAATACACATACCGTGGAAAAAATACAGTCTTTAATCGCTGAAGCAGGCGGTACAATCAGACGTCTCCGTGCAGTTACACTGCACCGCCGCTCACCTGGACTGGCTCCAAATGTACTTCTATAGCGTGAACAAATTGTGTCGATGTATAAACAACATTTCTTTTTAACGCTTATTTTCATTGGTAGCTACAAACACGTCTCTGTTTATTAAGGCTGTGGATTTTTTACATAATACAAAACAGTCTCGTTGCGGTTACTATGTAGTCTAGGAATCTGAAACACTCACTACACGTACGTTTTTTGCTTTGTGATAGGAACTGGTAGAATGGAAGGAACTTCAGTGACGTTCTGAAGTTATTTCAGAGCAAGCAACTGTAGGTGACACTGGTAATAAGGCCACTGTTACTATAAAAGGCACTTTGTGGGAAGCGGCTTCTTGCAGTCCATGTATTGCTACTCAAGTCAGTGCCTTCCTGCATTACTGAATTTACAGTTCATTACTGCAGTCAGATTTCAGCGCCCAACTGGCAATTACGTCACCCCACAATTATGTCCAACATTATCTCATATATTAGCGTTGAGACGGCATCTTCTAAAGCACAGTGGTAGAGATGACGCCATGAACAGGCTGTCGTGTCGTTTGCACACCTCACAATAACTTCACTCATTCACACGTTTATTACACACTCACGAAACTCTTACATAATTCACTGCTTGCTCACTGACATAAAGGCACAACTGTTTAACCGGTAAGACCAAACAAACATCACAGTTCTACACCAATTTATTCCGCAAATCCATACAGTTTTACCGCTATTAAAACACTGCCTTATTTTAACACAGCCAACTTCCTCCTCCTAGACGGCACAACAGCGGTACTAACCGACATGTTCACCCACCCATTCATTATCGCCTTTCACTCATTTGCGTAGACCGTCACCTTCCCACTCACTGTCCCTCAAACACAACCAGCTGGTCCGCGTCCGATGTTCTAAGACACTGTGACGCGGACGGTTCAATACCGGCTCCACTTCCCTCCAGCCGCCACTACATCTCTCGCTCCCTCCCTCTTTCCAACTCGACTCAGGGGGCAACACAAACTGAGAAATGACGTAACGAACAAGATAGGCAACGTGCGCATAACGTAACATTGCGGCGCGTTCGTGTAATGTTTATACCTCCTCACGTATCCTCACAGCCTGATACCACTTGACTAGAAGGGAGCGCTGTTATGGCGATTTAATGTCGTCCCCAACAATGAAACGTGCTTACGCCTTCATGTGAAGTGTCTGATATTGACGCCCTATTTTAACCAAATTTGGACTCTCTTGGCAGATTTTCATTAAAGTCCCCAGTATAAGCTTTCACGTTAATCCGTCCAGTGATAACCGCGCTGGTACAAGCGGACAGACGGGCGGACTAAAAACCTGATAAAACTTCAGGGGAAGACAGTGCGTTTATGGCGATTTAATTTCACCGGCACCAATAAAACGTACTTAGGCCATCACAGGCCCAATACATGTGCCACATTTTAACCAAATTTGAATTTTCAGATTTTCGCAGAAGTCTACGATATCACATTTCAAGGACATCCGTCTAGTGGCAGCCGTACTGATACATGCCAACAGACGCGAGGACGGACACACAGACGTACATGACTGCAGGTAACAGGCGCTTTGCACGACTACGTGAACGCGCCTAAAAACTGCTGTGAGTGCTACACTGCAGACGCGAGCATATATAGTTTTAGTCGTGTTCATAAAACAAAGTGGCATAAATGCGCTGTTACGTAAGATATGACTTGTCTTCCGCGTGTTAACAGCTCGGGATATACGGAAGGAACCGTCATCATATTTGATAGTGGGAAGTTAACCAAAATTTGTCTCCAGATTAAAATTGTGATAAAAAAAAGGAGCAAAAATGACAACGCAAATTTCGAAGTTCTCAGAGCAGTGTTACTGACGATTCAAGGCTTCTGGAATGCGATGCCGTGTCGACTGGTAAAGTTACATCTTCTGGGTCCTGTGAAACGCCGGTAACTATTTGCCAATCGATACAGCTTTACATGCCAGAACACTTAAATCTTCAACGATACCGGGCACAGTGCACGATGACACACGGCACCGGGCACAGTGCACGATGACACACGGCACCGGGCACAGTGCACGATGACACACGATACCGGGCACAGTGCACGATGGCACACGATACCGGGCACAGTGCACGATGACACACGGCACCGGGCACAGTGCACGATGACACACGGCACCGGGCACAGTGCACGATGACACACGGCACCGGGCACAGTGCACGATGGCACACGATACCGGGAACAGTGCACGATGACACACGACACCGGGCACAGTGCACGATGGCACACGACACCGGGCACAGTGTACGATGGCACATGGCACCGGGCACAGTGCACGATGACACACGGCACCGGGTACAGTGCACGATGACACACGACTCTTTGTGGGAAACTCAAGCGCATTCGCAAAGTGTTTGTGAGGGAGAAAAATGTTTGTAGTCGCACCAACACAAATTTTAAGTAATTTTTAAGTTAGTCATCCCGTTGTGTTACTTATAAGATAAAAGAATAAAGTACCATCAACACAACTAAAACACATATGCAGCCTTAGTATATATTGGTCCTCCCTGAAGATGTCTATAAATAACAGCCGAAACATGTACGAGTAGTTCTCCATCCATGGACAAATGCATGTTATTGGTAATAAACTTATTTATGTGTATTAGCTGCACGGAAGATGTACAATAAAAAGATGTAAAATTCCTGGAAAATCCCATTAGTCCCCAACTAGGTACTTTCATTTGGATTCGCTTTATGCATACCTGTATCTAATATAGGATTACTTTACGTATGTTACTTATGGTACGTTGCTGTTGTTGTTGTTATTATTATTATTATTATTATTATTATATTATTATATGCTTTTCTACTTATTTTTAAAAATTTGCGGGCAACCTCGTCTCTCTTTGCTCACTGCAGCCCGCACGCACCAACGAGTTTGCCATGCCTGTTTTAACCAGTTTGTAACAATCGGCACGATGCCGCACCTGCTAGCTCATTCTTGTCGCAATGTAGCAGAATGAACGGCGGCGGCAGGGAAGGGGCTTAGTTCATTGGCCTGCAGACACCGCCGATCTGATTCAGCGGATCTCCTTTGTACCATTTGGAGTGTGAATGACACAGCAACTGAAGAGATCTTGAAACAAATTATACAAGTTGCTCCACCATGTCTGTACACGGGTTCAAAACGTTCAGTACATATCAGAACAACCGAAAATTGTCGAGTGGGTAGCATGCTAGCTTCGTATGCGAGAGTTCCCGCTTTCAAATTAACATTCGTCAAGTGATCAACTATTCCGAGTTACTCCAGGCACATTCCCGAACAGTGCCTCAAATCAGGGCACGACCGCTACCTTGCACATTCATTTCCAATTATCGACTGGAAATATGAATTCCTAATTCCAATTATTCGTCGCTGTTTCGTCGGAGATACTGAATTCGTCGTTAAACGAAACATAGACCGAAATAAATTGCGAACTAGGGGGGTGTGGGCTAATTGCCTGATGGTGCCCCTCCGTGACTGTGGTTTAACAGCAGTCAATGGCTTGACGACGAAGCAAACAGAAGTTCCCCATCTTCTCCAGGGATACAGTTGCTTGGCTTTATTGATGCTGCAATTTTGGGACCTTACTCCTGAGGCCACTTCCAGACAAAACTGTCTGTAAACATAGGTCCAATTTTGAGTGGTTATGAACTTAGTAGCTTAGAGAGCCGGTAGCCCCCACCCCCGCGACTCAATAGAAGGGGGTCTCATATAATTCTTAGTGACGTGACTCGCAGGCGTCATAACAGGAATCCCGAATACTGCCTTGTCAAAAGGAAGATATTCCGTCCAACAGCACCCACAACAAATTTATCGTTTCTTGTGATTGGGGCCCCCGCGCTGCGACTTCTGTAGGGACCTTATCTACACCACTGCATGGACTTACCATCGCCTAACAAAATCACGAACAAGTACCTGGGGTTTGAATCACAGGCTGGTCCATGTGTTATTTGCCGTGGACCGAGAGCATGAGGACAAGTTTTTCTCCGAGTACTTTGGTTCCCCCCCTCCCCCTTACAGTATCATTCTACTAATGCTACATACACATATTTCATTCATCTGTCACTCACCGTACATAATCTTAGCAATTGACTGTCTCCCATACACCTTAATTGATTGCATAGGTGAGGTAGTATTGACTGTAAATGATGAATCATTCTGTATGCTATTGCAGCATATTCTAATGCACCTCCTACAAAACCAACATCTGCCTGACAGTAGGCCTGCTGACGAACCTCAAGCAAATAGAAGAAATTACAGATGAGAATGGATCCCTGGACCTCCTGACATATTGTATGGTTATCATAATGTCATAATATTTGTTTCTGTCCAAAATACACTGACATGCAATAGTATTCAAAAGCATGTTCAAACTTAACATTTTGGAACCAAATTATTGTCTTCAGCATTTAAATATTGAGTCATTAACTTCACTGCGAGCCCATTCCAAAAATAATTAGTTAATGCTGTCTAGGGACCTAACTGAGGTTTATTGTGAGAATATTGCCAAACTCGTAAGATGTGCAAACAAAATGTGGAGATTTTAATGTTCAAGCAGATGGTAGAATTACTACTGAGCTTTCAGGATGAAATAAACATCAATCTCAACATCACAGTACTTCATAACATTGTCATTATATAATGTCTTCATTTGCAAAAACAGCAATTAACCCTTTAAAGACGAAGCTTAGCTGTTTTATATAAGGACTCAGTGCGTACCGCGCTGTAAACACTCTCCACTTCGGTTATAAAAACCAGTCTCTTAATGTTTTATAACGCAAAAGTTGCTGTTTGTTCTGAGATCCATATAAAACACATAAACGCAATGTGGGCACCACGTAGAATTGTTTAATGTTAAACCTGCTGGTACATAAAGTTACCGCTAGGCTTTAAAAGGTTAAAGTTTCATTTGGTTGACAATGGATGAAGCACATATTCAACTGATGGAAATCCCTGAATATTATGCAGCACAATCAACATGGTTGCAAACTTCATTCATACCTAGGTCAGTACTACGTAGCATGGGACAGGACCGCAGGCTACATCTGACTAACACAACGCTGAGGTCACTGAATAACACATTCTGTTCAATGAATAGCTAGTTTCTTGCCACACAATGGTCGACCTCAGCCTGGATATAACTATAAGTTCTGTCTGCACAGAGGCATTCTCCTCATCGTTCAGCTGCATATATACAAAGTGTTTTGTGGAGGTGGGACACTAAGTACTGCTCATGAGTCCTCATGCTCCTGTTGTGTGCCATGTGTTTCCACACTGTCAGAGCTATTAGTATTCATTCTTTCTGTCAGACAGGTTCTGAGATAGGACACACGAAGTTTTACCACAGCACACCAGGTTTCAAATTGCAATCATGACATACATGTTCAAGGCTTAATGGGGCCGGTCAGTGATAATGATGCGCACCATACATGCAAAGGGCCAAATATTCTGGCATGTAAGCCACAACATTATTTCTTAACCTACTTTCATACCTTAAAAAAATTTGGCTTATCAGAACACCATCCCGATTGTATGTGTATGTGTGTATGCACATCTGCGTGTGCATTTGTGTGTGTGTGTGTGTGTGTGTGTGTGTGTGTGTGTGTGTGTGTGTTCCTGTTGTAAGTTTTGAACCCAGTAATCAATTTTCACAAAACTTAGTAGGAACACAGCCCATTTCAGGTGACATTGAAATTACATTATTAATTTGCCACATCAGTACCAACCACACAGTGTAGTGGGGAGAAAAAAAATAAATTGGACCACCACTCACAAAAACTGATTTAGGATCTTAAAACAATCTGTGAAAGATGTTCAGAAAATCTGGAATTTTTGTTTAGGTGACTTTTTAAAAGAATGTAAAATAATAACAAGGTGGCATCTTTACTTTTTGGTTTGAAATAACTACAGGACCAATGGAAATAGATTTGTGAGATACATCACACACTTACACACCCTAACACATTTTGTATTAAATATTGTTTGTAGGTCAACGATTACAAGCATGGTGATCATGAGAATGTTTGGAGTTATAGCCAAGTTTAACACACATAGGATCTGTGCTTAAGCAGTAACATATTACCAAAAAATTTAACAACAATTATGCCAAGGTAACAAAAATAACAGTAACAACGATGATGACGATGATGACAACAAAAACAACAACACCGAAGCACAAGAAATCTAGCCAACAGAAAATCAGGTTTAGTTACATCTGCTCAGAAATTTCTATTCTTATTACTATCACAGAACATTGAGATTTCCACAGTTCATTTCACTGGATACAGAGAATTTCCTGCCTTTTTCTTCACTATTTTCTTTCCACAGTTAAACCCGAGTGTTTTAAGCGTCTTTTAATATAAGAACAGAATTGTCAGAGCAATGTCTCTCTATTCGCAATAAGGGAAATTTAGTGACAAAAGTAACAAAAGCATTACTCACTGAGTGATGAGGATGACTTGGTGGAGGCCTTGCCAAGGGCATGACTCTGGCAGACACTCACATCACTGATGGAGCTGTGCAGGGAACTGTTGAGTGAAGTTGTGCCATTTTCTGGAGCCTCTTGCTGCTGGGATGTGCGGGACCTGCAGCTGAAGAAAAGGATGATCACTGCCACTCAGAATAACAAACCCGCTTTTCGGTATTTTGAAGTTATTCATTCTGTGTGTTTTGCTTAACATTCATTTATAAAACCACATCAATGTACAAGCTACTAACATACATAATAGTATGATCTTTCACCACACCCACATGTTTTGGCATGTCTGTACCATCTTAGGAAGCTTGTACACCAAATTTAAAACTTGCTAAAATATAATTAATTACATCTGCAATATTCAATATATATATAGCACTCAGCAACTAATTTAAAATGTAGTGTGGTTGATGTAGCTATATTATGAGTATAAAATATTGTAAAAGTGTTACATACATGATTTCTTTGGTTTTATGTAAAATATATAAGATACAGAAGATTGTTAAAATTTTGTGTTCATTACATCGTTGTGGGATTCATTTGCATGTACAAACCTCTAATGTTCCATTCAATCCATTTCGGGTAGCCAGAGAAACCGACATTCATGGGTAGGCAGAAGAATCAACACTCATGAATAAAGAGCACAACTAACATTCATGGGAACAGCCAACAAGTGATGCTCATAGGTGGTGAGAACAAAATATGTTAAAATAAGTGATGGCTGTAGGTTGTGAAAACAAGAAACATTAATACATGTCAGAATATGCCAGTCACATAGGTAGTCTGAACAAGTGGTGCTCACATGTACAGATAGTACAAAAAACAGTGGTGGTGGTGGTGGTGGTGGTGGTGGTGGTGGTGGTGGTGGTGGTGGTGGTGGTGGTGGTGGTAAACCAATGTAATCAAACTTTAGAATGATATCCTGCATTGAAATAACACAGAATAGTAGATGCAGCATAACATCATTTTATAGCTTAAAGTTTGGTTTCCATGAAAACATATTTTCTCCTGCTTTTGGCATTCATTTTTAGGCTACCTTAGAATACTTAAATCATGTTATGATACACAGGAATATACAAAGAATACAGCTAACACAAAGAACAGCAACATCTAAGAAACACTTGCGCACCCTGAGATACATCAGCTGAATTCTGTACCCAACATACAACTCTGACTACAGCACATCAGTTCAGGTGAAACGAAACTTCAAAAAATCAGGACTTGGAGAATCAAGATTGCACAGTATTTGCTGTTCATTGCAAGATACATAAAAAGACACAAATAAATTGTGTCAGAAAAAGCAAAACTTCTTTCTGTTAAAGCAGGTGGTACTTATAGCAGCCACTTGTGGGCCAATAATCTTAAAATATGAAGTCAAGAGATGAGTCACTCACAGGGACTAAATCTAATACCAAACATTCTGAGTGAAGAGTACAAAAAATTAAAGCAGCTGCACTTTACTTCCCGTTGATGTTTGCTATAGCTCACAGCTTTCTATACCACATTAGCCCTGTTTAGAATTTTCCAGTAACAACAATAAACTGGAAGTGGCACTTACCTTTTTGCTTTGAGTGGTGAGTTCTCTTTAAGAGTTCTCAAGGACACAGATGGCCCAAGACTGCTAGAGTTGGTCTTCCTTGTGCGTCGAGATGCTCCTTCACCAGGGGAAAGTGTGATATTTGCAAACACTTTGCTCTTCACCTCTTTCAGATTCCGTGGCTTCATCTTCTGCTCTGCCTGACCCTGCGCAATCTTGTTCATAACAGCATCCCAGCGCCCTACACTCTTTCTATGTGACTTGGACGGAGAACAAGTGGGTCGCCGGTTCTCCTGATTCTCGTCCTCAGTATTCTGTCTTCCACTGATGGCAGATGATGATTCCATCATAGCCTTGACCTTTGAAACTACATTCTTCTTGGGTACTTTGTATTTCTTTGATTGGTGAGGGTTGTCTCCTTTGGAGGAGTTGTTACAGGTTGAGGTGTTGAGAATTGGACTAGAAGTGGGTGATGCTGATTTCATGCTTCCTGCCACTGGAGGAGGTACTTCTGTGTTGTGGGTCAGCCTGTCTAGGGGCACATCCATTGATTCTGCAGCAACCGGTGCTGGGATCAAAACCATCAAGTCCTGCTGATTTTTTGTATTATTCCCTGTTAAAAAGTCATTTGCATCTACACCACCAGTTGGTAAGTCTCCGATACTGTCAGACACTGTCTTTTGGATGATAGCTGTGAAGGCAAGCGATTGTTCTTTAATTTGACTTTGTTCCGAATGTGATGAAATTGTTTTGGTGGACCCATCAGGTGAGAAATTTCCTTCTGCAGCAGTTTGGTCTACGGTGTGGACCTCCTTCCCATCAGATACAGCATCTTCTGGTCGCCTCTCAAGGTCAGAATACACACCACTGGACTCCATCTCCTCATTGATAGAGGCCGTAAAACTGGGACATCGTTGATGCTGTTGGCCTGCAGACATACAGACAAGAAACTGCATGGGGTGGCTGATAAGTCACCATACCCAAAATAACCTACCATGTGGATCTGCATGTGCACAACATGTACCTTTGGTACACTGTGAAACTTGAAAATTGTGTGTGACAACAATGTCTGGCAACGCATAGTTGGATAGAGTTAAAGACTGATGTCCCATCACCTAACATTCACAAATGAAGTGCCAGAAACTGACATGCATTAACACCATGACTCATACTGGGCCCTGCTGGACCATTTTTCCAAATACTCAAAGATTCCCTTTTCCAGTGACTGCACAATTTATGTTCCAACTCCAGCATTAAATGCTGTGTCTCCAAAACCGAAGCACAGTATTTTTGTTATGGGTACTACGACAAATTGCGTATTCATCAGTGGACAGACACTTTGAGCGAGACGCAGTATTCTGGAAACAGTTCAGCAGAGTATGACATACATTACAATGTCCACTCATGTGATCGTCTGACATTTCATTTGTGAATGTTGATATGACATCAAATTTAAGCCTTTAACTCTCTTAACTGTGTCCTCCAAACACATGAGAGTGACAGACAGTGTTGCCACACATCATATAGCATTACTGACTCCAGGCTTCAACATTTTCAGTTCAGTCTTCTCTATGACTTGTCAGAAGTGCAGACTTTTTTTGTCATCCAAAACACCCAGTAAACACACCTGATTGCCTACCAAACATAGGTTCATATTTCTTGAAGAATGATCATAGACTTCATATTTGGTTGTGAAAGATGAATGAATTTGTTTTTAAAATGTCATGTTTATTCTTATTCATTAATCCCCTCCCCCTCCCCAAACAAAAAGAATAACAATATGACACCAAAGATGATGGTAAAGAGTATGCTATGGTTATGTAACCTGAATTTTGAAGCCCTTCCATACACACTGACACACTGTTTTCTTCCTGCTGAAGGCACTGAAGCGCACAATTCTTCCTGTCTTTTACCCTCCATATTTTGCTGCAAAGTATTACTTCAGGTACTCAACTTCTGAATATCAGTTACATAATGACATAGTAATCATACACGAAATTTGAAACAGCCACTAAATGCAGAATATTCTGTACATCATTTCAGTACTGAAATTGAGCCAGCCAGAAAACTGCCATACAGCATCCTTAGAGGGGATGCTTATGTAATGAAAAAAATAACTCTCAGTATTTTTGAAGCTTGAAGGCCATCTAAATAATATCTTACAAAATTCAGCTGCTACCTGACAGAAAACTCTCCATCTCATTCACCCAGACAAACCACATAATTCTACTTTGTGAAATTATAAACGGCTACTATGAGAATGACACAAATATACAAACACTCTCTCAGGGCACAATGAACAGTTTTTTTAAATTTCAACTCAGGTGGTAAATATGGTCAGTATGGTGTTTTAAAGAATTAATGTGCACTGTTCACTGCATGAATTTTCAGCATAATAATTATAACATTATGTGGGTCTGAAGCAGTGTGTTTTAGTGCCACTGGCCATACTAAGGCTGTCAGTGAGGTTCACAGACTTAGCTTACCTAGAAACACTGTCCCACCAGCATGCAGATTCGTGCCATACAAAGTGCCATCAATGACCTGTGCCCTGCGGTCCCCACGACCTGATCCTGCACCCAAATCGTCATGCGTATCTGCATCACTTTCTGTGAAGAAGTCAGAGTCAGTCATAGGGTCAGCTACAGGCGTCTTCAACTTGACAACTCTGTGATTTGTGGGAGAGTGGTCTGCCCCCCTGCTTCCAGGACGACTCCACTCCCCATCACCCTGGTATCCATTGTCCAAGCTTGTGATACTCGTGACACTGGTCACAAAACTGCTAGGCGCAAGAGGAGCAGCTGAAGACCGTGATGATGTTCCAGTAGACGTTGCTCCTAACAAGTAAATCAGAAATTATGTTGCTTTTCCACCAGTGACATTCAGTAAACTTATATGACTCTTAGTGGTAGGAATTTTAGTAGTTGTAACCATGAACTCTGGTCACTTGATACCCTGCCTACCCAGCCTGCAGCTCAAGTAATTTCAATGGCCTATAGAGTTAAATGCTATTTTCAATATAATGAAACCTTCATCATAATTAGCAGCACCAGTGTTGATAACTTGCAGTTACCAGTACATGGCTCTGTAAGACAATGAACATGCAATTTTTGAAGTGCATGTTGAAAGGAGATTCCTTCTGTATAGAATAAATACATGCTTAAAACATTCTGTGCTTTGAATATAGCAGGATTATAATATGGTAAAACCGCTGGTTATTCACCTCCTTAAATTTCTATAGAAGGACTCTTAATCAAAATCTTGGGACAAACTACTTCATTCTGGGTTACAACAGCATGCAGTCTGGTAAGTGAGTTCAAATTATCCAAGAAACCAACTGCCTTCATTCTAATCTTCTACACTAAAGATGAAGATAACATGTTTCTCTGTAGGGTTCATACCTTCCTACATGCCTAGTGTTGTAACACAGAATATCATAAATAAACAGCATATAACAAATTATTACAAAATAATGTGTGTCAGTACTCACATTTCACTGTCTTGTGGATTGTAATTTATTATAGCACAATCTAAATCAGTAAGTTGAAGAAATCTGCTTCAGTAAAGCATCATAATTGATCATTTACTGATCAAACACTCTCCCTTATGCATTTATTAGACAGGAACGGAGTATGCTGGTACAATGTATCAGCCCTGTATGGCTTAAGAATCGAGCAAGTTCCACATTTTAATTGAAGCTGTTAGGTTTGACTACTTTTCTTACTTTAAAAAGGGGGCAAGTCTGAAATGTTAATCATTTCAAATGCATGTGGTTAATAAGCCAACACAGGTAGGTAAAGTGGTCTCAGCTGTAACCAGTAGCAATTTCCAAACCAAAGAAAAGGTGTGTGTCTGCATTTGCCTATTTTGATTTACGCTACTGCAAGGTCAACTTGTTGTAGTGTGCACTGGACTAGGCCTCAGTTATTGGAATCTATCCTGAATTTGCCAGCTCTGTTCTTATACACTAATGTATTACTCTCATATGCTCTCAAGAGTCATGGTGGGCCCAAAAATTATTTAGATGCATACAAAAGAACCCTGAAAAATTGCACTATTGAATGTGATTACAAAATACTATCACACACCTGATGGTCCTGCCGTGTCATGGCAACTCTCTGATGCTGTTTCCACTTTCTGCAGACTTTCTCCCATCACCTCCTGGAAGGATGTATCCATTGGGAGGTCCTCTGGCGATAGGGTGCGGTCAGAGATATCCTGTCCAACCCTGAAGTCTCCATCACTGGACTTAGATACCATTGGACAAATGTTTTCACTCAGGTCATCTGACACACAAAACACTGTCTTTGGCATAATCTGTGGCTGATTAGGCATCACAAGATCATTGCTTAGCAAGTCCAGTTCTGGCACTGACACATTTTCCACTTGTGACGTGACAAAGCGCTCAGCACTGGCCACTTTCTCTGTTGCCTGGAAGATGCTGTCCAGAGCATCATCAGGCAGCTGAGGAAATTCTGAAGATGGATAATTGGATGAGGAAGGACCATCTGATTCTGAAGGCAAGCAATCTGGCAGAAAATCCTCCACATTATCACTTTTCAAATCTCCAAGAAGAAAGACACCCATATCATCAAAAGATGGAGTTCGCCCCATAGCAGTTCTGTCTACACACACAGTGAAGTCTGTCATCTGGTCAGGTGTGAGGATCCCAAGACTCTCGTCCAGTTCAAACGAGCTCTGTTTGCTGAGTTGTTGTGCAAGCTGTGACTGGTGTTGTAGCTGGTGCCGTTGCTGTGAACCCACAGGACTACTCTGTTCAGACATGGCGATCTCAACATTCTCATCAAGCTCAAGGGAGTTCTGCTTGCTAAGCTGCTGTGAAGACTGTGACTGAAGCTGGGAGTGTGACAACACTAAAGATGTTGCTGAAAATGAGTGGTGTTGGCCCCAACTCTCCCACAGCACTGCATTGCCAGTGACACTGCTAGGTGTCGGAGTTGATGTGGTACTCTGCTACATGCAAGAAAAACATGGTACAGTGCCACATATTATGCATGGTTTTTCTGTATATTTCTGACTTTCATATATGTCTTACACTGGGAAAGACCTTAGTGAGTGTTGTCAACTTACAATGAAACAGAAAGACAAAAATAAATTATTAAACACCAAGAAATCAAAGCACATTAGTGTCTGGACATTTACCCAAAAAGAAAACTTTCCATGCGGTGACTATGCTTAACCCCTTAAACACTAAGATTAACCTGAGTTATGTTTATAGCTTCAGCTTGCACCACGCAGTAAACATACTCCATCTCGGTTATGATAACCAGTCACTTAATGCTCAATATGGAAACACTCACTATTAGTTCTGAAGTACATACACTGCACATAAGTGTACTGTGCGGGCAGAATGCAGAATTTTTTAACATTCAGCATGGTACATAAAGAAATCACTGGGCTTTAGGGGGATATAAAGAGTGGAAAGTGTGTAATCCATAATGCACTACACAAAATTACCACTGGTGTGCTTTGTACTTTATTACACTTATTTGCAGCCTGTTTATCCATTCATGGCTTTAAGTAAAGAAGACATTATTATGATATGATTGTTTGAAAACCACAATTGCCTGACAACTTTTAGTGAAAATCTGCAACATTGAATTCCAGCAGGTGAAAGTTTACTGGGATGCATGAAAAAGTATGGAAGTACACCAACTATGTTTATTACAAAACAATGTGACTGAAAATTGGTATGTGGCAAATTTTCGTGCAAGTCTTCCACACACAATTTGAAAGCAATATGTAGAGTTGTTTATGGAATATATAGAATACCCCAATTATAATCTTATGCAAACCAGGCTTTATTACTGATAAACATGGCTGAAAAGTGGAAAGTGGGCTTTTCCAATTTCAACAAAATTGCGTATTCATTATGGGATGCATGGAAAATCCCATTTATAGCCTTACATAAACCACAGTTTATTCTGGGTTTCTGTTGTAAGTAATATCTGAAAACTGTAATTTCATGATAATGTTTAATGAAGTCTTCAGTATGAAAAGTAGTAATGACAGTGGGCCTTTTCATCTGCACCTGCAAGGTAGGAATAGAAAATAGTCATAAAGAGAGAACGGACCCAGCTGTCTTGTTAAGAGCACATCAGTGTTGGCTACATGGACACAAAACAGACGGCCTGTCCATGAAACTGTGTTAAGTTAACGACTAAATTACATATTCACAACTGAAATTGATACGTACATACACATGGAATGATAGTCACAGTGTGTTTTTAATAAAATATTTTGAAATCTGCCAGTCAGTCATCCTAAGCTTAAAGTCTTCATGCATATTTTATGTACAATAAAGATATATAACTTGGGCCTTTATCAATGAAGATTTTAATGAAGTTAGAAGGTGTAAAATATTAATTTTCAGTTAATTCATTAAATTTGGGGCCTTGCTAACAGAATAAATCATGAGAATTCAGTCAAAATGTCTGATGGCCTGTAGTCAATATAGAGAACAGGAGAAACACCTCTGATATAGATGACTGTCAAAACTAACAGTGTCCAAACCTGGTAAACATCAACATGCATAGTAGGCTAAATGGGAAACAAGAGTCTCTTCCAATAATCCTTTTAATGATATGTTAACACATGTGTTACACATGATGTTTTGGTAACCTTCTTTACTGACATTTTTAAAAGGGAATGCTGGCACAATATTAAATGACAGAAGAGGAAAGGCTGGCTAAACAGAAGTTAACACATACAAAGTTATTTAGGTTACTACATTTGTACAATATTAATTAAACCCTTGTACTTACTGATCAAATATTTAGGCTACAACAATCCAAATAAAATTCAATTTCTGAGGCCAAAGAGCCAGTTTTCCAGATGGTATCTGGTGGTCACAAAATATCACCAATGAATGGTTTGTTATGCTCACCTGGCTCTGGACATGGTCCTCCATCTGCTCCATAGTGATGTCATCTAGCAGACTGAAGGGTCCCGACTCATCCAGGCTAACATCCACACTTGTCTTAAGGCCTATATCTGGAGGTTGCTGAGGTAGAGGTCGCACAATGCCCACAGGTGCAATAATACCATGCTGAGGTCTGCATGTGAAGTACCTGACACCCTGCACTGACCCATCATTCAGACCTGCAGGTTCATCCAGCTCCACTCCACAGAAAAGGCCACGTGCCAGGTTGATTTCACCATAGTATCTGAGTATTCCCACCTGATCACAAGAAGCATGTTATGAACATAACTGTACAAAAACATAAAAAGTACAGAAACCTGTAGAACTTTTGCCAAGATAAAAACTTTTATGTGATGCTTTCCATTGTCAGTGAAGGCTATGGATTGGGATGGGAGGACATGACCCACATATGTCTGAAATATTAGAACTATGAAAGGGGAAATTCATCCACAGAAACTAACCAGTGATGCAAAAAGGTAAAGTGTCCACAACATGGAGTATGAAATTTGTTCTTCTAGTGCCAAAATTCCCATACATCTCTACCATTTGTTATAAATTACACTTAATAAAACTGAAGATAATTGTGCAGAGTATAAGCAAATATGCAAACATGAAAATGGATGTTGCCAGGCAAAGCTGCCAGCTAAGTAATCCTAAATGTAACAACATCTTCAGAAAACTTCAGAACTGAACAGTACTGTGGTGTCTGCACCATAAACACTGTGGCAATTTAGCTAAATATCAAAAGTTTGCCAGCTTCTCTGACCACAGGCCTGTTAACCTGCACCAGTTCCCATTAAATCTGATAATTCCCTAGTCACTGCTGCTCTTGTTAAGACAAACAGGCCTACACTATGCGTAAGTACCACCACAGAGGTGAATAACACATGCACGTCTCAATATCTTTCAGACCTTCATAATGCACAAAATTTGAGCAAATATCACACTCCAACTGGATTTAACCTAATCAAAAATGCCCTTCCTTGAACTCACAGCTGTTCTGGATATCCTGTGACAAAACCTCTTGTCCTTGACTGGATTCTAAATGCCCATGCCAGTATACAGTAACAATGAATCTTTTGACACTTAGCACTTCCTACATGATGCACAGTCCTTTGGTAACTAACAGCTGCTCAGCTCATCAAGGTATTTCTGCCATTCATGGAAACACGAGTTCCATTAACTTATTCATAGTAACTTGCCATTGGACCTCATCCTGTCCCAAAGGACTCCAGTCACCAGCTCTTGAAAAACCATGCTAAATTATGCTCCCATCTATGCTTAGATCTTATAAACAGTCTCCTCCCTGCAGGTTTTAAGGGTTGACAACTTATATAACTTAACATTTTTACCCTGTGTTACATACTGTGCCACTTTGTGCATTGCATCGCATGTGGTCTGTCACGTAATGTGATTCCTACATCCTACCTTGGTGCCACCTTGTGCACAAGATCATGTATGTCATCTATTATCTAGGCTAATATACTGTCTGCGCCCTGTCTTGGTGCCACTTTATCCACATTAATATGTGCTGTCTGTTATGTACTGTAATGTCCATATCCTAGCGTTGTGTCACTATGTGCACAGTAAAACACACACACACACACAGACAATCTGTCATATAATTTAATGTGGACAGCCTACCTTGGAGCCACTCACACACACGCGATGTCCGACATGAGCTGCAGTAACTGTGCCTGTCGTGTTGACGTCCTGCTCTCCCACCACCGGCTCACATCTCGCTTCCTCGGACGTCCTGACATTCTTCCCGTTTTCGGGCTTGATCTTCGAAGCTGCTGTACAAGATGTTTCACTCTGCGCGCCGTTGCGTGTAGCAGACACCAATGAAGCGGTTGTCGACTCCACTGACATGGGCTTCGCGGGCACAGCGCCTACCTTGTTCCTTCCAAACAGCTCAAACAGAGAGGATGGGCGCTTGCTAGTTTTGTCATTGTTTGGTCGCAACGAGAAGCCGCTACGAGCATGCGACTGAGCAGGTGCAGCTGGTTGCTTCCGGAACACTGGGATGCGGCTATCTGCAGGCACCTGTCGGGCAGGAATAACGCCACACGTTTAGCTGTTGCAGTTCTGTTCATTATATATGGTCTATTAATTCTTCTACAAGGATTAGTGCATTTTGTATACTGTATCAACCGAATGAACTGCTACTATTTTTCTTCCAAGCAATTATTGGCATTACAGTACAAGGCTAAACACTGAATTTAAAAGAGAATAATTAACTAAACGGATTAACGCTGACGTTATTTAGAACACATTCACAAAACAGAATTACTAACATATAAGTCATTGCATTGCACAGCGTTTGAAAGCATTTTTGTGTTTAAATCAATTAAATTTCTTGATTGGCGTCCTATACGCACTTCAAGGAACACACCTGCGTTGGTAAAGAAGTTCCAGTGCCCAGTCTCATCTCAAATATACGACTGTTTGCACTGTCAGTGTAAGGGTTAATTCTTATCCAGTTTATTCGTACATCTATCCCGAAACATTTCAGCCGCTCTTTGAAGTAAGTAATTCTCACTGATAAAGTAGCCATATATCCTCGTTTCCGGGATGTGTCCCTTTTGCAGGGTAACTTACAATGTCCGGACCCTCTATTAATAAACTGATGTCTTATTTTTCAACCATTTATTCTTACGTACTTCAGACCTTGAATAGCCAATTCTCTCAAAAGCTGTGAAACAACTACTTCTGTAAGTCTTTCCTGCTGGAGCGCCGGTAGGTGACATCAGAAATGAATCGTTATAAGAAAGAAAATATCTTGTGCATATTGTTTCAAAAATATTAGCCTGTGTTTCACAGATTTGCCAGGCATATTCTAATACCACAAAGTCGTTGTTATGTTACTAGGTCTGTACGTACATTACCACGATTTCGGCTCTTTGCTTATGAAGTCATATGCGTCGCGAGAGGCACAGTTGTAACATGACAGCATGGCTACACGCGTACACCTTTCCGCTGTACACCACTTCCAACCATAAAATCCGATCGAATACTGAAGGACACGCACGTCTGTCCGCTACATGTCCATAACGACATACGAAACGTATTCTACGTATTCTACCAGAGAAAGAGAAAAAAGGTAATTGAACGAGGTCCGTCCACCAAGTTACGAATCTGATGGAGAAATTTCAGACATACAGTGTACTCTCGATTATGCGTATGCGGATCATCCGGTATGCGAACTATCCGTGCACGATCGTAAGCTGCAAATGACTAATGACGAAGGTGGGAAATAACGTGACGTAGCGC
Organism: Coptotermes formosanus; assembly: GCA_013340265.1. Taxonomy (NCBI): domain Eukaryota; kingdom Metazoa; phylum Arthropoda; class Insecta; order Blattodea; family Rhinotermitidae; genus Coptotermes; species Coptotermes formosanus. The sequence goes on along the minus strand of BLKM01000839.1, from coordinate 566,387 downwards.
CTAATGATCGAACAAAATCATCAATACAGCAATTACAATATTGCGTGCGGAAGCTACATTTGTATTATGTATATAGTGAATAAATTACGGTTCCATTTTCTGCTCGTGTCTCAGTAAAGTGTACACTTTGGATTATCCGTGTTTCTCAATTATCCGTGCACCCTCTTCCCACGATTACCTTGGATAAACGGAAGCACACTGGAGTAATTATAGAAGCAAAAAGTTTCAACAACAGCAACCCAACGACATTATAACACACATCAACTTTGCACACACAAGAAGACTGAAGTCATTAATGATTTTATCTTATTATATCAAAACAAATTAGCTGTAGGCCTAACGTTTTCCGTATAATAACATACATACATACAAACATACATACATACATACATACATACATACATACATACATACATACATACATACATACATACATAGATAGATAGATACATGCATGCATGCATAGATACATACACACACACACACATACATACATAATACATACATACATACATACATACATACATACATACGTACATAGATACATACATACATACATACATACATACATACATACATACATACATACATACATACATACACACACACACATACATACATAATACATACATACATACATACATACATACATTACGTACGTACGTACATACGTACATACGTACGTAATGTAAACAGACCATTCCTTGACACAACACTGTGAACATGCCCCCCCCCCCCCGCCGTGTATAGGTACAATATATATTAAGTTACATAGGCCTGATAACGGCTTCAGATTTAAGCCGAAAGGCACAGTCAATACGTTCCGCGTTCTACGTCAACAAGATACATTGCGTTAAATTTACATGTCACTTTATCTGTCTCTTAAAACGACAATTCCTTTCGCAGTACACACTCCTCTGACAAAGTACCTGTGCTAGCTTCCACTTTGTCTAGGCATTTAACACCCTACTTTAGCACACATGCGCTAACATTTTGCGGCAATACTCACGCTCAGGTGACACGCGCGTAGCAGTAAAAGAAGCCACGATATCGCCGTGCTCTTGCCCGCTGATCGCATAATGTATGCGCAGGCACTGGTGTCCGAAGCATAGAAGTACTCATTGGCAGGCAAGTTAGTAACACTTATTTGTCCACTGTGCAATTTATTTTCTCAGGCCGGATATTATACAAAACGCTTTATTTTCTATTAGTTTATTCTGTGGCCAAAGATAAGGTCCGTAACGACTAAAATATTTGAGCATTCTACATGAACACACTGATATGATGCTAATCAAATGCTAATCCCATGGCCGGGCGGTCTAAGGTGTGGGTCTATGGCAGCCCGCTTGGTGGGATTGCAGTTTCAAATCCCGCCGGGGGCATGGATATGTCTCTTGTGAGTGTTGTGTTTTGTCAGGTAGAGGTCTCTGCGACGGGCCGAACACTCGTCCAGAGGAGTCCTACCGATTGTGGTGTGTCTGAGGATAATCGAGGAACCTCATAGAGGAGCTTTAGATCCACTAGGGCTGTCGAGCCGTACGAAAAGAAAAGGTTAGAATTTAGCTGTATCCACAGTGGACGACAGGACGGTGTAACTCCATGGGAGTGTTTCCGACGTTCTCTTTTCTTTATTCACGAAACTGGGTCACCCTACTCAAGGTCACCTACAGTCTTATAAAACTAATCATTAATGCACTACTTTATTTTCTGTAGTTGATTCTACTAAATAACGGATTCGTTTTGAGCAGGTTAACTGCGACCAAGCTATAAGAAACTAATGCTTTTTAATGTTTGACTGGCTGAAATATTCTAGGCGCTGTCGCCCAGTCTGTTTGTAGGTGGCTGTCCCTTTTTTATGTGTTCTTCCGCCTAAGCTGCTGCAGTTTCTTTCAACATGTCTTCCTGCCCCCATTATCCAAATCTAATATTTACACTGAATTTATTAATGCTGCTATTTTTACTATCCGACTCTTTAATCTGTTCCTTATGCTTTATATGTTGGTATATTGTAAGAAAAAATGGAGACAGAAAGGAGCAAAAGAGATATTAAAAATAAAATGTTCAATTCTCTCAGCAGCTGGACGTCAGGGTGCTTTCCGATCAACACCAAGAAAAATGCACTTTTTGTGACAAAACTCAAACTAGGAAAAATATGATCATTTAGTACAAAATATCGCGTTGTATTATACTATGGACCCGGACAGACAGCTTATATCCGAAAGGCCGCAAGAATAATACAAATCTGAAAAAAAATTCTCTCTATAAATTTATTCTTTCCGCGAACTGGGGACAAAGTCAGTAATCAATTTCAGTAATTGGCCATTTCAGTGCGTTTCTCAGAACACGTGTTCCGCAGGAGCGCACTTTAGAAACTACTACTTAAATAGCAGTGAAATCTCACGAACACACATGTCCATTTTATACGGCTCCTGAGCACAGCAGCTGTCACGGTAGCTTAATTGCATAGGAAGCGCGCATCCGCCGGGAATTTAGCGTCCGTTTGCCCCTTTCACTTCCAGTTACCTTATCCCACAGGACAGTCTGGCGGTACTCTGAATTCCTGACGGATGCAGGCTTCCTATGGGATAAAGCGTCTGTGCTCAGGGACAGGATAAGTGGACACCTGTATATAAAAAGTGAAAAATTTGCGACTGTTCATAAAAAATAAAATGTGAATAAATAAATAAATAAATAAATAAATTGATAATATTTTCGAGTAGCCCTCATGTATTCACTACCTTCTTTAGCGTATGAAGCTTTCTATTTTACCGACAATGTGTGTGATTCTCACAAGGAAGCAGATTATCGCGTGAAATAGGTTTAGCCCTTGATCTCCGTGCTAATAACGCCGTGCCACTGATCGCCACAAGAAGCAAGTCCATACACTGTGCAGAATAAATCAGCTCAAGCTGTATGCCTAACGATTCTGACTTCTAGTCGACATTCAACAAGGTAGAATCTCGACTAGCACACAGACTATCCGAAGAGTTTCGTTGTTTTCCTCATCCTCACCACGCAAATGGCTGGACAGTATCTCAAATCAGAAGACGACCACTTCATACCAATTCCTCGAAAACCACTCATTTACCACAAATCTTTACATCATTACACGCTATTGCAATAACTAATAGACTAACTTCCAAACAGGGATTCACGAAAAATCGTGGAATAAAAAAACAAAAACTTCGAAATACTGCAAAGAATTCCAAATATTCCTTGAAATAATACAAAAAAGACAGGAAAATCCTAAACTTTTTACAACCTAAGCGGACTTTTATATATATATATATATATATATATATATATATATATATATAGGCCTGTATCAGTGCGTTACAAAAACATTTTCTCGCAAATAATTTACCAGCAATTGAACTGCGCTTCCAGCTAATAACTTTCCTGGCCTCTGAAAGTCTCCATATGTAGGGGTTCCTCGGGTAATGCAAATTATTTTAGAATTCCTTGTATGGAAAAGTGCTTGACAAACACTGCTCTGTAGAGTATCAGTTACTGACAGTGTCCCTGAATAATACATAAGTGAATATACAGCGTAATACGTCGCAGAATACACAGCAGCAGCAGTAAGGTCCTCGGAAACACACTACCAAACTAGACGGCTTCACATACCATTAGACGGTAGTCTTCATAGTCACAAGTGTAAGGAAGGCAAACCTCATACATTTCAGGGTTCTTACGCTGCTCAAACGTAAAATGTTCCCCGCCCACGTAACAAAAGCATGTAGGGGAAGCAGACGACTAAATGGAGGTGAGCAGTTAACTTCACGCTCCGGCTGTTTTACCCCCAGGGAAAGAACCCCAGTGCCCATTGAACAGGAAGCTGGGTGGGCCCCAGAGCCGGACAGGACGTTTTGCTGAATAAAAAAATCAATCGTAACAACAAAATAATTCGAACCCTGTTACAACGATATCGGTTTATGCGACACCTCGTCTATAGCGCCCGATATTCTGTGTTCACAATTAATTCCTCACTGTTAACCGTAACATTACACTCCTCTGTTATAACAACACTGTTTTATAAGGAAACAAAATATTCAGTTCCTTTCATGACGTTATAACCGGGTTCGACTCTATTTCTACGTACTTTATAAAATCCAGTAAAAGCGTATCTTGCTTCAGCACACCTGAGGTACTACAGAACACTTCCTAACCTGCAAATGTGGGGCACCAGCACTCTACCACTATCGTGCCTAAGTCACACCGTGCCTGTGTTATCGAGCAGACACGATAAGAGCTAAGCACTGATAAGTGGAACATGCCACGGGACACTTTACCGGCCTACAAAACAGATACTAATAACTTTTATTTTTAAAAATCAAGAAACAATTTAGATCCTATAATTAGAAACTACGCATGTAAGTAAATTTTGGCTGTGCTCCAAACTGGGTTCAGGCTGCCAAATGTTATTTGCGAGTTGCTTCGCTTAACAGTGGACAGCCCCCAAAACAGATCCGTTCATGCCTCTTGATGCATGAAGCTCATCTACATAACACTTAAAAACTCAGTGCTACTACAAGCTGGGAACATGACAGAAGGAAAGACGTGTCACTTACACTGGATAAAACATGTAAATAGGATGCAAAATAGCGCAGTGCTAAAATTAAAATACTTACGTAGACAGAGACGTAGAAAGACACAGAAGTACATGGCATGATCAGTTTGACAAATTCTTGGCATCAGAACTGGCTTGCAGTATTCAAGCCTTCAATCAACGTAACAAGCAAGAAAACCATCTAGGGGCGGAAACTTGCGCCAGGCTCAACTGGTTGTTGCTTGTTAATTTAAACCATCCGTGCGTACGAAACGCATAGCCGGAACGTGGAAACTTTGTTTTATAAATTGGAATAAGGAGTGAGCTTACGCTAACGGGTTTGGTCGTCTTAGCTTTAGGCCCTGAGGCATTCATGCTATGGACTGCTGCTGCTGGCGAAATGTGGCTCCTGACAATTACTTCTTTGGGAAGAAAAGCTTTTGTTTGGATAGCTGCCCTAGAGTTCAACCCACAAATATTGTGATTGCACTGGCCCAAGACCTGAGCGGTGAGGCGGCATAATGCTGGCTGAAGACTACAATGACTGGAAAAAGAGCAGGGCGCTTCTTTGAAAGATTTTGCCTTACAACTGAGGAGAATTACGGAAAACTTCAGTCCAGTTACGCGAAGAATTTTGTACACTTATCGCAGTGTCGACTTTGAAGCCTTATTACGGGCAGACTGTAGAGAGACCAACTGAACTTCTCTAGCAAGTGGGGTGATAACGTAGTGACTACAGGCAGGGCTTGGCCGAAATTAGTGCCTTCCAAGTTGCTGAACTAATTCCCTAAGTCAGATTTGAGTCAAAACTTCGGTGAGTGCTCTGATGTGATCGATGAAAACTGAAACTTCCATATCCTCGTCAATTTGCCTGTTAGTGACCTAACAGTCTGCCTGTTTCGTAACGCGAAGACACCTGCTTGTGGACATGACTGGGAGCAGCATTTTATTGTCATCATCATCATAATAATCATAACTCGAGAATAATGGACTCATTCTGCAGTTCTCTGCACATATACCTGTAGACCCAATTGAAACACCAAAGTCTGTCGCAATGTACATGGTTCTTTATGTAATAGCATAACCATGCATCGAACAGGCCACAGTCGTCCCGCTGCGTTATTTTCTAACTTGTTACAATTACGATCAATTTTACTTAAGTATTAATGAAGCTTAACATGTATATAAGGGGAACGACAGTTTACTAAAATGATAACTCTCAGAATGTAACATGAAAATAAGGTTTCGTTTTAACAAACTGATGCAATACTGTAACACGGCGCTACTAAAAATTCAATAAAACCAGTGATGATAGAAATTATGTAAATCTTGGGATAAATTACATGCTATCCATCATATCTCCCCACTGCACATCCACTTTAACCACTTTATACAAATCTTACCCTCAAATAGCTTTCATTTTCCCATTTCTACTTTCTTCCGTCTCGTATCCGGTTGCTAAGTAACCACGGCAGTTGTAATGTTGCATTAACATCGTCTCCGTTAAAATGCTTATGCTGTTGGGGGAAGAAATCGTTTCTTTTTGTGAGTATATTACGGATCACAAAAATAGAGTCAGAGGGCAGAATGCAGGGTTTTTGTTGTTAAAGATGGTACCACACATTCACACTGCAAACACGCGCTGCACTACGCTGAATTTCAACTACTTAAGACACACTGATGTATTATCAGGGGCGTAAATAGTGTGTGGCGAGTGGCGCCGCCGCCCGGGGCAGCAGAGCCCAAGCGATGGCAAAATGAATACTTTTAATGAAGAAAATTTATTTTAGCTTTCAACAGATTTTAAATGATTGTTTTTAAATATTAAACATCCCAGTTGGTGCGCAGACACAAAAGTATATATTTATACTTATTAAGCAGTCAGTCACACCTAACACTTCACTTTATTTAAACATGTATAGACCTATACTTGTTTTAATAAAGTGAAGTGTTGCTCGTGATTGACTGATTAATAAGTATAATATATATATATACTTTTAAATTATTGAGAAAAGTAAAAGAAAATTCGATAAATAATTTTGATCTTGTAAAGTTCGTGTTTTCTGTCACGGGTGGCCCCGCTGATTGCCGAGCCCCTTCGTCAGGCACAAAGCTACGTCACTGCTTATCATCATAAAATGTTACGTTCTGACGAATTAAAACTGAACCGCAATCAGGGAGATACAAACCCACGGCGCTGTGTAGATTCAAGGAACAGCCTCCGTAACTACCTAGAGTGTTTCGTAAGATATAGGGCTTACACGAAATATGGAGGTTGTTTATTTAAACAATATTCAATGCCACTACGTATATTTATGGAACATTTAATGAAGATGTCAACATTTCAGTCTCTATACCGTCGTATGATAGACTGTTCAGAAAACAAGGACTTGAAAAGAATGTGCAAAAAAGCGATCGTAGCCTAACGAGGTAGACCCTATTTGTGGGACGGGAGAGAGGAAAACTACGACAAGGTGTCAGGACAACGATTCTGTAGGAAATTATTTGAACCTGGGACCTCACGAATACGACACAGGCCACCGACTCGTCCCCAACGTTCATTGCCACCGTGCTGTGTCTCTTACCTTGCTACATGGCGACAAACGTCGTTACTCTGCAATAGCTTCACAGTGACGTCCGTGACGGAAAGAGCACGCAACGCTAAGCATGAGAGGTGACAGGCAAAGAACAGGAATTAATACATTCAGAAGCACATTGTGGCAAGCAAAGTGTTCAGTGTCCCGTTTATATACTACAGATAAACCACTAGGCCAAATGCAAAACACAACCTCAGCACACTATGATTGGAGCATCCAGACACGCGGCGTATTTTGAGACATTAGGCCAGTTATTGGCCTCAATTCGTATTATTTTAGACACAGCAGGGATAGCGGCGTCAGTAAGCGACTAGACAACGGGCTGGACGTCCGAGAAATCGTGGTTCGATTCCCAGCACGGGCATGAGACCTTTACTTCTTTCCCAAAGGCTCCAGACAGGCTGTGGGGCCGTCCCAGCCCTCTATTCCATTGGTACAGGGAGCCCTTCCCTGGCAGTAAAATGGTCCGGTAAATCTGACCACTCACCTCTGTCTAATGCGGAGGTTAAAAATGAATGGAACTAACAAGCCTGCACTCTCCCTAGATGCCCTCGTGGCGTTCACAGGAACAGCTTTACATCTACCTACTTTATAACAGATGAAGCAGGATAGGGTACGCCCACTTGCAGAGCGAAACCATAACGTGTGGTAGAAAAATCTTCAAAACTATATCAACTTTTAAATAAGAAAATTATAAGTTCATTCACGGGAGTAGAAGCTTTAGGATCTAGGACTCGAACTGCCTCGACACACTATTACAGAGCACAGCAGAGTGCAATGCTGTTGTCAGCATGGTTACTCACAGTATCGAGCCTTGGCGAAGACTGATGACATTATTTCAAGGAGAAGTCGTATCACTATACTTTACAGTTTTAGTTACCGGCGCAGGCTCTCGCTTCTGACGACAGAACAGTTTGATCCTGTTTGGAAACTACCGCAACACGCGCACATATCTTGTCTGCCTGTCAGAGAAGGCCAAACAGCAAGTGATCTACGTACATACTGTGTTTTCGGGCCCTCAGGGCTGCTGTTGCCACTCCTTGTAATTTTTTCTGTCTATCCTATAATGCAGGGGCTCATTGGCGAAAGAATCTCTTAAGGTACCTACACGTACAGAAATCTTACGGCCTCTCCGCCTCCCACAAAAACTGGGTCATAAGAAGCTTACAGCTGTGGCTATCCTGCACATATTAGTCACAGGCCTAATACCTTAGGCTGTTATCTATTATTTCTGCGACGGGAAAAGAGATTAGAGACTCGGATTCGATCGAGTGCCACAGTCCGTGCAAGGTTTGTGGTGGACAAATTGGCACAGGGATAGGTTTGTCTCAGTGTACTTCGATTTCCCTCTGTCGGTATATTTTACCAATGCTCCATATTCATCTTCATGTTAATGTGCTGTTATCAGGACAAGTGGGCGAAGCCTGAGAGTCTTCAAATAAAGCCAAGCTATTTTGGACACCAGAGAGCACTGGACACAAAAATACTTTCACATGAATGGGTGGATGGATGGATGGACAAACGGACGGACGATTGGCTGGACGGAGTGAAACTGGAGTCGCTTCCGAGGCTGTAAAACAACCACCCAAGCTTGCTGACGCGACACGAACAATGCTGTACATAGACTGCTGCTTTTGTATACCACTACAGACTAAATAATGAAATATATAAGTAAGTAAGTAACTAACTAACTAACTAACTAACTAACTACATCGAGCAGGGTCCTTCTTGAAAAGCTAATATTTCCTCAGCTAGTCAAGAAATTCCCCGCCTTTTACGGAACCCAAAGATCCATCACCGCTTTCACAAAAGCCCGCTACTTGTCCCTATCCTGAGACAGATCAAACCACTCCACCACCATCTCCCCCCCCCCCCCCCCAAAAAGATTTATTTAATATCCATCCCAATATTACCCTCCAAGGTCTCCTAGGTGTTCCAAGCGGCCTATACCTCTCCAGACTGGAGACCAATTCCCGATCCGTATAAGGTTTCAAAGAAAATAATTCACACATTAACTTCTGAGTATCCGTGCGCCCTTGTCTACTTCCGACGTGTGGGTTGTGAAAATGAGTGACACGGGTCACGAGGTTATAAAAAGTCACCATGGGTTAGTGGCACTTGGTATGGCAGGATACAAATTAGCTGTTAATTGCCATCTGGTGTGAGGGGACTTCCACATTTTCAACATAATAAACAGCTCTCACAGTGCTGTTCGGTACAGTCGGTTTCTGCTGTTAAGTACAGTCGTTCACTCGCGAAAGTGTCAGCCAACTGCCCGTAACCGATACCGCTCGTGCCGACAGCTTAACTTGAAGCCTAGCTTCGTTGGAACATTCAAAGCGTGTCGTTCCTTTGTGTACAATATGGCAGCTGTTACTTTGGTAATCGGAAATGCATGACAATTCCTTAAAGTTAGGCATTTTAACAGGCCCATAAAGAGTCGACTTAAAGCCGAATGAAGCACTGCAAACACTAAAAAGGAGACAAGTTTCCTGTAACACCAACATTTGCAATGGCCATAAAAATCACAGAGGCAAATATTCAAACAAGTCAAGATTTATTTTGCAGAGCGTGTTTTCTGTCAAGGACAATTAAAATACGTTTCCATGCCATGTGCCATAAGTAATAATAATACCAAAATGTTCCTCAAACAAACAGCAAATCAAGCGTAAATTTCAAGCTATGGCAGAACTTTAGCTCCAAATATTGTATAAGTAATCTTTCATGATTATTCTTCTAATCTTCTCACAAATAAGAAACCAAGTTCTGTGTGTGTGTGTGTGTGTGTGTGTGTGTGTGTGTGTGTGTGTGTGTGTGTGTGTGCGCGCGCGCGTGTGTGTGTGTGTTCGTTGGTGTACGATTGGCCGATACTTTTGATAACATATAAATGCTTGTATCAGCCTTTATTTGCCTATCAGTCATTTTTGACGGGTAAAAATACTTGCTGGGCATAAACGTTTTGCGTCCTATTTGCAGACAATTTGAGACGCGTGAAGAGGTATACTTGGGAAAAGAAGGTTTGGTAGACCGAAAAGTAGAGTAACTGCAGTAATGCAACTAGCGACGAGAAACGAGACTTTTTTCTGAACTTTCTGTCAGTCAGGTTTCGTACTTTTTCAGTCGGTTGTCGCAGCATGAATGGTGAACCCATTGGTAAGAGGGTAAATGTTTTGTAAATGGGACGCATACCACGGAAATAAGCCAGAACCATAGGCGTGACTTGGGGGGGGGGGGGTTGCAAGGGGGCAAATGCCCCTCCAAGATTTTTTTACCTAAGAATAGTTCTTTTCTTGGCTACTGAGTTCAAGAGGGGCAAATAAAAAAAACATAAGTATTTTCAAAATCATTGCTTGGATGGTGCAAAGGCAAAAATGTTGCAAGCCTGCGTTTCGCGGGAAGCAGAATAGAGGCATCTGAGTTCCTAACACCCATGGCCGATTCCCCCCCCCGCCGCATTGTTATTAGCCAAGTTACGCCTGTGGCCAGGAGGACGCCTTTCTGTGAACTTCCTCTTACAAATGACGTCATCAACTAGCACAGCTGCACTCTTGGCCAAGTTTCATGTAATCTGGCCACATATTATGGGCAGCACATATGTCACTGCGTCCTTCAGCGACGCAAGGAGTCTGGAATATAGACGACCTCTTTTAAGGCGTGAAGTGTGAATTTCGGTGGCTACATAAAGGTGGGACACCTTAGCAAATGGAGTGACAAATGCGACACTGTAACTGGTCACGAGCCACAGTTCGATTCTCGAGCACGATCCCACGGACGTAAAAATCAGCTATAACATTTGCTAGTAAATGCAGTTCGCGTAGTAACAAGGGCGGTGCGGTTGCTGTTTGGAACTTTTAAGTCCGCTCCTCGAGCAGGTGTTCAGTCTGACTGTCGCCGATTTTCCTGCAGCCTGCGCGATTGCAGCAAGTGAATCAAAATCGCAATTTCGAAATAAATATTTGCATGTGTTAAAAGCATTGCCGGACAGAATGCGTCAAATTATATAATTCTAAGCGACTCAGGTTTTTAATTGGCTCTGTCGCGAAATGACAGTGTTAACAAACTGAGAGTATTCTAGCCAGTCAGAGGACAAAATTCAAGGTTTTCCGCTCTGCAGATCGCAATTTGTATCTTCAAACTTTGACGTGGGTAAGCAGTCCATATTTGATGCTCGTGGACTGAACAAACAGTAGCTTCAGCCAGGACGCACTAGGCGTAAACATGTAAGACATGTAAACTACGAGACCTTCGCTGTTCTGGAATGTTACACAGCGTTGATTTTGAGTTAGTTACCGACGTTTCGGGACAGCCTATGGGTCCCATCTTTTAGAATCAAGCAGTCCAAAAAGATGAGGCCGATAGGCTGCCCCGAAATATCGGTAACTACCAATCAACGCTTCGTAACATCCCAGAAGTGCAAAGACCTCATTTACACCGTGGCAGAATCCTGAGGTCACGCAAATAGCCGTGAGTTTGAATTTCTTGGCCATGAAAATATCATTCGACGAGTAAACACACGCATGCACATGCGAGCACGAAGGCAAAGTGAATCGTTGGTCACTCGACGTTCGATCAACTGACACCCACATTAAATGACCTGCCCCTCTGACTCATCAAAACGAAAAACCGACGGACCGTGCTCGATGTTAATTCGGGAACGAACCTTCAAAGTCCAAATCCTCAAGCACTACAGACACCAATATTCCTTCTGAAAAATCCAGAGCAATTATTGGAGAGCGATTCCAAATTACTTATGTGTAAAAATTTGGGAATGAAACATTTATGTAGAATACCAGGCGGTATTTTCGTGGCAACCAATAATGTAGCCTACATAAACACCCTTAGGAAGCGACGACACGTAGGCTACCCTAGGCCTAGTTATGTCTGTTCGATGTAGGTTAAGCTCCCTTACATAGCTAAGGTTCCTAACGCGCATTTAGGGTTTAGCATACGTTTTAGGGCCTATTTTCTTATTCTAAACCCAAATTAGGCTCTATATATAAAAGTATGACTGTTTTCTGATAAAACACTGCCTAGTTTCAGCTGTTTTGCTTGCTAACTTCGAATATAGAAGCCTGGGCCCTGAGTCGAATTGTCAGCTTTCTGGACCCGAAATTACCGCGTCCCACTCCCATTCCCCTTCTTCCCGGATACGCTTTGGTTTGCATATCTTGCCAATCTAGACCCGTTCCTAGACCTGTAAGCACAGTATTCTGCCTTTGGGTTTCTTCGGCATGTTAACTTTATATTCTTCTCGTGGCAATCAATGAGTAAACGCAGGTAGCAAGTGTGAAGAATTATCGGCACATAAGCGCAGGAAACCAGCCCCCATTAAAAAATCTTAAAGTAGCATTATTGCAGACCCTGATAGCGCAGAAACATAACTGCTATCACCCCGGCAAATATCATTCAAAGTGAAGAAACTGAAAATCAAATAATTTAGTGTTCAAACCGAGTAATGAATATTACCTTCAGCGGCATGAGATTCAGCCGATCTCAGCGTTGCGCCCGAATATTCCCTGAGAAAAGTTTCGTGTTCACGGCTGAACGCTGCTAATGCCATAGCTAGCAGGGACGGCCGTCACTCGCTTTCGTTTATTTCGAAAATTATAAGACAAGCCGCAGAAGTGTGTTGGCCATAAAATGTGTTTTATTTTTATCGACAACGTTTGTTGGAATCACGTTTCGCTCTGATAAATTTAACGGGTTACGCTCGAGATGACCCAGACGCAGGCACGCCTTCCTGTAAAGTAACCACAAATGTTACATTTTAGTGAAAACTAATGGGTCGATAGACTTCAATTTCCAAAATACCGAATTTTACGAAAACACTTTAAGCACTTCTAGAGTTATTTCATCCATACAGATGTGCGGGCAGGACGATTTTAATTGGGTCTTCGCAGGGATGCAAATGAGTCTTAAAATGCAGGAATTAAAGCAAGCAATCGGAAATTACATGACTATGAACGGTCATGTAAGATATCCCAAATGCAATAAAATCTTCTCAGATGATTGTCCACGTCAAAACCAGAGTTTTCGAGACCTGCTCGGACTCCACGAACATAAGAAAATTTTACAGCTTCCTGTTCCGACAACTCGTGTTTTCTTTCGAATGTAACACATGTGTATGCCTCAACCTTCGGTGTTCGAATGGCTCTTTCAGCGTTCTGCTTGTGTCCTTGCACACAAGTGTCACAGCTGACTTCAGTTTCATCAAACAGAAAGAGATTTAAAAATTATCATAGACTTTCTGTTGCAGTGTGCTGCTAACCTCTCAGTTACAGGATTCTGGTGCAGGAAATTCACCTATTGTCATTTCGATACCCGTCCGTCTTTGTCCGCCCATCCGTCTATATGTAAAAATTTGGAACTTCTAAATGGATTTACACGGTACGGGATTTTGTGCCTTACAAAAATTAATCAACATATTCCAAGTCTTGCTAAACGTGTAAACTGACGGACAATATACATACTTTCTTGCTCCTAATTCGAGCATAGCTTCACACGAGTATTCATCAGACTGAAAGTATTTAGGAAAATCGTAGACAAAAATGACACAAGCTACATGTTCAGTACAATGATCCGAAGTCTTTTATGAGTTTAATTAGACAAGCAGTGCCGAAAGCGCCAGAATGTTTACGCTATGCGCGTATTACTTCATATATTTTAGTGAAAACAACACCCATATAAACGCACCAATGCATTAACAACAACGTTCAAATGAGGTCATTACTGGGCTCCGATATAAAAAAAAATTAAACAAGCCTTACGTCTTCAAAAACAAGTAAAAGCTTCTGAAGTAGGGAAGACTAACTAACGAAAACCAGAAATTTCCTGGAAAATCTGTAAATCTCAATCCTTATCTTGAAACATACTGGAGTGCAGAAACGGCCTATTCTTTGACGAACAACATATTCTTACTGCAAGTGCATTTATTTTTATGCACGAATTACCACCCTTTACTGCGTTCAGAGGCATCTGGATTCCCCATTCTTGCACTTTCATCAAGCCCTTAAGTGTGTTCGTACTGTGTGTGGCTCCGGTATTGCATTGAAGTTATTTTCAATTTATATTTCCTCTAACAATCTATAACATTTTTGCTTTATTTTAAAATTGCTGCTTAAGAAATTATTCCACTTATGCCAGAATGCACGAACATCAATTCAGAGCTGCAGTTAACAGCACAAAATGCGACACTAAACATAGCCTCTGTAACTGTAACAACAGGATCCGTTGCTTGCAGGTTCCCTAATGAGCACTGCTTAGCGCCGACACGTAGTTCCACACTGCTTAAACCCTTCTGCTCTTCGGGCTTTACACATACCGGTGCTAAACCCAAATGCAGGCAGAAAATTAACCAACAAGAAAATCGCTGCCTTCTGAGATTCACAAAATTAGGCTCGTTAAATAATTATTTTTGTTATAAGAAAGACTTCTAACAGCTTTATCACCATTGCTTCCCAACCTGGGTACTTCGCAACAGATGGAATGTGCTGAAAACAGGGTGCTGACAGGAATATCAGTGCCTGAGTGAAAGTAACAGTACAGGGAGAAAGTACGATAACGCGGAGCTTCATAAGCACACCCTTCGCGGAACTACAACTAGGATGCTTTAACCTTTTAAAGCCTAGCGGTAACTTTATATACCGCCAGGTTTAACACTAAAAAATTCTACGTGGTGCCCACATTGCGTTTATGTGTTTTGCATGGGTCTCAGAACAAACAGCAACTTTCGCCTTATAAAACATTAAGAAACTGGGCTTTATAACAGAAGTGGAGAGTGTTCACAGCGCGGTACGCACTGACTCCTTATATAAAACAGATACGTGTTGTCTTTAAAGGGTTAATGCGGAGATGAGAGCGGCAAACAGGGGTCGTCATCAGTCGCTATGCAGCAATGCAGGTATGATGGGGTTCCTCTTTTTGCTGGACACACTCTGTTATTACCGACATTAAATCACGGTAGTGAACCTTCGGGTTTCATAGGCTGAGGGACATTTTTTACTAGATGGGTGAATGTTTCCTTTCCTGACACCCTGCTACATTAAGTTAGTAACTAGTTAGTCGCAAAAAATCGAAAATTTTCTACACTTTTTTCCAGTTATAAGCACGAGTGTCTGTATCTCTCTGGAGTAACTTGCGCGTGGCGAGTCCACGTTGTGCGAGTGTTGTTGTGGCGACTGTGACAACATGGCGACATAACAAACTCGCGAGAATTGTAAGGAATATTTATATTCCGGAATTTTAATGATACAAATTCTGTAAATAACTTGTGCTAGGAGGTGTACAGCTAGCCCCCATGTTAAGGGCTAGAATACAGAAATTTTCGTGGTGAAAGTGCTTAGCTTTGAGAATATTATACACGTCTATAGCACGGCACTTGCCCGGTATGGCTGTAACAGAAGTTTGGGCGGTATACTAAGTAACAATCACAAATATTGGTGGCATCATCCCATACCGATAAATAATAATGCTGCACCCAATCTTTCTGTAGTACTAATAACACCCCGCTTCCTTCTCTTTGCTTTTCAGGTAGACGTTTCTTTTGCAATTTGAGGATTTTACTTTTAACACACTTAATAATTGAATGTTTAAAGTTTTCTTCAACATAGTATTCACTGCCTTGTCCACTTGTTTCTTTTGTAGTCCCCATCCACACACAAATCGAACGTCGCTGCTATACTTACTTTGTCTTTCGCTTTGCTTCAAAGCCATGGAACTGTGGTCTACTACAGAAAAGGCAGTTACTCGATACGGTGATGCTTTACGAACTGAAATCAGTCCTACGAACGGAAATAGATGACGTGTGTGTGTCGTTACGCGAATGGCGATTTCCGAAAGATTGCTTTAATCTAATTTAAATTAAATTAGGTTTTAGAAATTTTACTTATGAACAGAAGGCTATGAAGTGGCCGCCAAGCGTCGGGAGACCTTGAGGCGTCGCGACGTAGCACATCGGTAAATCGATCACAAAGAGGCCGCCGCTGAGTGCTTTCCTACAGTTAATATTACAGTGTTCATTGTATTAAACCACAGGGCCTCAAGCACTGTCAGCACTCTTTCTCACAATTTGTAAAGGTGCGTCTGCACGTGCTTGAATTCGTGATCGTACTCCGCCCTGTGTGTGTCCATAAATGTGGACGGCTTCAAGAGCCCGAGTCCAAGCAGCGTTGGGGTAGAAGCCGCACTGCAAATAGAGGACCACCAAGCTGCACTGCAGTTTCGTTATTTCAGGCCACTTAAAGAAAAATCTGCACATAGCCAGCAAGAATCACTGCATCACGAGCACAAGCATGAATGTTCTGGACGGAACTTAACAGTGCGTTACTCAGCCCGCAATGCGGTTTATTCTCCAAAACAGAATTAATCTAAGTAACATTTAAAATTTCAATTCCCACCGCAGAGTAAAGAAACTACAACTCTATTAGGAAGATCAACCAGTTAATGATGTGTACGGATATAAATGCTGTTTAGTTGTAATCATGAGAAACAGACATATTCTGTGCTCAAAATGAAAGGTATTTTAATATTACATATAGCTGTACTTCAAAATACAGCAGTAGGTAGCCGCTACTGCTGTATTTAATAAGTTTCAATGGCTACACGACCCAACTATTTCTTCAGTATGACCCTCGAAATGTACAAAGTAATTCCATACATTGAAATCGTGTTCCTTTTGTGTGTGAGTGTGTGTGTGTGTGTGTGTGTGTGTGTGTGTGTGTGTGTGTGTGTGTGTGTGGATAATGCATTTTCAGAAATCACTTGAACATACTCTCATAAGAAAATTGTGTTGCTTTTTGGATCACACACTTCTCCGCGGTAAATTTCTCCAAGCCGAAGGGCATCATACAAACGTAGGGTCAGACTCACATACAAGCATTTCGACAATTCGCTTCGCCATGCTGTTTTAAAGCAGTAAAACAGATAATACTTTGAAAGAATCAGGAAAAAGCTGCAAGAGTATTTTTAAATATTAATTCAAAAGTATTAACCAAAAGCTTCGTGTATACCTCCCACCCCACAAACTTTGCATTTCTCTTCCGGTTTTCAATTGTAACTTTAGCACCTATAATTTGAGGCCTGACCTAAAGCACTGAAGATTTATTACTATCCCTTACTTTATTTCAAGTGTGTAAGAGAATTTTATTTACTCAAAAACGTCCAGACCGGCCCTAAGGCCCACTGCGCCTCCTGTTCAACGGGAACTGGATATTCTCTCTGCGGGCCTACAGCGGCCGGAGCATGATGTTGGCCACTCATCTCCATCTAGAGCCGGAAGTTAAGAATAAGTGGAGGCATACTTCTACTCCCTTATATGCCTTCATGGCGTGGAGAAAGGTTACTTTACTTTTTTCACCAGCAATCTAAATGATGATTCGTGATCATTATTATTATTAGAGTGAAGGGACGCAAGCCCAAACAGGTTTCTCTCTCTGAGTTAATACTGAGAAGGCCATGAACAGTAATTTTCAAAACAAGTTTGGCAAATCTGTCTACACCTCAATGGCACGGACTCTTGATACGGAAATTGGAAATACACAATAATTTGCTCTCATCCACGTAAAATTACGCAGCTTGTATGGCAATGCTATTAACGCCACGCTACATAAAATGTGTGCATGCCTGGCACTAGCAGCAGCATATCCTGCACTGCCCTTCCCCATTATGTAAACAGGCGAACCATAACGTTCTGTTAAATTAATAGCTCTTCCCTGTAGCTCTAGACCACGCATACATTGAAATACTTCCTTATGTCGATACCGCAAAGCTATATTTGTTACAAATACGTGACTTTATATTCCTATAAAGACAAGAGCAGATGAGCAGACATAAAACACTCTTCTTTCCACGCGCCCTTCGACTCTCACTTACTAAACTGATAATAAAACATACTCGGCTATTAGTTGATCAAGAAGGGACTCTGTTCGCTTTTGTTTGTTTTGTATCTGTCTCTCTTTCTCTTTTCTCGTTCGGTCGTTCGTTCGCAAGCCCAGGTTCAGTCCTAAGGTAGGCCTACTTCATGAGGGGCCTGTGGTGGCCGAAGTGGCCCTTCGATTTTCCCCTGACAATTATTTTTTCACCAGTGCTTCGCACTCATCTGTAATCAGGGGCTGCTACAATTAATCGACAGTTCAACAGTGATTTCTTTACGTTTTGGCAACCCTAGGGGACCTAGGCCTCCTATATGAGGTTCCTCGCTCACACTCGGACACACCACACTCGGTAGGACTCCTCTAGATGAGTGATCGGCCCGTCGCAGAGACCTCTACCTAACAACACACAATATCCACAAGAGACGGATATCAATGGCAGCGGCAAGATACGAAACCGAAACTCCAGCAAGCGAGCGGCCGTAGACCCACGCGTTACAGCGCGCGGCCACTGGGATTGGCAGTTCAACAGTGATGCTGTAAGTCAGTTCAGAAGCAACACATATTCAGCCAGTCAGCTAAAGGCGGGAACTAGCAGCCTTGTGTTCGGCAGTGCAAGTTTCAAATCCTGACCACAGTACAGACTACACAGACTAAAGTTTTTAGTGATTTTACTCACTCCCGCGAGGCAAATGTCTGCACAGCACCCCAAATTATACCATGACCGCTTCCTTTCACATCTTTTCCAGTTGATTAGTTAATATCGTTCAATTATTCGAAGCTCTGTACTCTGAGTTTCTGACTCTTTCGTTAAATTGGAGAAAAAGGAAGCAATAAGTCACTTAACATAGGTTACCTCCTGACACAGAAGGATTTGTAAAAATTTAAGAACTGCTTCGACTCTGGATCCCGCATACTAATCCTTAGACTTGGCGACTTGGCAGTAGGAATGAGCCAAGCACGTATGTGGCACATGGCCATGCCAGTACATACCCACACGTAGTCCCTGCTGGTAGGAGAAACGGGATCCTGTAAGAGCCACCTTTATGTTTCAGGCACGTAAAATAAATTAGCAAAAGAATTTGCTATTCTGCCATTATATAAGTTAGCAATCAGATATAGTATTGGATATGTAACTGAGCAGAACACGGCACCAATAACCGACACTGACCGTACGCGCGAATCGGTACTATCTTTGCCAAGGACAGTTCAGATTATTATGCGAGATAGCAGTAGCTGTCAGTGCATACTGTTAGTTAGCGCTTCTCTAGATGTCAGTGGCAATAGTTGCTTCCTTAATAGAACGTTATATTGGACAGCGTGTATTAGGCCTATCGTCTGAAGCATACTTTATATATACACGGCATT
This sequence comes from Coptotermes formosanus, assembly GCA_013340265.1. Taxonomy (NCBI): domain Eukaryota; kingdom Metazoa; phylum Arthropoda; class Insecta; order Blattodea; family Rhinotermitidae; genus Coptotermes; species Coptotermes formosanus. The sequence goes on along the minus strand of BLKM01000839.1, from coordinate 547,005 downwards.
TCTGAAGCGGCCTCTTCTTCCGTCCTCAGGTAACAGTAACATAAAACCTGTTCTACCCGATCCATTTTATTGAGCTATTCTATAGCACCAGACAACAGTAGTTCTACTCAGGGTACGTGGTGTGTACTGTAAATATCCAAATCAGTAGCATGCGATAAGAAAATAAGCATCTCATATAAACTGCAAAATAAAGCATATGACCTCAGAAGAATGGCAGTTTTACGGTTATGGCCAAAACAAGTAAAGAGGGTCCATGGTGGGGGGGGGGGGGCGGATGAGGGGCGGTGAATGCACAGGCGAAACAAACAAAACGTAAAACATGTCACGAAACTGTTATTTCCTGTGTTGTAAGGGCACAGCCGTATGGAGTTCATATCTAGGCTTCGCTGGCTGATAAACATGCTGAAAAGTTTAAATGCGCGTGCAAGAAAGTAGGCGGTTCCTAACACAACCGTCGTGGATGCTGGCACCATCATCCACCTAAGCACAGTGTAAACGTAGAATCACTTGTGAAAGAAGTGAGCTTTCTGCATCTGTCCTACACTTCTGTCTTGTCAAAGTTTCGGGCAGGTGAGAGAAGATACGACGAATGTCACGATTAAGGACTTTGGGATGTGAAACCGTGAGGTAGCGTACAGGGGCTAGACGGTTTTAAGGAAACCCATTACCTACATTATTATGGCACACTTACGATGGCGGAATAGATTCCTCTAAAACATATCTATCTACAAAACTACATGGCGTCACAAGCCGGAACACAATAACAATTATATCATCGCAAGACTGTCGAATGTCAGTATTTGAATCTTTTGAATTCCGCTTATACATTGAAATTATAAAGTGAAACATTAAAACACTCTGAAGGTACTTGGAAACAGGGTTGGCTTAAACCAATAGGGGAAACAGGCTGTCACCAAGAGCGGTAAAATTTGCGAGAAAAGTCAGGAATCAGCAATACAGGGGGGCTATTTTGACGACTGGATTTTACGGATCTTAAAGACTACCGTTACCATTGCTTCTACTGTGAGGATGCTGTCATAGGACAGTCGTGTATTTCGCCTCATCAGTCAGAACATTAGGTTCATCGTGCGGGGGAAAGGGCTGGCAAGCCTAAGCATCGACTGCGGCGGCAATGAAATTTGAGCCGGACCTGCTTGAAAACACACAAGGGGAAAACCCCGCATCAGTTATTTGTAAGGCCTGCAACAGAAGTTATCAGATCATAAGTGGCTTCACCCACTCAAGCATATTTTAAAAGACATTACAGTCGGAGGGTATGTCACTGCGCACAGCATAAATCAAATAAGTGTTAGCAAGTAGTCACACTTTTGAGCAAACAGCATTCGTGTTTTATTAAATGTGAGGAACTGGCTTGACGAGTTGATCAACTATCAGCTTATGACGGATATAGTGATTATTTTCAATAGCCGGAAGATATCGTGACGTTCCGTCCGAGGCTAGAACCTGGTATTTCCTCAGTAAAATGTTCTAAATGAAAGAAAACCTGCCGTTCGTCATAAAAGTGACTAGGCTAGATGAGGTGCTGTGCGTAGCAAAACCAAGTGCGTAAACACACAGCACAAACACCGCAAAAGATAGGTCGCGGCATCTCAACGTGTTAGGTCTGTTGAAATATTTATCACGAGCCCGCAGACCTGGCGCCATGAACCCTGAGGGCGACGTCGCGTCCCGATGCGTCAGTAAGAAGCGTCGTGATGGAAACTGAGTGTCGCGTCTGACTGCGAGCGTCATGTCAAGAAAAAACTGGGAAAATAAACGCCCACTTAAGTTCCGTACAAATTGGGGAAGAGATTTTTAGGGCCTCCTTCCTCTTAGTCAATTGGCACCGGGGTGCTTGCCCGGTGGTAAAGCGGCCGAGGCGTGAAGTTGACCACTCCTCTCTATCTAGTGCCAAGGTTAAGAATGAGTGGAGTTATACCTATTCTCTCTGTATATGCCTTCATGGCGTGGACAGAGACTTTACCCTTTTTACCTTTACAAATTAAAAAGCTATATATAGCGACGGCTTCTTTCAGTATTTTCAAAATTTTGAGCGGATTTTAAATCATCGGAACTAACAGAAAGGCCGACGAAGTTTACCTGTTATATTTAACTGTCGTAGTTCTAGTATAAATTGGAAGACTAAAATTGAGGCGATTCAGGTAAAAAATTAACGATTTGACGTCATCGCCGTTATGACTGTGAGTGGCGGGACTACCCTCCTCACACCACTCAAAATATCCACATACACGTTTAGTAACCAGAGAAATTAACGCAAATTTTCGTATTTCTCGAAACAATACGCTAATAACAAGTCAGAAAATGAAAGAAAAGTATAACAAATCTCATGTTTTCCTTTCCTCGTGCCTGTAGACAACACAAAAACCGATGATCCCGGTCTGCTGGGATCTGTCGCTGCGCAGTTACCACTGTTCCTTAAATCAGCGACGCGTGTGCATCTCTGACTGGCGAAGAATGCCGGAAGTAGCGTACAGGGAAGCTTGTTCGCCTTTTTAAATACAGCATAAGCAAGCGTTGTTTCGCGTGATACTATTATTCATCTTGGAATATGGTGTGTGTTACTAAAGCCGCCGAAAGCTGAACACAGCTCCACCGCGATGAGAAGCAAGTGGGTTTATTTGTCTGCTGTGAACCGGCAGTCTCAGAACAAACCACTGCATCTGTCTGCGGGCAGGAGGAAGTGAGATGATGCACAAACGTCATGTGGCAGAAGCAACGCTCAATGTGCGGGCAGTACGGGTCCCAGTGTGTAGCACAACCGTTACGCGAGGATTTACTGCATGCGAAACTGCAGCAACCTGGCCTGTTTCACCTCCCAGTGTATCGTGGTACCGAGTAAACTCATGTATCTGCGTGACTCCGCCCAAATCAACGGAATAACGTTTCAGAGTGTACGCCACGACTAGAGAACCGAGGTCCACCGTTACGTGAGTGAGACAGGTGTTGTAGCCACACACACACACACACACGCGCGACAGAACTCCGCGTTGCAACAGGGGAGACAAATTCATTCGTATTGCACTCTGCTGTTCAGAACACAACGCGAAAACGACGGGAGTCCGTTATAACGGAGAGCAAGAATTTTAATTCTAGGAATAGTGCGGTCAGTAGAACTGAAGGGCAAACTGAAAATCTTAATATATGTGTCACATCTGTTACATATGTGAGTCAACACAAGATTATTCCGTATTTTCAAAGTACGAATACAACCCAGAAATGAATTACTCTGACGCCAGGTGCAGAGTTGAGGGGTTTCGCACAAGAAATGACAATTTAACTCTTGCACATTGAGGTAAAAAGGTTGCTGCTAATCCGTTCATTAAGAACACTTTGGGAGAGACTATGTGACTCAGTCTACTGTACATGGTGCATTCATTAAGCAATTCTGTGCCCAAGAATCATGTTATCGACCATATCAGTTCTTAACAGTATGATGTAGCGTACAGATTAAAACGTTATCAGAATGTTAGCAAACAGTTTAATTTAAGCAACACGTTGGCCTGTGTACTTCGAAGTCCTATACCATACGCGTATTTGGCTGTCCTTGTTTGCGAGATCCGACGTTCTCACAAGGGCCGAAAAGAAAAGCTTTCGGTCTTCTGAGATTTGACTCTGTGTAGACTGTGAAGCAGGTACAAACGTTTCTCAGCACCCTGCTGTCTCTACCTTCAGGGCAGAAGAGTACACTTCTAAGCCTTTTTACTTGCTGCCAATCTTCAGCGCAGAAGTGCATTTCTACACTGAAAAAAAAACAGAAGCAACTAGAAGAGTCTACACGCTCACTTATCCCAAAGACGAACACAGCAGATCCCTCCGAAACGTCGTTACCTACCTACAAGGCAACACGGTTTCACTTCTTCATATTCTGTCATTACTGCCGAGTTCACTAGCAGCCACACCTCCGGACTGTTCGCTGTGACAAACCTATTTCTTATTCCCGCTTGTGAGCAAATTCAGCTATTCTTCCGGTCAGTGACACGTATTGGCAGCCGCGTGCAACATGCAAGCGACAGGCGAGGTGGCTGGAACATGTGTATGTTGCTCGGTTTATGGGCGGTGTAGCAAGTGCATAGAGTACTTGGGCGTCGAATGACCCAAGATGAATTGAGGAGGATGTGGAAGGATGGCTTCTGGAATATTTGAAGGGAACATTCCAGCACATTCATCGAGAAAAAGAAAAGAAAAGGCCCTTACTCATGCAGGATGAGATCCGAGGGCTCACGAAAATTTATATTCACATTCTGTTCTTGGGAGGCATGGCAATTTTGAAGTAAATGGGTACTTGTACTTCGAAGAAACGTAGGTACTGTCTCCATCTTCATGATCTCCAGAACAAAACAACGTTTAAAATCGAGAGCACCGCAGTAAGAATCGGTCACGACATTTACTGGCCTGCCATAGATTCAAACCAAATCTCTCTGGCATATGGAACAGCAGTTCTAAACACTAAATTGTGACACACGTTTTACGTCATTACCGCCTCTGAGAAATGTAGCTCATTAGATTCAGAACCAACTGGCACACGAATAGATTCGGTATCCTATACTTTTACAGGGGCAGCCGGGATAGCGTAGTCGGTATAGCGACTCACTACGGTCTGGAAGGTACAGATTTCCAAACACGGTGGGGCGAGATTTCCCGGCCCCGAGGCCCACCCAATTTCCTATATCATGGAAACCGAATTTATTTCCTGGGTTTAAGTGGCCGCGGCGTGGCGCTGGCCATCTCACCCCCGTCTAACGCCGAGGTTGAGAATGGGTAGAGCTACACCTCCACCTGCCCTCAGTGCCTGCTTGGCATGTTACCAGGCATCCTTTACCATTTTGCACTCTAACAGAAGAACATCACAAAATAAGCAGCGCAGTCACAACTCGCAACCCCACTTTTCTATTGCTGACTACCAGAAGTACAGAACTTGTGTTGTAGTTTGTGTCGTTCTTTACGAAGCAACGTGAAACGCATTGTGTGGCGCCTGTCTGTCCGTGACCTGGTGTCAGCGACTAAACCCTTTGTCGGTTGTCCACGACATTCGGTGTAGGTGTCATGCACAAAAGTCAAAAAAGTGTGTGAAAGTAGCTACCATATAGGAAGAGTATGCAAACCAGAGGGGCCCACAAATAGAAGGGGTCCACGACCACAACGCAACAAATTACTGGTTTTACACCAACCTTTCGGGTGAATACAAGCGTATTCGACAGAAATCAAGCAACAAAAAATAAATAAACAAACCTCTTTAATGGAAAGCCCAGTTTATTTACAATTTTATAGAAGTTAATCACGCACTTCATGGGTCGAAAGGGAAGGGTCCTCTGCAAACTTTGCACTAGGGCCCAAATATCTTAACTACGCCACAGAACACGCGTAAATTTCGTGAAAATCGGCTCAGTGATAGCCCTACTTTACTTAAGGGCATAAATGAATTTCTACCATCACCTTCCATATCCACTCACCAATTTTGGTTTAATTCGGTATAGAATATCATCACGAAATGCTGCTGAGCAGTTGAGAGTTTCGTGAAATTTGACGTGGTCAAAGCATAATTTACTTTGGGGCGTAAAAGAAACTTCGCTCTTTTCTAGATTTTTCTGCCGATATCAATAAAATTCCGTACAGAGATATCCAGAACAGTTTACTGGGCCGTTGCGAGCTTCATGAAAATTGGTGTGATGAAGGTCACATTTTACTTATTGACGTAAATAAATGTTTACAATGTTTTCTACGTCTCTTCCGACTTGGATACAATTCGGAACAGATGTCTACAAGCAGTTACTGAAAAAGGCGTAATCAAAGCCGTACTTTGCTTAGGGATGTAAAGTGATTTCTACCAGTACTTCCCACATGCATTTTCCGATCTGGATGAAATTGTGTGTATGTGTTGTGCAAATAATGCCTCTTCGAGAAAATTGGCACAGGGATGGCCGCACTTACTCCTGTACCGCGAAACTGATCCCAGTGGCCGCGTTGCATAAGGCGTAGGTCTGCGGCCGAGAGCTTGCTAGGGCTGCGGGTCCGAATCCCACCGGGGACATGGATGTTTGTCTTGTACAGTGTTTGTGTTGTCAGGTAGGGGTCTTGCGACGGGCCGATCCCTCGTCCAGAGGAGCCCTACCGGATGTGGTGTGCGCTTGAGTGTGACCAAGTGAAACATCAAAAACCCTGTATACCTACTCTGAAGACGTAAGTAGAAGAGGGAAAGACTACAAAAAAAAACAGTGAAACTGTATGGCACTCTGACAGTACAGAATGTCTTGATAAATCTGTGTGCTATGTCTCGGAGCAACACATTTTCAATACCCTTAAGCAGTATAAAATCCCTAACATAAGGCGAGGTTTCTTCCATAAACAGCCGCAGAGAAAGTACGGTTCGCCTTATAGGCGAGGCCTACGGCACTTCCCAGTAACAGGTTATTTTTCAGTACATAGTGACTAATAATGGCTTTGTTCTTTCTCATTCAGTATTCCAATGAAAGCTCAGTTTTCAGTTGCAATTTAAATCTTTTTAATGTTCTGTGTTTAAATAGGCCACAATCGCATCCTTCCACATCCCGTTCAGTTCATTTTTCATTATGGTCCAGCCATTTGAGGCCCCCAGTCTGCAATAAAACGTTTTAAATACGCCATGAAATAAAATACATACGTATAACATTAGGCTATTATTTTGTAAGAAATTATTTAAGTACGGTAGATACTTTGCTACCTTAAATTTGTCATACATAAGGCCAAATTTTGCTCTGAAACCATGCAACTCTTAACAAACAACTTCTCAGATACAATGCATACTTTCGTTATCCATCTCCACAACAAACTTCACATTCCAGCACTAACGGTTCATTATTTAACTTCATTTAACCTTAAGGTAATGCACAGTTAATTCAGCAGCCATTTTTTTTTACATCCTACATTTACCTTCAAAAATGTTTCTTAATTTCCCAAGATCTATTAGTATGCACAGAGTGCATAGTGCATGTGGTGCCACCGTAGTTTCCTTCGTAAGTTCGCCAAGCTTATTACTGCTAATTGTACGAAATTAGAGGGTAGGGTAACCTCCATGCTATAAGGTACCAGACTCACTGACAATGAATCGACTTGTTCGGAAGTCGAAATGGGAGGACATTCGGACAGACTCAGACGGACAGATTGGCAGCATCTTGATCTCACAAGCCTACTACGTTTCCTTAAGAAAGGAAAGTAAGCTAAGGGAAATGACCTAAAATGTTTGAAAGCAGTGCTCGTCTGTAAATTTCCGCGAATTATACAGAAGTTTATTCCTGATAAATTTAATCAAAGACAAGAGTTCTATCGACAAGCACGTGGACTTGCAAACGGTCATACTATCTGTGATCGGGCTCCGAGAATGCTTGTGCTAAAGAGCACATATCATAGCATAGACCCTTCGTCTCACTGCACGAGCTGGTTCTTAAATGTCTTAATGCGTGTTCTGACGCTTATTTACAAATGAAAATCCTTGGTATGTAGGTCACAGTGTGTTACACCAATGACGAAACGTGAAAAATTAACTCAAACATAACAAATGAAACTCGGCAAGTGCATGCAATGTGTTAACACTACAAGCGCTTCACACCCGCGTTGCTTGCTGTTAGACTAATCTAAGGTTAATTTATCTGCAGCTATAGGAACGTACATACAAGTCATACACTAGTTCCTATGGGATATAGGGATTACCAATCACCGTAAGGCCGGACTTGCAGAAGCTTCTGAAACATCGATTACAACACAAATAGGCCTATCGGTTACCATGACAACTTGTCAAGTGGAAGAAGTGTTTAACACAATTTCAGTGTAACGTACTAATATATGACGTCGTGAATATTTTATACAAAAAGTGTGGGATGCAAGACAAAGAAATGGACGAAACTATCCGTAAATATTTTACCATGACGATTTAGGTAACAGTGAAGCTTAGAAGCGCTGGTAGCTACCTACGAAATTAAAAGAAACTCAGAAGGCATTACGGATGTGAAAGCCATTTTCTTGTTGCAGTTTTGTGAATCTTACCAGCTACATTCAAACAAAGTTTGAAATGATTTTATTCTTTCTGTTAATTCTAAATTATATTAAGTTGTGCAGTAAAAGTTAGTTCCCACAACCATCATATCAAAGGACTTAAGTACGAGCAGTCATATGAAAGAACACCCCCCCCCCCAATACCCAATCGGGAAACTAAAAATGTAATAGACATTCCGTCGCCGATATCACGCTCAGGAAACTCAGAGTCAACAGACTACAAGGTTTACTGGGCGACATGCCTTTGACACAGGCATATGCAGCAAGTATATGGATTATTTCAGAATCGATTCCAACAATTCCCACGCCGTCGAAACTGTTCTGTCAATCGCACAGACAAAACTGAACCAGCTAAAAGCAAATCCTTCCAGCCAAGGCAACAAAATAACAAACTACAGTAGCGTTTCCCCCTATACACGAATAAACACAACTCACTTAATACCCTTATCAAAGTACGTCTTCGACTGCAAGAGCGGGAACCACGTACATTCACGCGGGTCCCCCCCCCTTAAAGAACAAGCAATATAAGATCCGTATTTTATCTGACAAATATCTTTTGTCACTTCTGAGACCAATGCACGCAGTGGCAAAGAGTGCAGCGATCGTCGATCTTCAAATTTGCCGTGAGTCGAGTTCTAAGCTTTGCCGTTGAGTGTACTGCAGTTAATATCGGGATTGTAAATGCTATGCTTATTTGCAGGAGGTGTACGCCTGTTTATGTTGATTACGTTCTGCGTTCGCAGTAGCCCACTGAAACGGCACGTCTTAAGGAATAGAGAATATGCAGCCAGTTTTGTTGTAACCTCGAGAAACCAGCTTCTGAGACATAATAAATGCTGTAAAAAGCCTTTCCTGATGACGCCATGGGTATAACCTAAAACTATGAATGGTGCTTCAAAGTGGCCAAATTAGGTCGAGGATTTTGAAACTCCAGGTGGCCCACTGTCAAGTCAGACTGTTGGTAATGTTTAAAAACAAAAGTGCGTCAAGCCTTCAATGAGGACAGACGGCATATGATTAACGATATTTTTAACATTCTAGCCTATCATAGGGTACATGTGAACGCATGTAACCAAAAATTTAAACATCTGGCCGACAGCTGCAAAATTTATGCCCCGCCTGATGAATGACGACCGAAAAAAAATTTCTTTGTGCAAAACCCTGCAATATCAGGCCCCAGAAATGAGAGATACTTCTTTTCTAAAACCTTCCTGTTCCCAAAGATGAAAATGCAGTTAAAGAGAAAAAGATGCCAGGATGTCGCAAAAGTTCACACTCTGTCGCAGGCGGCGCTGGACACCTTCACGAAACGGGACTTCCAGAGATGCTTCCAGTAGTGGGAAAGGGTCTGGTTGCGGCGTATTAACTGCGAAGGCGACTTCTCTGAATGGGTAGCCTGCCCTAAACATTTATCTGGAACCCCATATTTACATACGAATTTCGATAATTTCAATCAAAAGTACTCGTAGAAGGGAACCACCCATATTATACAGTATTTATTTCTATTTGGTTCCCCAGAATCGTGGAATGTCTACGAAACTTGGGCCGCAGGAAGTTCCATTAAGCTCTGAGTTCATTCCTTAGGCACAGAACGGAAGGCAGCCTGGTTTGTGAGTTCTACATAATTCAGAGTGACGAATCTTACGAAAAACGCCACACCTCGTCAGGAATCAGATTTGTTTGGCATATGATGCACAACTCCATTTCAGGCTATGAAATACAGCGCTTCATTACACACCCTCTCACTGGTCGACCTCCAAGCACAACGCAAAAACAAGCTTGTGTGCAACGCAAAGCATGAATTTACATTCTGGTCAAGTTGCTATGACCTGCCTCACTACCGCACTGTGGGAGGAAAGTATTGTCGGACAGAGAGGAGTACGAATTTGACATTTGTAGTCGTTTTGCAGGTGGATGACGACAGATGTTTAAGACAAACAATCTATCTATTCCAGTTAAAAACATATTGGGCTGAGGGTTTGTCGTGTTTTATGAGAGTTAATTCTGTTATGCGAGATATAAGATTACCTTTCTGTTGTGTTCCATCTGGTTAGAGTTGTGCATAAAGTCGACTCTACGCTTATTATAAACTTAATACATACAAAAATCCCGACGCATGGAAAGCGACAGACGCTTGATGTTTTTAACAGGATCTATGTATTTTCTCTGCAAGCGTCGCAACCAGATAAAGGATACTCCACCCACACTATCATGGCCAAAGCCTTACTCCTGAGTAAAGATAAGTATATTACAGCCCAGTGTGTGAAAACAAACACAGCATATTTGACTTTTAGAAGTTTCAGCCCATACCACGCATATTCTTCCAGATATCGCCACCATACGCCTCTCGTCAGACATCAGAAAGACTCCCGCTTCTCCCAGGACGTGACAGTTTTCCTCTTCAGTGCCTGAGTCCAGGGAGTACAGTTCCTCGTAAGGCCAAAGGTTCCTCAGTGCAATCCCTGGCACTTTACACAAACTGATCGTTCATTAACCTTTTAAAGCCTAGCGGTAACTTTACAGACGACCAGGTTTAACATTAAAAAATGCTACGTGGTGCCCACATTGCGTTGATGTGTTTTGTACAGATCTCAGAACAAACAGCAACTTTCGCCTTATAAAACATTAAGAGATTGGTTTTTATAACCGAAGTGGAGAGTGTTTACTGCGCGGTACGCACTGAGTGCTTATATAAAACAGATACGCTTCGTCTTTAAAGGGTTAAACTGTTCAGAATAGACGTCAGCTGGTCCATACCCTTAACGACATAACGGCACTTCACACTGAAGTCCCTTTTAAAACTACTGAAATTAAAATTGCAGTAGTGTAAGCTTGTGGGTCATGGGGGAACAGCTGGATTACCACATTAAGGGAGGTGTACACTGATGAGGAAAATCTGCACTTAAACTGAGGAATCTAAGACAGTGTTATAAAGCAAGAAGCTGAAGACGAAATTGTCCAAATAGTACATTAAACAACGCATGCGATCGGCTTTCGACGAAAACTGCAGCTGACACCCTTAAGCCGCTCCTAGATGGCCAATGTTATTGCCTTGAATTAATAGTGCGCAATATGATTCTCCCTAGACGACGCAATATTATTGTGCAATATTTCATTTTGCTCGTGCGGTTAAGACAAATAAATACCTTGAGTGATACTGGTGCACCTTGTGTGGCCGTTGCTTTAGCCCTGTGTTTAAAAAAGAAAAAGAAAATTCTCCGCTGGACCAAAGAAGGGTACAAACCGAGACCGCAACACACACACACACACAAATCTTACGACATACTTAAAACTGAGTCAGCCAAACGACTACAGAATTGTCTGCGGTTGGATGGTCCACCATTTGCCGAGCTACTCGAGATCTTTACCCCTATAACTGCTAAAAGAAGCACATGCAAGGGACAGTCACTCTCACGCAGCTTTTATCCATTACGCTAGGCTATTTGGGCAGTGTAAGTGATTTTGAAGACCCGAAATTCATAAATTCTACATCTCCTCAATCCCATTGGAGACGTGTTTACTACTCGACAGACACATAGTAACTGAATGAATACTGCACATCTCTATCCACAGACTATTCAGCATACTGCACAGTATATTGCTTCAATCAAACAGCATTTGAGTGACACAATATATTATGCGACCCTTCAATATCACCCCTTAACGGTCAATAATACTGTGCAATATTAATTTCAGCAAAAAACTATTGGCTGTCTATGGATACCTTTAACCCTTTAAAGACGAAGCGTATCTGTTTTATATAAGAACTCAGTGCGTACCGCGCTGTAAACACTCTCCACTTCGGCTATAAAAGCCAATCTCTTAATAATTTGTAAAGCAAAAGTTGCTGTTTGTTCTGAGATCCACACAAAACACATAAACGCAATGTGGGCACCACGTAGACTTTTTTAATGTTAAACCTGGTGGTATGTAAAGTTACCGCTAGGCTTTAAAAGGTTAAGGTGAAAAAGTGACATAGATTCCGTACGATTACAACAGGCTTGGAACTTACACCAACGAATTCCTCGTCTTGGCTGAAGATATTCACATGGTCATTCTGAGGACTCCTGCTACAAAGAGCACTATCTTGGGTGAGGGGGGATATACTTGGCCCCTTAAATACACCTGGAAGCGGACGGTGTGTGGGAGGGTGACCAATCAAACAACCATAGACAAACTATAAAAAAGTATGTGAAGAGAAATACACAGGAAGTCCATTTCATAGCGTCCCTGAGCAAGGCAGGTTTATCGCATGGGAAGCCTGCGTCCACCGGGAATTCAAAGCATTTCGAGGCTCATCTGGGAAGCAGGGGAACTTGAATTTCAGAGAAAAAACGGACTCTAAATTCCCGCGGATGCATGCTTTCTAGGCGACAAATTTTCATGGCAGCTGCTGTGCTCAGGGCCGTGAAATGGACACCTGTACAGTGTGTAGTACAAAAGGACTGAAAATGTAAATAACAGACAATTTAATGAGTAGCAGCAGCAGGTAATGTGATGCCTGTGAGGATGGAATATCAGGGGAGAAGAATTAGAAAATTACTACTGTCGTGTGCAAGTGATTATTATTATTATTATTATTATTATTATTATTATTATTATTATTATNTGCAAGTGATTATTATTATTATTATTATTATTATTATTATTATTATTATTATTATTATTATTAACAACACCATCGCCAAACAATAAACTTGTCATAAAAAATGCCTGTAAAAATTATCACCACGTACCACGGGAAGTATACATCCGGTCCAGTTTTCTTTGTACGGATTTTTCTTCCTGAAGGCAGAAGGCGAAACACTGAACTATTGTTGTGCAAGTGACTCGCTCTTAGCCTTCCGCTTAAATGGTTCACTGGCCAGAAAGTATTGCGACAACTGTACAGTTCAAAGTTCTTAATGAAGGTACTGCCCAGCGACCGACAATGACAAAAAGGTACTAAGAATATGTATCATTTTGACTTAGACTGTAAGAGGCAGAGACAGAAAGGAAATTAGATTCGTCTGTTTTACTCTAACATTTACTGCGATATTTGATCCGAGTTAAGTACAATTCACTGTTTCGTTCTTTCTCTGTTCATCATACATATGTACGAAAGTCAACGTTTATTCTGGGCTTCAATTAAATAACATCAGAGAAATTGTGACTGCCATGTTCGCGGAAAATCGGACGTTGCGATAAGTCTGCGCATGTATTTTGGGACAACACAATGATTACGGCAAGTGCACAGATACGTCCCCAATTATTTTAAAAAGGAAATATTTTTTGAAATAACTGCAGGGTTTAATCTGCTTTCTTTCTTCTGGCCTGAGTATTACATTACATAATCATGCCATAATGCCTAAGCTTTATTTCCATAGAACTGTTTGTAATTTCTGTACCTTTCTACCTGATATCTTGCACAGCCTACAACCATTCCGCCGCTCACATCACTTTGTCTAAATACATACAATCTTGCAGCGTTAGTAAAGCTATTCCCTAGGAATGACGTTAGTACGAAATTTGTCGTTGTAGGTGGCACGACAGTGTGTCAGATGACAGCAAGAGGAAGTTACAGTGAAAGCGGTTACTGGTAGGTGTCAGCATACCAATGCTCTAAAATCAAAGGACTAATCCAATAAAATTTCGACGTACATTCCGATTCTGCATAAAAGTCTGCATCACAAGTGTTCCTCGGCTTTATTGTAAAGCAGCAGTTTTACTTGAGACCACAAAAAAGAATTAGCAGGGCAAGTTTTTGGCACTCCTATTTATTTTTGGTCTGTCACCCACGAGTACAATGCTTCATCGTCTTATGATTTGACTAAAAACAATATAAAGAATAACTTCAAATCGGAAGCGAAACTAACTGGATAAAGGAAGTCTTCTTCAATGTTTGTAATCTGGGACCTTTCAGCACTGCGATCGCCTCTTCGAACTTCACTCGGGTTGTGGACGTATGTAGAATAGGAGTTTTGGAATAAATTTCTCGCGAAAATTCGTCGCAGTTTTGAAGAGTGTTGATCCGAAACTTAGGGCCTGGGCCTAACAGTATGTTCTCAGACCTTATTTTTAGAATATATTTTGCACTAACACTATCACCGTTTTGGTTGGGTAAAACAACAAAAGTAATTAGAACACGTACACAAGACGAGGCCACTAAAACTCGGCGTCTGCAGCCCACCTTTTCTTCGAAGTAATGAAATTAACCTTTTAAAGCCTAGCGGTAACTTTACGTGCCAGCAGGTTTAACATTAAAAAATTCTACGTGGTGCCCACATTGCGTTTATGTGTTTTGTATGGATCTCAGAACAAACAGCAACTTTTGCCTTATAAAACATTAAGAGACTGGTTTTTATAACCGAAGTGGAGAGTGTTTACAGCGCGGTACGCACCGAGTCCTTATATAAAACAGATACGCTTCGTCTTTAAAGGGTTAATCTTGGCATTACTGTGAACGGATAATCTTCATTAACAATTTCCGCTCTCAGCAAATTCCAAATTTGAAAGTACGCTAGCCTATCCGTTGCAAACTCAAGCCACTAGACTTATCTTTTATTTTATGACAGTGATTTCAGGCTTTCGCCGCGATGTTAATGAGATCTGCGCTCTTCTGGGATATTACGCAGAGTCGAGTGGTAATCCTTTACCGACGTTTCGGGACAACATGTCTGTCCCATCTTCAAGATTGTACCGAAACGTTGTCCCAAAACATGGGTGAAGGGTTACCACTCGGCGCTGCGTAATATCTGAGAATAGTGCACAGTTTTTATTTTGCAGTTTACTGAACGACGCTGTTTGTGGCTCAAACCATGTAAAAGTATGACTCGGATACCAGGAAAATTTAAGAATTGGCAAGGACTTAGAAGGAAGCAGTCGTGGCCTGGTTGATATACAATCCCTGCATTGGCCTTCAGGGACTTAACCACGAAAACAATCAAAACAGACGGGGTTCTGTCCGAGATTCGAAGAGGACGCTCCTCAAAAACAAGTCTGTAGAGTGTTATCACTACAGCAGCCGGTATGTCAGGAAGTTACGGCCACCAATAATGGAAATTATAAGTAACCACAAAAATAAGGGCAATAGATGGAATATATGTTCTCTAAAGTAAACTCAGCACGGAAAATGTTTTAAAGGGACCAATTATTATAATTCTGTTTAAAGAAATAACCTATACGGGCGGTGCTATGAATCAGGAGGTTAGCCGCCGGTCTCTCACCGCAGAGGCCCAGGTTGTCTCTTTATGTTGGATTTCTGGTGGAAAAAGTGGCACTGGGACATACTTGTATCTTTCTAGAAGTACTTCTGTCTTCTCTTGTCAGTATCATTCCACCCGTCTTCGATACTCATATTTAATTTACCCACAATCGATAGTATATATTCTTTCAGCACTTGACAGCGTCATTAGATAAGACCAGAAAGAAAGCACTACCCTCGCTTATCAGTTACTTAACGAGTTGCATGCGCAGCGCCATTCCCCGTTATCGCGCCACAAGATCATTTTATGCGTCAAGGCTTTACACGACAAGAACTTGTGACATCAGCCTCAAAACTGGGCCCTTCTTCCCTTCTATGTACTGTGGTGAGTGAGTGAGTGAGTGAGTGAGTGAGTGAGTGAGTGAGTGAGTGAGTGAGTGAGTGTGGCATTACAGGTTATAAAACCGGCCCTACCACATCTTGACCTAGCCGTCTTTCGGAAGCATCCAGTGAACTGAAATTCAAGTTACCATGGACATGCTACATATAAACCAGAACGTCCTTCGGGTGAAAATGTCAGCTTGGAAAGGTCAAATGTCACTGACGTGTGCAATAAAGGACAGTCAATGAAATCGCAACAGAAGAGTGATTTGATATTATTTGTGAAATGTGAGGTTCTCATAGCAATGAGTTCCAAGACCCTGATCATCTGGGATTTGACGCCGTGTAGTTTGGTACGCTGGAACGAATGTTCGGCTGTCTGAAGCTTCAGGGCAGGAGTCGTTAACACTGAAGATGGCACAACAACTTCCTCTGAAATTCTGGTAACAAACTACACGACGTCGCACCCTACACGTTCCTGATCGTAAGAGATTACGTCACGTAGACTTCGTCTCGCTGTGTTACAGCTTTACACCTGTCCAATACCTGCCCTCCAATGCCTTGTGAAATTACCATCTCATCATTTTACATTAGGTTTACTCACGTTAGAGCCGCTATGGTGCACTGTGCACGTACAAATTGGAGCACTCCGAGGTCAGCTCTTTCTTCTTGTGCAAAAACCGTAACCAAATTTACAGGCTACCTTATACATGAGATAGTCTATACACAAGCCCCTAACCTAAAACATCACACACTCACAGAACAGAACGAATAAGTACTTGCAACCTCAGGCCAAGGCTTTTTAAACGTTACTCTTTATATGTAGGCTTTACCACAAACAAAAATCTAGCACATTTGTGCCTGGTTCTTCTAAACGAGAAACAAATGCGCAGTCCGAGCTATCAGTTACGTAAACACACCACCATAGCACAAGCAGCGCTTACACACAGCCAACAACCAAGAACAGCCGTTACGAACTAAAACAGACGTAGCCCAAAAGCATGGATAAGCTAGTCTCGCTCGTGTACGTTCCCGCGCGGTGCGCGCGCTGCCACATTCATATCAAGAGAAGAATGCTTACTATGTTGCTAAACTAATTCCTATTATTGGTTGTGATGCAATTGTTGAAAGCAAAACCGGTATATTATGTAGCAGACTGATCTGATCTCACGCCACAGAAGACGTAAACAAGTGACATGTTTTAGCAAGGCTGAGGTCTCCTTACATTAGGCGTACTCTGCACATTCACAGGTTTCAGATCAGCAATGCAATCTTTGTTGGAAATACCGACTTAAGTCTTTAAAATACTTGTAACACTAATTTTGCACCTCGAAGAATTACTACTCGCATCACTGTAGTACAAGCATAGTTTTTACACTTCTAAAGCACAGTAAGGCTTTCTACTTCTCGCAGATTGTTTCTAATCACACCTGGGGCATGAATATATCACCGCGTTTTTAGTATATTTGTGTCGTATAGTTAGAAGCACTGGCGACGGGCCCATCTCCCATCCAAAGGAATCCTACCCAATGTCTGCAGGGTTCACCGTTTCAGAAGTTAGGTATCTGTTGAAACAGGGCAGAGGGCTTAATGGTAGCCATAAAAGCTGAAGGGGCAATACAGTGATTGGTATACGTACGGCCAGTTTAAAGTTTTTTTTTTTTTTCATAGCGCAAGAATTAGTGGGCCAGGACCTCCTTATTATCGAGGCTTCACAATCATTCAGACACACCACACTCGGTAGAACTCCTCTGGACGAGTGATCAGCCAGACGCAGAGGCCTCTACCTTCACAACACACAACACTCACAAGAGACAGACACCTATGCCCCCGGCGGGATTCACACCCACAATCCCAGCAAGGGAGCGGCCGCAGACCCACGCCTTAGACCGCACGGCTACTGGGATCGGCACCTGTTTAAACTACAAAACGTAATTCTGCACTCCATTTACACCGAGTGTTTATGTGTATCATATCTTTCTCACAATAACCACATAGTATATACCTAACAACACTAACCAGCTGGGCTCTGAAACGGAGATGCAAAGCGGGGTAGGAACTGAAATCTTACATATTGTTAAAATACTTGCAAGAACTAAATTGGGTCGTGCCATGGCTCAGGCGGTTAGTGCTGGTCTTTCAGAGCAGAGGATCGGTTTCGATCCCCGGTCAGTCCATGTGAGATCTGTGATGGCCTAGGTGGCAAAGGACAGATTTTTCTCCGAGTACTTCGGGTTTCCCCTGTCGATATCATTGCACCAATGTTCCCTACTTATCTTGGTCTAACCTTTACTCTTACCAGACGGAAAAACGGGCGAAGACTGGGAGCCTTCCAAAAAGCAATGCTCTTTCGGAAATCTGGTAAAACTGGGTGGAAAGGAGGTCATTAAATTGGACGTGAAGAGAACTGGATTTAAGTGTTTGGAGTAGCCTTTCACCGCCGAACTTTTATAATGATGTTGAAATATCTCGGTGTGGGGTTTGTAACGCGTCCAGAGACAATGACTCCCTCTTGAGAAGCTGACAGTCACTCATTTGATAAGAAATGTGCCGGGTTCCACGTAACCGGAAATTTCGTTACAGTCTTCAAAGTACTAAGCCCCTGCAGTGTATCCTAAATCAGACAAAGCCATCCCCACCCTAATATCCTACTAATTTCAGACCGATTTTAATATTACGCTCCCATCCATACATGGTCTCCCAAAGGGGTTCTTCTGTTCAGGTTCACCGACCAGATTTTTTGCATATATTATTAATTTCCTCAGAGCATGTTACATGTCCCGCCCATTTTATCGTCCTCAATTTTATTGCCTGTAAGGTATTTGGCGAAGATTTCGAATTATGAAACCATTGCTATATTATCTTCCTTCGTAAATTATGCTTCTTTTACTATAATAAGAAATGTTCAACACGTTCATGCACGGAAATGGTTTATAACCACTGGTATATAACGAGGCAAACAACGGCCGTTATCATAAGTAATTGAGGAAAACCACGAGAATCATCGATCAGGAGAGTTGGGGTCGCCTGACATTCTAAAGGGGCAGCTCTAGAATGGAAGCATTGCTGCTTGAGCCACCTCGCTTGGTCTTCCTCACCTGAAGGCATTAGAAAGGAGTGGAGCAGTCGGGTCTGTTCGAAATGCGAGTACTACACGACGAACACGAGAAACACAACAATGCTACCCGCTTGCTATAGACCAATGGTTTCCAACCTGCGTCCGCGAACCCCGGGGGTCTGGAGGAGTATACTAGAGGGGCTGCCATGTTACAAATGTCCCAAATAATTCACATATCTTTGCAGAAGTCTTCTTCCTCCGTCCAGCACTAGGTTTCTTTTGTTATTTACATTGTGTTAAACATAATGTGATTTCATTTACATTGATTCTGATATTACATTAACAGTGTTTTGTCATTATGTATTTTCTCAATTAAGGCAGTATAGAAGTTCAATAATTAATATACGAAAGTCTGCGATTTTTTAAATTTAAGAAGCCTTTATCTTTCTCGAAAAGTTTTGGAATCATTGCTGTAGGCTGTTGCACACAAAATGAAACGCAGTAATCCACGGTGAAGCTGTATTAGTCGCTAGGAAGGAGATTGGTCTAGGAAGTGAATGCTGAGAAAATAAAGTACACGTTCATGTCTCGCAAACAGAAGGCAGGACTGAAACACAACGTGAAGATAGGTAATAATCATTTGAAAGTATGGCAAAAATCAAACATTTGGAAACAGCTCTAACAGATCAAACTGCATTCAAGAAACTAAGACATGACTGAACCCAGGAAACGTCTCCCATGATTCGGTCGAGAATATTTTGCCTTGTCTTTTATTATCCAAAAACAAAAATATTAAAATGTACAGAACTATAATTTTACCTGTTGTTTTGTATGTTTGTGAAAAGCTGTGTCTCATATTGAGGGAAGAACACAGGCTGGGGAAACCCAACGGTAGGGTGCTAAGGAAAGTACTGGATCTAAGAACCGGGGGGTAGCAGGGAAATGAAGTTAAGTGCATAATGAAGAGCTTCATTATTTGCACTCCTCCAAAAATATTATGTGTGATAAAATCAAGAAAAGTGATATGGACGGGCATGTGGGATATGTGGAGGAGTATGAGAGGTGTATACAGAGTTTTGGTACGGAAACTGCGGGAAAGAAACCACTTGCAAAACCTAGGCATAGAGGCTAGACATTAAAATTAATTTCCAATAAATAAGATGAAAAGGCGTAACCTGGATTTATCTGGCCAAGGATAGTGGCAGTTGGAGGAATGGTGTAAATAGCATGCTGAACCTCGAGTTCCATAACATGCGGGGAATTTCTCCTCTGAGGAGCTATTAGGTTCTCAAGATCTCTTCTCCATAGTTAGTTATTTAGTTATTAACCCTTTAAAGACGAAGCGTATCTGTTTTATATAAGGACATAGTGCGTACCGCGCTGTAAACACTCTCCACTTCGGTTATACAAAACCAGTCTCTCAGTGTTTTATAAGGCAAAAGTTGCTGTTTGTTCTGAGATCCGTACAAAACCCATAAACGCAATGTGGGCACCACGTAGAATTTTTTAACGTTAAACCTGGCGGTACGTAAAGTTACCGCTAGGCTTTAAAAGGTTAATCCTCACTGCTTTCTATAAGCTACTGCACACAAAACTGTGGTAATCTTCAGTGCCTGCTCTAGGCCCCTGAACACAAAATAAATCTCCGTCCTCCATATTGTGAAGCAGTTCGTTATATAACTCCTAAGTTATGTATTAACACACGAAACACATTTCGACGTAACATGAAAAACGTTTTTGACTTACCTTTGCCATTGCTTTTATGTCCTTCCCGTAGCCGCAAACTTCAAGTTACGCTGCACTGAAGTATACACACATCTCTGATTGAAAGCAATCCAATATGTACAGGTTAGAAACAAATTCACAACATTTTGCATGCATTTAAGTCTGAAAGCATTCCGTGATAACGACTGAATGAAACACACAGTTACGCGGACAAAAAATCCAACGTCACAGCAAAAGTTCCTAATGTTGTGATTATGACCTAACTACTGCCCTACATCCCATCAAATACTGCACGGTATTGTCAACCTTCACCCGTGCTACGGCGCCGTCGCACAACCCCATACCTCGCTATGCCACCCAATCAATACTCGCGGGTTTGAATACACCGCCTTCATCTGTCCCTGGGAAACAGGCGCGTTCAGAAAGCATGTTGGTTTAACGGGAAATAATGATTAACCTGATCACGATACACGTTGTTACTACTGGAGTTATGAGAACAAATAGGGCATGTCCTTTGCCTCGTGCGCTAAATTATTTAAATTACGCGTTTTTTGTCGTCCAGTGGGTATAACTTCATGAAGATATACTGCAAAATGTCTGCGTGTGTGTGACAATGCATGTTTTGTGCTCTGATTACTCCACAGACTAGATTTTCGTCTACATTTTCGCACATGTTTTTCACTGCTGTTAAATTCTTTCTCAGTAACAATATATAGTAGCTAAAAATTTAAAAAAGGATGAAATTCCAGTTGAGGCATTAAAGTTTACTTACGTAATAAAAAAGACTTACGAGTGAGGATTTGAATCGCACCCGAAAACTCCACCGTAATATTGTACATGCACATGTTTTAACAATCATGACCGCCGTACATATGGGCAACATCAAGCGTTACATTATTTTTGTTTTCTCTACTGGGTCCGCGGTAGTAAGCTGGGAATTTGTATTTTATTTTGTACTAGATGGCTAACGTGCCAATGCTACTGTAACCAATAAGCGGTCCGTGGGCTAAATACTACTGCCTTTTGACCCTGTGGTGCGGCTCTTCTGATATTTTTAGCAAAAGAATTGTTACCTAATTAGTTAACACGTAAACTATTAGGCCAGTCAGGCTTAACCACCTGCCCACCGCTATCACTATATGTTGAATGCCGCCTATTGTCACTGAATTTACGTCTCGAGTACACTGAAGATGGAAAAATGTCTAATTCATGCGGCCTGCATACACATATGAAATTCTGATCATGTGGGCCACTGCTGAAAGACTTGGACGCCTGCTCTGGTGGTTAGAGACAGTATCTGATTCATCACACCATTATGCCGGGCTGGAGTTTATATACATACTTACGTATCTGTACACCGCTAGCGCCAACTCTGCTGCCCAATCGCCTACTGAGCCTTGGAACGGCCCCACCCCCAGTTCGATTTGATTTCCACTGTGATCCTCTATTGGTACGTTTTGATGAATAAAATGTGAACTAATTCACAGTGTATATCCTCAATTAGCGGAACCTAGAAGTAATGTTGACCCTGTCCACGCTATTAAGGCACAGAGGGGACAGCAGGGGTATAGCTCCACTCAGTCTCAACCTCGGGGCTAGATGGTTGTAACTGGTTATCACGCTCCGGCCGCTTTACCCCCGAGAAAGTACCTCGGTGCCCATTGGAGCCTGGGATTCCGACTGCGGTCCACCCAGCTCGTAGCCTAATTGCTGTACCGGCTACGCCACCCCGGCCCCGGAACCTAGAGGTACAACTATTAATATGTTAAGATTGGCGGAATTTTTCTGCAGTTACGGAAGGGCCCTCGATACTCCAAGAGGGAACGCACGGCCCATCGAAAGCAAAAGTATTGCGATTTTCATAACACAATACAACTAAATCATGTTGATATTAAATTTACCTTAATCGATGAACTATGTACAAAATAGTTGCGTGGTGTACTCTAGTATCAGTCGCATAAAACACTTTGTAATTTCAAAGAAAAATAGCATCAGCTGTTACGAACATCACACTTGGTCACACTGTACTTATATCACAGTCGTTCAGTCTTAGTGCGTTACAAGCCCTCGAGGGACCCTTTTTTTTATTATAATTTCAGTGAATGTGCACGCTATGAAATGGAAAGACGGCTACATTTAGATGAAGATATTAAGCGTGGCAACAAGTGTGCACTACGCAGGCTTTACGGTACGAACGTTTGGAAAAGATGGACGCGGCACTGCCAACTCAAAACATTTCTTCCACAGCTGTTTATACCTGCCATCTTCTGTCCCTGCCGACAACTGCGCGCTACGACACATAACGAGGCAATATCAAAGGTGAAACTTACATACATATGGGTGTGTGTGGACCATCATCATCATCAGCAGCAGCAGCAGCAGCAGCATCGTCGTCGTCGTCGTCATACCGAATGTCCCCTCACCACGATATGGCAAAGCTCAGACTGCTGGTGGCAAAGATGGCCCCCTAACGTGGATGTATTGTGTACCCTCTCGCGGCCGGCTGACAAGGGTCCGTACAAAACACCATGAGATGCTACACAGGCCCTCAAATTTCGATGGGTTCATTGGAACGAAATGCAGAACTGAAAGCGGGCAAGAGGTCTGTAACTGAGGATGTCAAAGGTCTCCAAAAGTCAGGTCCATTGCAAAGACCTGCAACAGAAATGAGCTAAGTATGGTACAAATTAGTGCGGAAGCACATCACATCACATCGGACAAGAACGTAACCAGCAGGTTGAGATCGAGACGAATATTGGAGACATGTTATCTATCCTTAAATACTCCTAGCTGCT
The DNA here is from genome assembly GCA_013340265.1 of Coptotermes formosanus. Taxonomy (NCBI): domain Eukaryota; kingdom Metazoa; phylum Arthropoda; class Insecta; order Blattodea; family Rhinotermitidae; genus Coptotermes; species Coptotermes formosanus. The sequence continues at coordinate 523,817 of BLKM01000839.1, read as the reverse complement.
CTTGTGTCGCCATGTTATAACACTTTCATGCGTATATGCTGATAGTGGCGTAGCTAAGTTTTTTCGCGCCCGGGGCCAGTAATCACAACTGCCATCCCTAAGAGAAATTATGAACTTTACAAAATTATTTATTGAATTGTCTTATATTCGGCCTAGTAATTTAAAATTTGAGAGCAGAAAATAATTTTTTATTTAAAATATTCATTTTACCGCCCCTTCGAATGTGCTGGCCGGGGAATCCGCATCACTCGCCGCCCGGCGGCGCCCCCCAACCGGGTTATGCCGCTGCTGACAGCGCCTTCTTTGTTGCAGACGAGATGATAGTTTTGACGTCATTAGTCCTGCATTTAACTGCAGACTTGCAAATAAAGAGAGGCTCTGCTAGTAACCATGGTTACAGCGTGACTGCATGTGTACCACACGACACGTGTGTACTGTGGATTGCCAGAACAAAGTGGTAGATGTTCGGCGTAGATTTTCGTAGTCCAGTGGCACCAGATGTAACAAAGAAATATGGGTATATTATTATATGTACTTGGCAATACATGCAGGCATTCTACGTGCAACACTTACATAGAAGTGCTTAGGAATACAGGCATTCTAGGTGCAATGCTGGTACAGTAGTGAGAAGCAATGAAAAAGTTTAAACACCATGCCATAAATAAACAGGAGGAGAAGTAAAGTGCGTTCCATGTATGACCCGTGACATGCCTACCCATGGTGCAATAACTGAACTACCCATAAACTGTTCAAAATATTAAGTCAATTAGCAATTCTGGAAACTGTTACCAGTTACACAACTTGCAGAACACTCAAACTGTGAAGTGATGATTGTAGTTAAAAGTTCAGCAACTCAAAGACACCATCTGATCAAGCACTCTTGGAGTGGGGGGGGGACATAGTGTGGGGCCATTTACATCTGTCCCCAGACGATACAGGTTAATATGTCACAACAAATACAATAGCTACTACATACTGCCCTAAATATATAATCCAGGTATGCATTTCACACTACAAGGTGCACAATCATTCTTTCTTTATTACTTTTCTTAAAAAAACGTAGATGACATTGATATTGAATGCTGGAATGGTAGTTGGAACAAAACTTACCACATCTCTATAGAACGTGTTCTGCTGGCCCACAAGTCACAACCTTTCTGGAAATGTTTTCAAATTTGTATTTCTGTCACACATATTCTATTGTTCTTGCACACAATATCACTATTGATAAGAGCACTCAAAATGGACCAAGTGTTTTGGCTTAACAGAAAGGCACCACAAAACACAACTGTTGTCATCTGTTTAAAACTGACATAACATTTTCAAGAGCAATGTCAGTCTGGCAAACACAAAAGCACAAAAAACATCAATGTCTGAAAATATTTAACCATCTGTTCAATGAGTATAAAAAGCTGTAAATTGAACACTCAATTTGGTGCCAAGAATCACAGGCACTTATATTGTTTTAACAGTGATTTGTATAAAATTAACTTTGTAACTAATTTGCCTAATTGTGGACAATATATGTATATGCTATTTTTTGTAAAAGGGAAACAAAAAAAGATCACTATGCTTCACATACATGAAAGGCATAAAAGCTTGTGAATTTATACATTCTCATTCTGAATGATTAACCCATTTTCCGAATGTCTGAAACACTGTGAACTATCCTTAAATCATAAATACAAGAATTACAACAAAAATTATAATATGAGACACACATTCAGTGAAATTCAATTAGACGTTCTTCCACATGTTAGAATACTTTCATTCCAAATTTTCCAGTATGAATCCACACTGGGAGCACAAAATCTGTGTGGGTGAGATTACAGCAAAAAATAATGAATGTAAAAACTAAGAACTGTGCCTGCACACATCTACCCTCCTCAACTACAAATCATCGCAACAGTATTTGTGTGTATAGTCCTACCATGACAAAGGAAAATGTAAGTTATATTCAAATACACATATCCTGTACCAGGTGCAATTAATGGTACTAAATAAGTCATGCGACAGACAAAACTAAAGAGGGATTCAGTGTTACTTGCGCTCAGCAGCTGCACAGCTGTATTTCCAATTTGTGATTTAGTCCTGCTCTACAGCTCTCACTTTTGTACGACTTTGATATAAACATGCCTCTGGTATAGTAACTGTTGTAAAATAAGAAAATCCACAGCAAAACACAGGAGACTGCTTGCACTGTTGTCATGTTATGGACAGTGAATCTAATGAAAGGACTTTTACAATTCATGCCAAAACAGGCAAGGCACAAAGAAGCATCAGAATAAACTGGAGCTTCACTACATTTGGCCACATAAAAATAGGAAACAGACCTAACGTCATGGCCAGTATTCCAGATCTGCCATCTATCACCCAAATCTTAAATACAACGAAAAAAAATTCAGTCCAAAGCGATATCATGAGCTATTATGTAGAAACATTCACGTATTCGAGATTTCTGACGTATGTTCTCTCGTGAAGAAAAGTTTCAGCATACGGCAAAAGATGACTGGATAACATCATTCAAACATATAAAAGTGAATGAAAATGAATTTTGGGAATGAGGTCATTATGGGACACAGTTATGGAGCAATCAATCATCAGTTATTTGGACCTAATGCCAACAGAGACTGCAACAGTGCTCCAGCACAGATGTTTTAATGCCAATGCAAACATGACCTTTCCAGAGCGGAAGAAATGCAATAATATGGTGCATGTGATCATTCAACATGTAATGTTTTTGTTTCATGGCACCACTATGAGTTCTTGAACCTGTCATTTCTACGAGAAGAAATTTTATGAAAATATGTATTCACATATACTGTTCATATAACATACAGAATGTTTTCAAAATAAACAAGCAAACTTCCCACTGCCACCTGCTCAAGTACTGACAGTTCACCCACATAGATGTCATGCGCCCACTCTACATGTTTCCCACACGATACGATTTCCCACCTACAACATTACAGTACTAATATTTCACCCTCCAATACATTTTTAGGTATCAAAAATTACATACATCACAAATCACTTTGCACATTCACCTTGCAGTTTCTCATTCTGTCATTTTCTTCAAATGCAAAATCAACTGCAGTTACTGACTCTCCCAACCTGTCACTGATTTATGTTCAGTGGGGGTCCGAAACATGCTGATACTTGAGACAAATTTATTAAGATTTCTGTCTTATGTGACGTGATGGTATAAAGTCTGGTAGAAGTCTACCGAGGTTCAACCGAAATGTTAATGCATTTCTATCACACTACATAGCGTCACATCCTGGAAGATGGCAGTCTTCACAGACACCATCATGAGCAACTCAAATCTCACAAATTTATAATTAGCACTGTAATGACACATTTTTAACAGTATTAATAACTAGTAACAAAGGTAAAGTTCAAAACAATCAACATGCTGTGACTGAACGTTCCAACATAAATCAGCGGATGTGTCTTTATAGCGTGTTGGGAGTCTGCAGCATGCATACTCTCCACCATTTTAACCCTTTGGCACTGAACATTCAATATTTGTAAGGAGCACTATGATACACAAAATGCTGAGAGTTGTATAAATATGCCTCCACTTATGTAGCTCCTATTTAATTCCAGTCTGCTGCAGATCAGACTGGGCATTTAGTTCTGGCACCAGTAAGTTAATAAACACCATGTATGTTCTGAGCGTGTAGTTTCGGTGCTGTTAATAACTTATACAACCTGTCACTGACATGACTACCACACAAGAGACTGGCATAAAGTGCAACCAGCTGTCAAACAGCCTAAATTTGATGATGAACTCAACAGAAGACAATAAAAACTGTTTTTACTGGATGCCATATTAATGCTGGGGTGCCATACAAGTATCCTAACAGAGTGTCATTGTTTTAGACAGGCTGGGTTCAGAGCAACTGCAGCACCAGGAAAAGCAGTGGTGATGAATACTCATAAGTTGACACATGGTCCAACGTTCAGGGGAAACTATAAATCACCACTTTTGAAGACTGCCTACACTAATGATAGGCTTCCACTATGCAAAAAAGCAAGATGTCAATCAACTATGACAGAAATTATGCAAATGCTAATGGAGAAAATGAGGATACAGTTTAAAGGCCTACTGCATTAATGTAACAAGCCACAACTCAACAAAACAATTTTCTTTGACATGTTTCCAATAGCATTACTTTGGTACATTATGTGAAACACATGATTTATGAACAATATTCATGTTTTTAATACGATACTATGACTCACAGAATTTATCGAGAATTGAATAAACAGAATGGTGTGGCTTGTCACGATGTGATAAGCCCATCGACTACTGATGAGTGCAAACCACTCAACATACCACGAAACAACTTTCCGAATACAACCACTATCTGACATCCTGGTGTATGTTGTGGGACCTGCAAATATACACTGCCAGTCTCTCTACAACGAGCACCAGACAAGGCCGGCCGTACAAATACTTACAGGAATACAGTTAAAGCAGTGTAACTTCCTATATAGTAACAATGCACTGAAATAAATGTGAATGACAGATGATGTATTTATAAAAATACATCGTTCTGTGTTCAAGAATGTATTATGCAAGATATGAGGATCTCATGGCAGTGGAAAAGGCTGCTGTCTTCTGGGATGTAACATCGTGCAGTCTTTTACTAATATTTCGGAGGAACGTGCTGCCTCACCCTTCACGGTGGAGGGTAGAATGTTCTTCTAGCCTGAAGACAGAAGCACGCAGTTACTCAGAAAACTGGCAACTCTCTACCTAACTACAAGGCATCACATCCAAGACGACAGCAATCTTCAAGAGCATATCATGATCACATAACTTAATCAAAAATAATTTCACTATCTAATAGACCCGATACAAAAAAATCTAATTAATTTAGCAATTATTTTAAATAATATTCTAGTACACTAAACATCAATTCAAATAAGAAATAATGCAGAAAAACATTTTCATGCTTAGGCTTCTAAGTTGTCCTCCTACATAAATTTGATCCGTTCAGTTTGTTAGAAGTGTTTGAAGAGATTTCACTGTATTTATACCTGTATTCTGTGATAGTACACACTGCTACAACTATCAAAAATGCTAAGAAAAATACAGACAACTCACAAGCAACCACACAGTCTGAAACTGGGAGTTTAAAACATGAGACAAACTGCTACAAGTGATGGTGGAGATCTACATCAAACGGATAGACACAGCAAATATAAAAAACTCTTTTCAAACACACATCCCTTCTAGTAGGATGAGGCTAAATAACATGAAATAAAAACAAATCTTGTGACCTTAGGAACAACTCCATTATATAATTATAAACAAGCAATATAAGAGCATGAACAGCCGCCTACAGCAACAATTATTTTTACCAGTAAGGCCTGTGCTTCATTTAATCCACTACATTACAATAGTCTTCCTATGTCATTAGAAAGCAAACATTCTCATTGTCTTGCACATTCACTCGTTTTAACTTTTAAAACAGGTCATTAAAAAAGCAGCCACAGCCACATACACACACAGCACCATGCACAAATAAAATGAAAGAAAGATTTACACATTAAATATCTTTGTCAAATATCTAGAGGCAAATGATACCACAATACAGTACACAGACATCAGCCTACAGTGTTTTTCCTTTGCACTTTTGTAGCAGAGATCAAAGTTACTTTGTTGTGTTCCAACTTGAAACAATCAGATGCCTGACTGGGTGGAGAAAGCATCCTCAAAATGGCTGCAGAGGATCTACAGACCTTTGCGTAGCTTAAATATCTTCTTAAACATTCTTGGCATAACACCTGAAGCATTGTTACAGACGTATTTATTTTATTATGGAAATCATTCCACTTATCACTAAATCCCCTACAGCTTCTGGAAAAAGCTAGGTTTTCCTAGAAAACATAACTTTGATCCAGAAAATTCATCAAGTTCAATCAATCCAGAATGTTCCAATCTGTCAAAAAAATTCAGACACATGTAGCACCCAACAAATATGACCAATAATGCTTGTCCTCAAATCACCAACAACACTGTGGCCTGAGAACAACACACACTGCATGATGACCACTGGACTCCTCAAGACACAGAGGAAATGGCATTAATTGGTGATCCCATCTGCACCAGCACTTTGTCCAACCATTGAAGAGGTCCATTCAGGTGAATCTCCACCCAGCATGGGGTGCTAGTCACATCTTGGCGATGATACTCTGCTCCCCAGCCCTTCACAAATGACATCCTAACAGAAATAATATCCTACAATTAGAAACCACTATACAACTATATATAGCAGTCTTCTGGTCCACATCTTCATCCTGTACACACAGTAGCAACTATGTTGCCCAGGACATGGTTGCGTGCATGTCATTAAGACAATACAAGCAACCCCTGGGTTACGTAAGTCCCAACTTACGCAAACTCAACCTTATGTGTGCTTTCCCATAAACCACTTTCATGTATATGCTTAGAATGATTTTTATTTCCTGCTACCTTGTTTAGTGTACCCATAAAAACAAAATCTGATACTTTCATTGTTTCACACCTTCAAATAGTTCAAACTTCAAAAAATTGGTAACACCAAAAATCATACAAACTCAAGTAACTTTACAAAAAGAAGTGGGAGGGGGGAGGTGGAAGGGAGGACAGCTGGGAATGGGGATCTGAATCACATTCAAAGCCACAATGCAATAACTGCACATCACTTTAACAATGGTGGCTATGATACATATTCGCATTTGTACACAGTGAATTTCAAATCTTAAAGAGTGTTAGCTATTAGTTCTGCAGCAGGACAAAATGGTACATTTCTTTTGATATCAGGCAATGTTGCACTAACATAACTGAACTAAACCTACTGGAAGTAACCATTATAAATGCTACAAACTTGCATCCTGTGGCCATTACAGCTTACCTTATTGTGCACATTTTTGTGAGTTCATACACAGCCTCAAAACCATGGTTGACACTCTGAGACAGAAGCTGTGCAAATTCTTGGTTGTTAAAGATCTTGAGCGAACAACCCGGAGGAATTTTGCAAACAGTACTTGGATGAAAACCATGGTGATGATTACAGTTTCGAGACTGCACAAATATAGCGCTATCGGACTTATTCTGGGCATATACTTCACCACCAATGTAAAACAGTTGAACACCTAAATAAACACATGGAAAAACACAACACAGTCATTAATGCAAGTCCCTTTCAGATAGCAAAAAGCAATCAGTTCAGTTTGGTTTGAATTTTACTTGGCCAACATCATTTCATTTTGCTTCCACTGGGTGGGCTGATCCTCACTCACACACTTCCACCCCTCATCCATGTACTCCTTGCCTGGTTGATAAATTATGGGTTGATGAGTAGTGCAACGCACCACAGATAAACGTAACCCACTAACAAATCTCATTAAATTTAACTGGAAGTCATTAAACCTTACCTTTCCCTATATGTCTACGCGTATTCTCAATCGTTGAGTTGCGGTTTACATTTGACAACTGCCCCAAGCAAAATCGATCTGAGTTGTTGCACGGATTTGTGAAGCCATCTATTATGATGACATTTGTTTGACAGTGGAACACCTCTCCTACCCTGCAGTTGAGCTCATAGTATGCAATATCAGCCCAGTAGAGAGGTTCCTGGAACAAACATGTTACTTTATTCATATATTCATGTCAAGCAAACATACTATTACATTCATATAAATGTAAACCTCTCCCTGTGCTTAATTAACCACCATGCAATGTGGGGTAGTAGAGGCACAGCTTCAGTCTTTCTTAAGTTTCAGCATTAGATGGAGTGGAGAAGTCGCCTTCAAGTCTCTGAAACCACTGGTTATGAGGCTGGGTGGGTCAATGGTCAGAAAATGCTTTGTCTCCACTGTGAATCAAAATTTAAACCGTGTGGTTCCCTAGTCTGTAGCTTAGTCACTACACCAACTGAGCTACCCTGGCCTTCTATGCTGTAATTAGAAACAAATAATTAGTATGGCCATATAAAACATTAACATGCCACCATTTAACCCTTTCACAATTAAATAATTAGAGCTTAGTAATTACCCCCAAACACGAAAAACCAAGCAAAACTTGAACAGATATGTACTCAGCTCTTGGTACACGTTATGATGATGATTTGGGAACACAGATATCACTTTTGCTGTCACTGTAATGGACACTGTAAGATACTATGTGTTGTGAAGGGTATCTCCACAAGTTGATATGGCAGTTTATAAAGTCTTCTACAAATGGCATATGAAGGCAGAAGACAGAGCTCACATGACATTCATCAAATTCATGGTAGAGGGAAGTACACATCTAGCATGGCTGACCATATTCAGAATCAATGTGAAAGACACATTTTAAAAGGCTGCACCCTTAATGACACCAGAGCAGCAAGAATGCCTGTAACATCATAGGCTCAGCACCATGAAGGTTACATACCACAGTGTTAGGTTATTCTATCACATGGAAAACATACAGCATGCAGCCAAGAATAACTTCCCACTTATCGGCAACATCCACTTATTATGGGCAAGTGTTACAAGCACCAACTATACAAGAAAAAAAAAACCTGCTCATATCTACCTGGTAAGAAACGGGGGCAACCTCAGACATTATGTTGCTGGTTGTGTCCATTGCTGATGGATCTGTCAGGGCTGTAGACTGGCCATGCTGACTGTCTTCAGGGGGACTGTATGCAGGTGGTGGAGTTTCTGAAATATGCAACACGCAGGCAAAACTTCAGTTGTTTTAGTTAACATTTCACTTGGTTATCAAATGGCAGACTTGATCGACCATCAGCACCATGTACCAGGAATGATCTGTAAGTACTATGACCCATCAGACATGATTGGAAAGGTGTCAAGTTTCACTGATATGCCATTTTGTATTTGTTCCACACTGTTGAAATACAGGATCCCTGACTTATGTGGGGGTTAATGACAGATAACCTTATGACATTCAAACTTTACTATATCAGAAATTACCATGCACAATTCTCACAGCTCCTTCTTTTATACTGCAGAACTATAAAACCTGACAGGACTGCCATACAAAAAACTGCCTGTCAATGGGTCCATGCTAGACATGGAACACACAAAACATATTAAATAGGGACCAATGATGAACAGTTCAATTCCATTCAACTTCCCATCATCTTTTTCAGCCTGCATACCTGGTAAGCCATTGCTCCCATATGGGCTCTGTGGGTTGGAGTGGGTGCTTCCAGGGCTTGGTACACTACTCATAGGAGAATTTGGGCTGGGACTGAGATGAGAATGGCTCCCAGGTCCTCCATTTGTGAACCCCCCTGCTGAATAGGATACATTGTGGGGCATTGCAGGCTCAGGCAGCTGCTGAAATGGCAGCAGCGAGTGGCCAGGTGCAAATTCACTATGGCGAGGCACCAAGACAGGTGGCAGCACTGGAAAAAATAACAAAATATAATGCTTATTCATCTGCACCAACAAAAACAAAACATTTGCCAGTGATGCTTGTAACAGATGCATATGGTTCTTTTATTGCAGGTTTTTCTTCTTTGAATTGACAGTACTGCAAATTTTTAAAGGTCCTATAACAGGTTTGACAGGTTGCTCACACAGAAGCCAAGGAATGGATACAGAATTTTGGTGAGGACAATCAGGAAAGCTTTCAGTTGGAATATGAAGAACAATAAAGTACAATGAATCTCTAGGAAATAGGTTATAATGGACAGTGGACAGAATCGGGTCAGAAATGAGTTCAGTGATGAGCATTAGTAGAGTGCGATTAAGATGACAAGGCACACGGCAACGCGTGGGAGGGAAAATGAAGGGGCAACAGGAGAATGGAGTAGGTATCCAGCATATCTACCAAGACCGCGGAGCATACCCTCTCCAGCACAGTAAAAATGCTACCAGGTGACCTGCACACCTTGGCTGCTAGTAGTCTACTGAACTGTCACCCCCACCGAGTCACGTGGGACTTGTCTGTTTCGCCAAAAGACAAAGGCTGGTTTCTGTGCGTGTGCCATCTAATCTTAACTGCGCTATACCAGTATTGCGCCTTATTTACTAAAAAGGTCAATAAACTTCAACACTATCACTGATCCTGCAAATTTAATGGATGTGATCAGCAATGGAATTCTGGACAACTTATTACCATGATGCTTAAAAATTACATGGTGGCCTATGTGAAGATGAAGCTACTGCCATGTTTAGCCTAAATATACACACACTTGACTGGCACCTTTTGTTCTGGTAGTACAATTTCGATGCATTTCACAAAATCTGGGAACAATTTTCAATACCTACATCTGTCATCCTGAAAACGTTATGTCAGATTTTAAGTCCTCACAACAGTCAGTTTGAATATTACCAGACTACGTGCCATTAAGCCTTGTAAAATATAAACCCTGGAAATATATGACTTTATTCTGGCACAGTACATAGTTTACTTAACATTCAAATATACCTGGGCTCTCAACACGCTTGTAGTGGTATGGGTTGATGCATACTTCCTTCTGCTTTGCTGAGAATGGAAAGCGACAGTTCTCCATTGGCTTCAACTCATGATGAGACTGCAAATCAGGCCATCTCCAAACTCGACAATAGATCACATGTGGTAAACCCTTTCGATGTGAAACCTGAAGCAAAACACAGAACTTCATGGCTAATATTCTTACACAATATTACATTAACAGAAAATCTACCCTATTTTGATTATTCAACAATGCAACAAACATCAGGGTTGAGTGCACAGCATTTTCAATATATACTTGGGAGCACTCACACTCAAACGGAGGCCTGCAGACTGGCTATACTGACTTCGGTTTTTTGTGGTTTTCCACAGGCCATCAGGCAAATGTTGGAACGATGCACTGAATTAGACCACAGCCATTTCATTTCCAATTCACTCACTTAGCACCCTACAATTTCATGCTATACAGTCAAAGTCACTAACAGCACTGTTAATCAAACCACAAACATATGAAAAAACCCTAACAGTTATGGAAAGAGTGAACTGGGCATAAATATGTGCTTCACTTTTCTCTACAACTTTTGTTTGAAACATATTTAGCTCCAATAAATATTAGTAAGTTATGCTCAAGGTGTGTAAGGAAATGTACATAGTGTGTGCTTTATATTTATCCAATTCTAAACCAAATTGGACTGTATCAATACATTTTAGTCAAACACATATATATAAAAGCTCATTCAGCAGTTCTAGAGTTCTTACACATGGAGAGATACCAAACTATGCCAACATAATAAATCAATGAGTATTTCTGCAATAAAACCAGTGATTACAGTACAAAAATATGACTGAAATATAGAGTACAAGTACAGGAGGCCCCTGTTCTTTGTGGTCAACTAAAAATACGACTTATGCAAATCCCCTCTAAGCAGGGATTTTTGCCCGCAAAAAATAAAAATGCATCAATGACAAATGGGTTAGTGCATATAGTATTTTTTACGAATACATGGTGCACAAAAACCTCGTAACATGAACAGAAGAGTATGAGAAAATGGTCAATGAATGCAAATTTGAAACTGTTTTGTGACGGAATATTCAGGGTGCATGGACATGATCCCTGAAAAGCTAGGAATTCAGACATACAGTTCCTCAAAAATCTCGCCTCATACATGCTTGGAAATGGACATCAGGGCCCCTTGCGCATTAATAACAGATCAACAAACAGTGGTCAGGACAGGTCAAGAATACATGGAGGATCCTGCATACAAAGGACATATACAGAGATACATTTGAGAGTATGTAACACTTCTGGGTGCAACAGAGAAATTCATTTGTCACACTGGTCAAAGGAAAAGGTAAAGCTGTCCCAGTCTACACAGAGAGAAAGTGTTATAATACTCCATGAAGAACAGTCCTTTTTAAGAAACTAACAGTCACTCAGTCAAGAAATTCCCCACTGTTCACAGAACCAGAAGCTTCAATATCTTATTCTCATGGTCTTGGACCACTATTCCCTGCCCAAACCTAGATATATCGAGTCCACACCCTCACACCCTACTTCTTTACAATCATTTTTACTATTATTCATACCTAGGTTTCCAGAGCTGCATCTTCCCTGTGGGTCTCCCAATCAAAATTCTGTGTCCTACAGGTTCTGTTTTATCGCATCCTCAATTTGATCATCTTAACAATACATCATGAAGAGCACAGATAAAGGTAAAGGTCACCCCATGACATGCCTATGCAGGCACAGACGAAAGGTGGAGGTAAAGCTACAACCCATTTGCAACCCAGCATTAGGAGCCACTTTACCACTGGGAAAGACCCAGTACTCACTATACGGAAGGCTGCGTGTGCCGTCGGGCTGGCCTCGACCGCACAGAAAGTCTTGCTCGCACCAGGATTGAATCCCCTGAGTGTCCAGCATCACAAAATGGACATATGATTAAGTTTATCATACAGTTTTCAATAGCCCCATCTTAGGTCTAAATATTGTCCTCAGCACCCTGTTCTTCAAACACCTTTGGCCTAGCAGCCAAAACAACACAAGATTCTGCACCACATGGTAGCAACCACAGCCCAAATGTAATCTGCTCTTAGCTCTGTGAATGTACCTGTCAGGACGAAACAGTCTGATAGCAGTAGAAGCAGTGACGCATCATTGCAGAGCAACATGAAAACAGAAGCTGATGGGCAAATGAGACAGCAGGACCTGACTGCTGATGTTGAAGTTTAATCTTTGTGTATGTGTTTAATTGCACTGATCCAACCTCTGAAGAGGCCCATTAGAAGCCACGAGGTCTTACATCATGCAGAGTAGATTGGTAGACATCCACGTACCCACAAGCAATGCACCATGCATCTTTCCAAAGAAACATCATGACCTGCTCTCTGCAGCCTGGTCTTTATAAGGACCACTGACAACTGGCCATCTGAAGACTTCTTATCCTCTTTCATTTCCATCTTCTTAGTCCTTCCCTTTAAAAGCTTTACTTACACCCTTCACCCCCCCCCCCCCACTACCCTTCTACATCTTCTTTCACCTTTACAAAAGCAGACCTTCCACTTGAAACGGGAGGCAGCAGATTCCTCTGAAATGCTGGCACATATCTACCTAACTACATGTCCAGAAGGCTATAATTTTTTATACTCATTGCTTCACATTCCCTTCAGCCACAAAGATTTAACCTACAAAGGCCACCAGGTTCCCTCGCTCATAAAATTATGGGACCTGATCAAAGAAAATGTTAAAAGAATAAATGCATAACTTTAGAACATATAAACAAGTCACTTCCACTAACAATCAACATTACTTTTTTGCCAGACAATCAAGTGCTCACCATTTCCTGTCTGGAGGGCTTGGATTCAATTCTCACTTCAGAAAAAAGTTCTCCTCAGTTACGCCAGACAATTCCGCACTCAGGCCAGGTCATGACCGCTGTCATCACCTGCCTCCCTCATTCTATCACTAACGACTGTACTACCACTCAACATTAAATGCACAACCCAAAAGATATTGTTAAAAAAACAAATTAACAATATTAATTTATTTTCCAATCCTTAACCCTTTACCTATGTCTTTCTTTTAATAACCAGCCCCACTGCAGCATTTTCTCTGCACTTTTCATGGTGCTTGTTGAACTACAGTTTTGTGGCTTGCACAGCAATTCCAACTAAAATTCTGCTTCAGAGCTTTCAATAATTCCAAAATTGGCCAACAACAATTCCACATGCCAATGCTGCTACCGTAACATGTAACAATGAAGAGGATAATAGCTAATGGTATCTCCACCTTGTCAAAGGCATAATTAGCTTTGTTCAGGTGCTTACATATACCAGCGAACTCAAGAACTATGCTGGTGGCAGTATACCTGCTGGTAGGGCGACCCAGGCCAGACAGGCTCTGAATGAGGTGCCTGACAAAAAGAAAACCCTGGCCTTCCAGGTTGTCAGTTTGGCATGGGGCTTACATCCTCACCTCACAAAAACTTGAAGTGTTTTGTAACCCTGGGATAATGGCAGAGGCCATACTGCCCATGGCTCAGCATAATAAAACTTGAATACGGAAGTACCTAGTTCATTGACCATAACCAGCTCACATTCAGATTCCCATTACAATCTTCCCACAACTCTCCTCTGCAAAGGACAATAGCTAACTAACTCCATGACGCTGAGTCCTTCTTGAGAAGCTCAGCTAGTCCTCAGCTTGTGAAGAAGTTTCCTGCACTATATGGAACCCGAAGGTTCATTACCACATTTACAAGAACCCACCATCTGTCCCTGTCCTGAGCCAGCTCAATCCAGTCCACACCCCCCCATCCCACTTCTTGAAGATCCATTTTAATATGATACTCCCATCTATGCCTGGGTCTTCCAAGTGGTCTCCTGCCCTCAGGTCTCCCTACCAAAATCCTGTTGCACCTCTCCTTTCTCCCATATGTGCTGTGACGGCAAGCCATCTTACCTGTCAGTCTGATAGTAGATTTATTGACTTATTATTTTTCATTGCTTTATTCACATGGTTTATATTCCTATAAGTTATTCATTGGTGACACATTTCAGTTACAAGGTATACACTTCCCATTTGACTTAGATTGCAAACAGTGTGTCATCTGGATGTTCTCGCAACATCCCACCTCAGTTTATTCAGCAGAAAACACTACGCAGCAACAAACCCACAGGCTGACCACAATCTGCTTGATAGGGAAAGCTTCCAGCTGACCACTATACCCTTAGTAATCCCATGCACATCCTTATACCACTCCTCCTACAGGATGCACCTGATTGATTAACTATTGCCAATGAAAGTACTGTAAATCTGCATCATGGTGAGCATGATCCAATCAGAATTAGTGTTACTTCGATGCATGGGGTAAAGCCTACTGTTTTGACACTTGTCTGGGAGTCCTAAGTATTATTATGACTTGCAGGAGTCCCTTAGAATTCATTACTTTGTTTGATTGAAGACACCAACAAAAAGGGCTTTTTGTAACATTCATTTGGTCACCGAGTGTTATCAGACAGTCACACCTACATATCATCCCTGGACCAGAGGACACCACTCGTCTCTGGTGGTAGAAGCTGCCAATCATTGGATTGTTTGCCATGCAGACGCAGATTTTAGTTTTTGGTACTTGTAAGTAACTTGTTACTTGTTTTACTGATGTTGACAAGGCTCACTATTGATCCGCTACCAACAGCAGTTAGTGCAGATGTTCACTTTTATTTCATCCTTTTAGTTTTGCCATTTATCTGTTAAAAGCTGTTGTGATCTTAAACGCATTAGTTAGGCCAACCCCCGAGATCCCTCTACCCCGTCCGGAATAAAAGTGCTACAAGCCCCATCCATCTCATCCATGATTTGATCACCTGAATAATATTTGGTAATAAGTACAGATCATTAAGTTCCTCATTATGTATACTTCTCCACTCCCCTGTCACCTTGTCTCTCTTAGGCCCAAGTATCCTTCTCAGCACCCTATTCCCAAACACCCTCAGCCATTGTTCCTCCCTCAGTGTCAGGGACCAAGTTTCACACCCATACAAAGCAACAGGCAAAATTATAGTTCTGTATACCCTAATCTTTATATTTTTGGATAGCAACCTGGAAGACAAAAGATTCTGCACCAAATGGTAGCATAACCAATGACAATCTAAGGTCTGAACTGTTCACAGGGATGAATACTCAAAACTGTTATCTTCTGGGTTGTGACACCATGTAGTATTATACAGCACATTCCACAAAAATGTTGGTACGCACCCACAATAACACATGCATCACAACTCATGTGACTACAGTCTGAAGGCAATGACAAATTTCCTGACAGTTCCCAGTAGAGTTACAGTTGTCCCTATCCACACCATGAAGGCATATGGGGAACTGGAGGTACAACTCTACTCATTCTAAACCTTGACACCTGAGAGTCCAGCCACCTTCATGCCCTGGCCACTTTACTCCCAGGAAAGAACCCAGCCCCCACTACCCACTGAATAAAGTTAATCTGGCAAAAAAATTAGTAAACACATCTTCTGTCCAGACCAGAAATCAAACCACAATTCCTTTGACGTGCCCAGCTCCCTTCTTACAATGTTCTATGTCTCATTCAACACTACGTACAGTAACTGTACAAACCGTCTGAGCATAAATGAAGTAAAACATACCTCCTGCAAAGCAAAAACTGACAAAACCACCAAAGGAGTCATTTTAAGATCTGTCATCCCGGAACACAAATTTTGAAACCCTACATACTATGGAGCTTGTGACCAGATTTTACCTGGAAGTGACAGTTCATCATCCAGGAACAGGGACTTCTTAGATCTGCTAGACATATGGGGCTGGTTCTCATGTTTTACTCTAGGGTTAATGGTATCTGCACTGAAAGCAATGCAAAACTCAAACCAGTTGGATTATGCACCTCCAATGTTGCAATAGCGCTATGCACACCTAGTGAAAGTTAAAACTTCACACCAATTACTCCTGCTTCAAGTTGATAATAGTTCTGAAGTACCTGTAATCTTCCATCCAGGCTGCGAGGTATAGTGACACAGTCACTGGACTGTCCTGGTGAACTCAATGCACGCTCCAACTCTTCAATAGCACCCTTTTTCTTCTTCAGCTTCTTGACCAATGAATCAACAGCTTTCTCAGCCCACTTTTCCTCTTCATCACCTTGTTTCCAACCCAAAAGTTTCTTTACAGCAGGGCTCGTAAATGAAAATAAACTGTTCAGTGAAGAGATTGGACCACCTGATCCAGAAGACTCTGCTTCATCCGCATCCATGCTTATTTACTTACACCAAGTGCCAAGCTTCCTTAAAACTGCATACGTTCCTGCCTAAATGTAAAATAACAACCACGTAACAACCGTGCAACTGTGACACACACATACCAGTTAGTTAAAGTCGAAAGGCTTGTATCTGTACCACTAAAAGTTATTATAAATACAGTCCTGGGACGTGGACCTGACGCTACCAACATATCTATGACTATGTGCACCATTACAGTGGTCATTTCTCTCTCGCACGACAAATTATCTGCCACCTCAAAATCTCCCTTTATTGCACAATATCAAATATGTATATAGGCAACGGATCCAAGTATGATTCACGACTAAGAAAATAGAAAGTACTCTGTATATGGTAGATTAAGGCTCAACGTTTTACAAGCCAGTATACGCACCCCAAACAATTTCCTGTGGTTCTGCCAAGTATACGATACAAATCTGCTTAACGCTTCAAAATGCTGGAATATCCTTGCATAGCATCAACGGGTGCGAACAGGCGCCAGGATGTCTGCTTCAATAATCCAACTAACATCTTTAATACTAATTATCGTCGTTATATCCTTACCAGATTGTCTTCTTGTTGATTACGGGCGTACACGACTTCAGTTACAACACTTTCTTCCGTCCATATTATGCATCCTTTGTCATAAATATTTACTGTAATAACCCTCAACACCACGGCTTCTGTTTACTGGCGACTACCAGTCGGGACAAAACCTCTACATCATATTCATCCGCACATATGTTAGCTGTATAAGTTACAATTAAAAAGTACAATTCAAATTACAAGCATTTATATTACTGTCAGTACAATTATAAATGATTATCATAATTTTCTACATTAGGAAAACGAAAATTTACTAACTCTATAACCCATTACAATTTTCAGTTTATAGAACTATTTAAGAAGGAGTAGTGATAGGTCATGCACTGTGTCTCGCGTCCTCTGGCGACAAATTGTCGTAAAACCGGCGGCATAATATGAAAGAAGCAATGTCATTTTCTCACCATGAAAGAGAATTAGTGTAAACGTTTTGTATAACACATTTTCAATGTAATATTTGTACATAATTAAAATTTGTACTGTTTAATACGACAGTATTATACATATATGTGTTGGCTTGTACTGATATTCGAAATGAATATACACTGTGTAAATGGAGTGGATATTTGGAAAATGTTAGACAGCAGACCGACCAAAGGATTATCAACAAAACTAACTGCATGTAGCGCAGTCCTTGGATGCTCGTAGTTGCTTAGTTCACAAATTAATCGCATCTTGTGGAACTCAGTGTTCATTACTATGCTCACAGGAGTTCACCACTTGTACATATCCTAAACCAGATTAAACCAGTTCACATCTTCAAAGCCTATTTCTTTAAGAGCTATTTTAATATTATCCTCCCATCTAGGAATGCATATTCCAAATGGTCTTCTTCTTTCAGGCTTCCCCACCAAACTTTTCTATGCATTTCTCTTCTTCTCCATACATGCCACATACTCTGCCCAGTCATTCTCTTAGACTTCATCACCCTAATAATAATCAGAAGGAACATAAAGTATGAAGCTCCTCATTATGTAGTCTTCTCCCCGTTAATTCCAAACGACTTCCTCAGCATCCTACTCTCAAAGACCCTCAGCCCATGGTCGTCCTTTAATATGACAGCACGTTTCAATTGCATAAGTTCTACAAATGAACAGGAAAAATTATAGCTCTGTACATTTTAATGTTGGCGAAGAAAAGAAGTTCCTGGACTTACAGACAGCAGGCATCCAATAAATTTATTCTGCTCTTCAATTCTTTCATGCATGCAATTTTCATTTCTTAGCATCATCCCCAGATATCTGAACTTTTCCACATTTTCAGAGCATCTATTAGGTGTCTCTATTTTGTGATTTCATCCTGCATTCTGTTCATGAAACACATAGTTTTGTCAGCATTTACTTCCAGACCCATTTCTTTACTACAGGCGAATAAACATTCTTGGCTTTTCTTTATGGTAAATAAGTTTGGCCTAATAAATTAACATCATCTGCACTTGTTTGGACTTCCTAAATGCACATTCTAAAGAAAAGTTCAAAAGCAAGGGCATTGAAGAATCTCCTTTTATTAGACAATTATGAACAAGAAATGCATCAACAAATGTTTGCCTATCCACATTTTACTGTAGGTTTCATCTCAACACATTTTATGGAAAATAACACATTCAATGGGTATACCAAACTTATTGAGATTTTGACACAACCACCCCCACCGATGATAGAATAATACCCTCTCTTTAAGTCTATAAATAGCTGATGTACTCCCCCATTGCATTCCCATTCTTCCTCCATTGACAAATGCAGAATATCTGATCAGTAGTTGATCTATTACATCAAAATGACACTGATACCTCAACACATTTCTCAGTAATTACTACAATCAGTTTTAAGCATTAATGGAGAAAATATTTTTATGTATGTGACAACAAGTCTGAATGATTTGAAGCTTTCAGAGGGGTTAGTAATGGAAGTGTTTTAACCCCTGTGCTCTTCAACATGGTAATGATACTCTTAGAATAATAGGACAAGATAGTGAAATAAAAAAAACTATGTTACATGCAGAATTTGCAAAAACTTAATGGGCAGGAGAAGCTGAAGTCTTAAGATTCTCCTACCCCAAGACATTTAATGCGGCCTAGCTTGCTTAGCAGAAATTTCTCACTTAATTCTCTGGTATCAGGACCTGAAATTTTAGTTCAGTAAATGTAAAGCTATCCCAATACAGGCCTGCACAGGCCCTTAGGGTTCCAGAAGTTTGAGGCTCCCAGAATTTCTAGACAATCGGCACATGCAGGTGGTAAGGTTTTCAGCCCTATGCACCAGCTGCCTTTACCTCCCAGGAGATGTTCCTGGTACTCATTTCTGTTCCAGGCTGAGTCAAACCCAGGGCCATAGTGTATCTGGAAGGATTAAATCAATTAAAAATCCCAATGACCCCATCCAGCCTGTGACCTTCTGGCTTGTAGCACAGGGCCCCCACCAACTGTGCCACCACCTGCTCCAGTTTTAGTACAGTAGAATTACTCTAATCCAGATGCTGACACTACAGAAATCTTGATACTCCAGTAGTTGGATAAGGTGTTGTATAAGCGGTTTATAGCAATGTGTTCTAAAGGAAAACCCAAAACTGGGCCTATGATAATTGAAAAAATCAAGTCATTTTATGACTAGATGAAAACTACTGACATGTGCACATTCTCTGATGGCTGGCCGCAAAGTAACAAAAATTATCTGTAAGAACTGTGGCCAGTATAGTTACTGTTTGATAATCTGGAATATTTAATAATCTGGCACCTGTCCAGTCCATCAGTGCCAGATCACAGGGATTCTATTATAATATTAAAATAAAGCCAACCCCTGGACTGTATTCCAGGCCAGATCATTCCAATCCACAGTGCAGCCTGTGGTCTTATCTTCCCTACATATTCATCCTCTTGACAAGAATCCAAATATCCCAATTCCAAACTGCTGTTGTGCAATATCACACCCCCTGCTTTCTAATGACAGATGTAAATAACATGCAAAGCACAAGTTTTACCAATTAAATGTATTTCTCTACCAGGCACAGTCATAGGTAACATTCACGTAGGTATAAAATTTAAGCCTGTAGAAGCAATAATTCATGCTGTTACAATGGCCTGTGAATAAACAGACTTAAAATCATTGGAGGTAGACAAAATTTTATTGTACACACATACATACAAATTCAAACTCTTCTTAAAGTTTTTATATTACAAATTTAAGCTGAGAATTCAAACATAAAAAGTAAAATGTACCAAAAACTTTTATTACACAACACAAAATGTGACAGAAATCAAATATCAACCACTTCATAACAAGAAGACGAAAACAAACTACTGTATAAAGATTAGAGTCTTAAGTATCATAAAAATTAATACTGATTTCAATCAACACAATGTATTGAAGTCCATAGTATGTATCATCAGAAAAAATGCATACAAAACAACTGACTTAAACATATAAATGTTGAACTTTTATCACTTGTAGATCACTCATATTTTTGGAAGCCACAGTTTTAGCACCGTTTTTACAGGCATTATCACAGAATACAATTATTACTGTACAATAATTCTGTATATTCTGTCACAAAAGTTCAACATTTACACCCTCTACTCCAGTAACCTATTAAACTAAAATACCACAAAACAACATATACTACAGTTTCCTGCCACCAAAATTCCATCTCTATTCTATTTGGAAACAGCACATTTATTCCACGTCATTTTCAATGCAACATTGTTATGTTTGTCGAATGAACATACACTGAAGTCCGTTTTGCACAATGTCCCAAACACACCTCTCATCTTTCAGCTGTAACTACTCTTTTTCACTACCACCTTCCTGCCACTCCTTGGTTTCATATTGTCATTTACAGTAACATAACGCTTTGCAGCCTGAACTTAATGTCAACATATTCAATAAACCAGTTCTTACCTCAGACACTCCATTACAAAGACCAACTGGTTAATGCTGTTTAGAGAAATAACTGCTTTATTGTGATAATCAAACAAAATTCATATATAAAAATGACCAGGCAAAATATAGTTTCTGAATGTTAAAGCAAGTGGAACATGCAGTCACCACAGTGTTTGAAAGGTTAAACTGCATTTCACCTTCAGGCACAACATACACAATCCACAGCATACTTGGAACCTACAACTTCAGCTCTAATTTACAGGTCTGGCAGGTGCCAGAATGACTTTTTTGTGTACAATGAAGTACAAAGAACTAGCTTTTAAAAGCTGTTAACAGCCTCGACTATTATGAGAGGTACAAAATGTTAAGATAATCATCTTCTGCAATGTGATGCCACATAGTTTGGTAGATAGGTAGCAACATTTTGGAGGAACCTGTAGACTCAGGGTCTATTCTGGGGTACCTCCAAAGCCATTGGACCCTCCCCATCTACCCATCTATATGGTATATAAGTAAGTGATTTAGCACTGACAAGTCGGGCTTAATCTGGATGAAAGAAACATAATAAAACTCCAAATGAGTAATTCACCACAATATGCATTATGTACTGGATAAAATGAACAATTCTTAAAGGGCCTGTAAATACAAAGTGTTTACTAAGTACAAAGTTCCTTGGTTTACAAACTGGTAACTACACAAACTGGAAGGATCACAGTAATCAAATAATACTATGTTAGATGCAGCACACTATGCCGTTAGAATGATGTTTCGCAATAGCAATACTGACATATGGATGTTTTCACTCTGTAATGATATGTGAAATAGTTTTGAGGGAGGTAATTTATTTAACAGTAAAAAAAATATGTACTTTACAGAAGAATGTATTAGCATTAGCTGGTGACAGATGGAGAAGTTCATGTGTAAGTCTATGTAAGAAATCAGAGGTTTTACCTCATCCATGTGGATACACACTCATTAATGAATTTCACTCCAAGTAACCTAAAACGTTTTATGAAAATTCAACTGTAAACAGGGTTAACACACAGAATATGATTACAGACCAGCTGCCAACCTTTCATGCTTCTAGGAAAGTACATACTGTGCTGCCATCAAAATCTTCCAGTCTGCCACCTGTTCTCAAAAGTATGATAAATGTACATCATAAGGGCAAAATTCATGAGGGGGGCTACATTTCAGAGGTTCCAGGTTAAAGTCTTGGCTCAGACACAAGCTACACAGGTTAAGATCCTTTTTCTTATTTTCCTGAGTCCCTCTACACATAAATGGGACACTATCTCAAAACAGGGCATAACATCTTCAATCCATACCTTCCAAATTGTCTATTAATTAATCATTCAATCATCACATGCTATATGGTCTAACCTAATAACAGTGTGATTTAATACAAGAAGAAATCAAAATAAATAGTGAATACAATGACTTAACACTACTAATATTATTCAAACAACACACAGCATCCTTCATGTCCGAAAAACATTTTCCAGTGTAATATAATTACATAAGAATTCAGACATTATTTTTTGCAATTAAACTATGTCTACAACTTTTCTGAGGGTATGGCATCATCAGATAGTGCTATATCATTGTCAACTTTAGGAATTTACTAGTCTATTTTTAACATACTTGTACTTCTGGTTTGCATAAACCAGTAAGAAGTTCAAACATGATTGGCTAATGCTTCATTAGGAACTACTTCCCATCACAGGGCCAGTCAGATTCCTGAACTCCCATGAGGCACCACTAAAACAGCTGGCTGATACTAGCCATATTACTGCCACAGTAACAGGGGACAGAAAAGTCACATGACTGAGCTACATTCATGTGAAAATAACACACACTTTGTTATTTTATCCATAATTACTTACAACAGTTGCGTTTTTATGTTGCTTCCTTGTAAGACAAAGTCTGACAACACTATTTACAAATATAAATACGTTGCTGAGTTCGTGAAGGTTTGTATTAAATTGTGGAACAATGAAATGATGAAAATGCCATGGCTCTGATGGTTAGTCGCCTCTCACAGCAGAGGTCCAGGTTTGATTCCAGGTCTGTCCAAGTGGGATTTGTGGTGTACAGAATGGAGCTGGGATAGGCTTCTCTCTGAGTACTTTTGTTTTCTGTTCTCAGTATCATTCCATCAATGCTCCAGATATTTCATTCATCTGGTGGACAATCTTAGCAACTGGCAGCACCATTAAATAACCCCCCCCTCCCCCCCGCCCTTCTACCCCTCTGAAATGATGGTTCTGGACTGTCATGTGAGAACTTTGATTGACCTGCTCTTCTGTAAGGTTGCCATTTAAAGTATAATGCACCATCACAGCTGTTTTGAACAAGTTCTAGAATTTCCTTGTGCTTACTGTACTAAAATAAAGCATCACGCATCATTATGTTTCCACCAGTACATGGACAATACTGATGGACATGTTACTCATACAGGAAGTGCTCAAGATCATGTGAAGAACAGAAGTGCACATTTAGGCTCATACAGGAGAACACTAGAAGTTGCATAAGTTCTGATTTTTTAAAATTTTTCATACATTACTAAAAACTTACCAGGAGGCAGTGTTTTGATGTGTTATTTTTATAAAACCAGTAAGAGGTTATTTCAGTCAACATACATATATATATTTAAAGGTAAGGTGGCTATGTATTTCAGCTTTCTACTGAAGCCATCATCAGGCCAAACATGAACATTACAATACACAGGGAATATTCACTTCATGACAATGCCTTGCAATTCCTCAAAAAACATGGGATCAAAATCCCAGCTTTTTTACAAGATAAATGTTACATATAAAATAGTAAAGGTGCGTATTACAGTAGTTCCTACAGTCTTGTTTTATGACAAATGAATTACAACAAAAACATTAAAACATCTTCATTAGTATTTATGCATTTTTGTTAATCCTATATGTTGCTGTTTAGCCTGTATATGTGACAATGGCTTTCCACCTATCATATTAGCTCTTACATATATATATATATATGTGTGTGTGTGTGTGTGTGTGTGTGTGTATAAAACCAACTTCTGTAGCAAATAATGGTTCTAATTGCAACACTAATATTACCAAATCAGTTTTTATTTTTTTACAGTATTTAAATTCCATTGTACCATGTGCTGCATGCAGTTCTTTCATTAGAATTTATACTTTCATTTATCTAGGACTACTATGTGTCATTTATTTTGGGTAACACTTCTGTCACTTCTCATCATACAATAAACTCAGCCCTTGTTTCACACCCTAGTTGCATTCCTGAAAAAGTGATCATAAATGAAAAAGGCATACACAAAAGTGATATTTTCATCAGAAATAAGAGGTTAGGGTAACAGAATGCAGCCAGGCAAAGGGCATTATCCTGAAAATGAAAAAATACAGATTAAGAACTGGTATAAATTGGCAGGGAGCATCAAAACATGAAGAAACACTCTATTTTTGCTGTCTGCTACAATGAGAACTGACAGATGGATCACAAAAAACAAACTACTACTACTACTACTACTACTACTACTACTACTACTACTACTACTACTACTACTACTACTACTACTACTACTACTACTACTACTACTACTACTACTACTACTACTACTACTACTAGCAGTAGTAGCAGAGTAGTAGTAGTAGCGGTGGTGGTGGTGATAATTCAAGATATATGAAACTAGAGATTCTAATGGAAGAACTATGCCCAACATATGGTACAATGGCAAAACAAAGGGGTAAAAGCCATCAATCAAACTAAGTTTTATGTTATATTATTTTACATAGCTTTAATACAGCTTGTTTCAGCTTAAGTACAAAAAGCCATCATCATGCAAAATTAGAGTATCAAACAAAAGTTATTAAGTAAATTACATTAAACCATTGTTCATGTCAGTATATATAGTTGAGATCTCAACTTTAAATTTTTCATACGATAAGCTAGGCCAAATTCTACTCAAAAAAGTTTAATGCATTTGGCTTATCCTATCTCACAAAAAATGTAAAGTTGAGATCTCAACTATATATATCGACATGAACAAATGGTTTAATGTAATTTACATGATAACTTTTATTTGGTACTACAGTTTCACCTGATGACAGCTTTTTGTACTCAAGCCGAAACATGTTGCACTGAAATTACATAATAACATAACACAAAACTTAGTTGTGACTAATGGCTTCTACCACTTTCCTTTGTGTATCTTCATCACTTTGGCATGTCTCCCCTAAAGATACAATGGCAGAATTAAAAACTGAAAAGAAAAGAAAAACTAATATTAATAATGCAATAAATAATGATATAATAAATAAATTAAATTACCTATCTTGCCATTGACATTCTAAATTAAACACACTGGGATGACCCAAATAAAGACGTATTTTTATGTCATACATATGTAGTAAGCTAATGGTAATCCTGACATGGCTTTTATAATCCATGTTCCTTGAAGCTGAGTTGTTAGTAATATTCTTTTATATTTTCAGTACCATTACTAGTACCACCGCTATTCAGCAACAATCAAACTGGCTTCAAGTACTGTCAGATGCACAGAACTTGCCCTTCATTTCACTACAATTTCAAACTTTCAGCTATAACAATAACATGAAGAAGAGTTCTGATCACATGGGCCTGTACAATAGTTGCTCATTATTTTAATTACTTAATACTGTAATTATGCTGTGCTCCAGCTGTGTGATGTCCTGTCACTGCAGTGGTGTCACTGACAGAATGTTTCTCTGCATGAGGAAGAAAGAAAGGACTTGCATGTTTATCATTATACCAAAAAAGGTATCATAAAATCATAAACCACAACAATGACAATGATGACAACAGCAGCAGCAACTACAACAAAACAAAACAAAACAAAAAAAACAACAGAAGGGCAGGCATAGTGGTAATGCTCTAGATTGTATTTGGAGGTGCCTAGTTCAAATTTGTGGTTTTCCTCAATGCACCCAGACAAATTCTTGGTTAATATCTCCATTAAGTCATGACTGTTTCCTTCCCAATCTTTCCAATTCATCACTCATCAGTCACCCCCTCATTTGATGCCACACAGTCCTTGATACTGACAGAACTGTCACATAACATATGACAATGATGACAATAACAGAGGGAGTGGGTTGAAGCTCAGTCAAATCATACTGTAGCCTCTAACAGGCCTGTTGTGCCAGTCCCTGATGACATATGAGTAACCAGCGCTCATCAAATGAAGACAGGGAAAGCTGAAGAGCTCAGACACACCCCATTGTCACTTGGTCACTAAAAATCCCACATGCACAAACTTGGAACTGATCCGGAGCCTACAAAGTAAGAAGCCAATGACTAGCCACGGCATGGCATGGCCAAAATATCTTACAATTGGCATTTCTTGTTGGTAAATGTCATAATATGACAAGACCATTCTAAGGAGATAGCAGCAGTATTAAAATTTAAAGAATCTGGTCACCAAAACTTGTCTTTAATTAATTACAAAGCACTGTGCTGGATTACTGACTTTCCTACACAACATATGGCACTGCACGACACAGCTCCAATTACATTACCCCTGACTGTGTTCCACAGCTACATTGGAAGATTTGATTTTTCAGGGCAGGGTTTGAAAATATTAAGGGTGATGGCACAGACAAATGCACCGTCTTTTCTGTAATTTATTTTAAAATGCTGTCGGTACTGAGATCTACAGTGCAGACAGATAATGTAAATAACACTAAGGTTAGGAGAACAGTGAACATGGGTGGTGAAGGTTAAGTCAGATGGCTGCTCCCTGACCCTCCATACAATGCGCACCTAACCTGTCATCATCAGTAACACACTGACAACATAAAGTGAGAAAGCACCTGTAGACAGAACAAAAACCAGATTAAAAGTACCAACTGGTGAAAGCAAGGAAGGCGAGTATAGAGAAGTAGTTGCTAGACAGATGGATAGGTGTAGAACTCAGAAGATAAGTAATGATGTTTTGGAGGAACTGCAGCCTCCATCTTCAGGGTAGAAAAACCTACCACAAAAATGATAGCATACTTTTAACGAGTAACTGCCAATCAGGTCAGTATACTCACTTCCTAATCAAATGTAGTAAATATGTTAAACTGGTTTGTAATAAGGAAATACGAACTGTCCTATGTCATATCACTCACTAATGTGGTAGGTAATTCAAATTACAGTGTCTCCTGTTTAAGAAGTTTTTCAGTGTATCAGTGGAACATAACTTCTCAAAGGGAAGAGTTTCATTCTTTAGACCCACTTTTGTATTTTAATCTCAAGCAATTACTTCATAATATTTCAATTGTAAGGATCACAAATGTATTTCATCAGGGCGATAGGGTTATACAGTTACTTCAGTGCTAACTAAAAATTCAGGACACACAAGTCATAACGGACCACCTGAAAATGGATCCAAAGCAATCTGTTGTTGACACAAGTGCACTTCATTTACCTCAACTGTACCACCATCTCATGGCTCTCATTATACAGGTCTTCAATTCTCACTACATCGCAACAAATTATCACCTACTGCAACAATATCTACAAAACTACACTTTAGGTTCAAATCATGCTACAGCATCTCTATAATATGCTTGAGTTAGAGAAAACTAACTAAAAACTAGAAAGGAAATGTATGTATAATGTAACACTGAGCTGCATTCAGATCTATGCTTCTGGACCCTCCACAGTTAGTCATACCATTTAACCCACTGTGACCACACTTTTCATTGTTGTTCACAACGTCACATATATAATCTTATTGATATTAATACGGTCTGTTACAACATTACTTTGAACAACTTACAGTGTGTGTGTGTGTGTGTGTGTGTGTGTGTGTGTGTGTGTGTGTGTGTTACAAATTTATGAATCATATAAAACCTCAAATCTTCACTCCAGCAAAACATTTTGTAATTTCTGGCTTAGAAACAATACAGTAAAACTCTGTTAAGATGTTTTTGAAATTTCCAAGAAAATCTGACTTCTTAAGCAGGAAATGCCTTAAAAGGGTAGGACTGAAAAATCCTATGTTTTTAATTTTTTAAACTTATTACATATGCATGCTGAATTTGTATAATTTGCAGCTGTCTTTAACACATTTTCACCTGTGTCTGACCATCTAAACATTTTGTCTGTAACCTTTCGTTCACAGTTTTACACCTTTAACTATACTGTCACTGACTTTTCATCCACAAGTTCACATTTCATTCCAGATGTTTACTTTTCCTTAAAATATTTGTCAAGCATGGGTTGTCTTGCTCTTTTTTTCAAAAACAGTTGCAATATATGTCTTCAGATTCCATACGTTCACTATTAGGTACATCATAAGGGGTGGTCAGTAGTTCCAGTCACTTTCACTAGCTCTGCAGTGTCTTGCATTTATTTTCTGGAAATGCTGAAGTAAGTTATCTGCACACAGTCACCACAAATGTTTCACTGTCATGCTACACCACAACGCATTTGTATTACCTCCAATAAATCATGTTTAAACAAGCTGTCGCGTGTCAGTGCCCACGCATCTGGTGTCAGACTACTGTCTCCACAGCAGGGTGGCTTCCACCCCCACATGGCTTACATGACTCGTGGTAGAACTCTGTGCCAGCAAGGTGGAACCCCAGGTGGTGTCAGCTAGTGCGCCTGGACTTCTTCAAATGTTACTAGCTGCCTGAGTGCCCTCCTCGTGACCAGCTAATTGAAACTTCCACATATCAGCATTGCCAAATGCAGGCGCATGTAGGCCACAGAACAGCTAGGATAGGCTTCTGGCCCCCTGATACAATCTTTCAGTCATCGTGACAGAGACTGAGTAGTGGGAACTGACTGACTGACTGCAGTCTCTGCATTGTGAGAGAAATACAACACCCTCATACCATGAGGTTGCGTCATTCTACTGCGTGAAACTTGCGGAAATTCCCTTGGAGCTTAACCTGTATGAATTCACCACACCATTTGAACACTGTATTTTGGAAAGAGAGTGAATGGAAACTTGGGGAAATTGTTTCAGATTTTGATACAGAGAATGTATTAAATGGGTAAGAAAATGGTTTCATCGCCAAATTTGTTACTTCCTAGGCAGGAAATTTTCTTATGTGGGGACATATTACAACGGCAATATGTAATGTTAATCAATGGGAGAATTTTGGTGCTTTTTTATCCTCACCTCTTAGGCGGGAAACCATCTTAATCGGGGACATCTTAAATGAGTCTTACTGTATTTCACACACAATTTGTAGCAGTATTCAT
The DNA here is from genome assembly GCA_013340265.1 of Coptotermes formosanus. Lineage (NCBI taxonomy): Eukaryota > Metazoa > Arthropoda > Insecta > Blattodea > Rhinotermitidae > Coptotermes > Coptotermes formosanus. The sequence goes on along the minus strand of BLKM01000839.1, from coordinate 494,375 downwards.
AGTCTAGCTGCATAATAAATTCCACCTTCCAACACAAAATCAATAAATATTAAATATTATGACTAAACTTTCTATTTTCCTTAACTATGCATTATGTCAATGGTAAAAATAACAAATTGGTAACCGGAAAGAAACATGGCCTAACAACATGCATACTGCATCAATGGATCATTACAGCACACCATAACAAATTTATAAATATACAGTCTTCTCTTGCTGTGTTGTATTTTCTGTACATTATCTGCTTGCAAATAACACAAATTTTGGAAAGTTTATTGACATAAAAGTCTCTTTTGATTTTCTCTGCCACTTTTATCTGAAACTATTTTCAGCCCAAGACAAATTCAGTGAGGTATTATCATGAACATGCAGATGCCTTCATATAAGGTGTCTGTTATTTTTGCCCCGTTTAGACCAAACACATTTCAGTAAAAATCTCCAATATAGACTTTCACAAAACATCTAACAGGAGGAGCATTATTCCACAAGAACAGACAGACAGACAGACAGACAGACATAAAGGTAATAGTCACTTTGTGCAACTTTGTGTATGCATCTAAAAATAAATAATAAACACTGTGGAATCAGAAATTTTCCAATGTTAGGTTGCATGCAAGTGATACAGCAGTCCACAATTGAAAAATTACTATGGTGCAGTATGGCCATTAATAAATGAATAATGGTTGTAATGGGAAATGTTTGTATAGAAATAAAAAAAGAACCTCTAAAGCAGAAAAACTTTCTATACAATAAATTTCAATGCAGGAAAATTTGACATTACTCATGAGCGAGTTCTGGCAGGACTTCAATAATCTAACTTCTTTCACAAGAAAACTCTGTATCAAGGAACTCTTATCCAGGAAACACTGTACTTAAAAAGAACAACTGTTTTATATTAAAGCTATGTAAAAACTCAATTACCGCATAATTGTCAAAACATCAGTCACTATCCCCATCTATGTGATTCAAGTTTGTACCAAAACTGCACTCTTCATCTGCCTCATGCGAGATGTTATCTGATGTCTTGATACACTGAAAACAAAATTATAATTATGTTCACCACAATCAGTTACGCTGATGAAAGAAGAATGTCAGACTCATAAGAACGAACAACAGGCCATGCACTATTGTTACAAGCACTCACAAGCATTAATGCGTGTGACTTCCGTTCCCTAGGCCCACGATCTGCAACTTGTTCTACCCACAACCCCACACTTTAACAACTTTTTCTAGGGAACCTCAGCCTATTACGGTGCACCCTATTACTTGTATTAACTGCACTTTCCTGGTCACTGGATTGGCTGTGGGAGGTCTGCAGTGTTGGCTATCAGAAATTACTGCGTCTCAACTGCTTTGACTTCCATATGTGGGGATACCAAGGCCCTGTTTATGAATGCAAGGTGGACACATAAGAGGATCTAATTCATCACACTGTCAAAATGGCCACATGTACCAATGACTGAGATATCTTCATTGCATTACCACTCCCTTGCAAAATGAGCAAGAATATGTATTAAGCTGAAGGAAGATGGATATTTTGAACATTTGTTACAATAGTGAAAGTCAACTCTTTTTTGAGTTGATGTTATGTAAAATCATGCACAACCAAGATGTGTCATATATTATTACAACACACATGTGTGTTGTAATTAAACTCATCCTAAATTTCCCCTTGCCATGGACCCATGCTGATACAACACTTTTCATTTACAGTAACCTCAGGCATTACCTCCTGAAGTTATGAGGTAAAGTCATCGAACACTCTGTATTATAAATGATGATGCTTTCATTAATTCAGGTTATTCATTACATAATCTGTTTTGCAATGGTTCCATAGCTTCTTCCAAAGCAGGTTCTCCACAGAGTGTGACCCCATGCTTCCGCTCTCAAACATCAGTATCTTCTCTTTCCCTTCAGGTTGTCCAGGAGCTGCTTATGTTTCTGTCCTCATCTTCTTGCCCCTTCTATCTTTCCTTCCATAACACATTTTGGAAGGCAGTTCCCACCCAAGATGTGACCAATCCAGTTAGTGTTCCTTTATTTTATTGTATGTAGGATGTTTCTTCAGGAGGCCAAGTCCCTATATTGGAGGAGGAGGAGGAGGAGGAGGAGGAGGAGGAGGAGGAGGAGGAGGAGGAGGACGACGACGACAACGACGACCGCCACCGCCACCGCCACCGCCACCGCCACTGCCACCACCACCACCACCACCACCAGAGGAGGAGGAGGAGGAGGAGGATGAGGAAGAAGGATGTTTCTTTCCTCCCTGACTATAAGTAATACATCATTTTTCACATGATCTGTCCAACTGATCTTCCCCATCCTTCTCGAGCATCACATTTCAAAACTGCCAAGGCACTTCTGAACTATTTTCTGCAGTGTCAGAGTTTCAGTACCATAAAAAGCCACACTCCACAGGCAGCATTTCACTAGTTTTTTCCTTAACTGCAGGTCCAATTTACTGGTGGAATGAATTTTCTTCTTGCTGAACTCCCCTTTTGCCATGGCAATCCTGGATTTAACTTCATGTGTACACCTTTCATCACTTGTTATCAGCCTATCCAACCAGCTGGAATATTCCACATTGTCCAGTTGTTTTTTGTCTATCATAGCCTGTACTGGGAATGGTTGTTTTGAGATTCTCATTACCTTACTTCTTACCACACTTATTGTCATTCCATAGCACTGTCAAACTCAGACTATATAGCATAAAATTATAGTAGTAGATGACGATTTGGAAGGGATGTGGAAGGAAGCAGCCATGGTTTAATTTCAGGTACAATCCCTACACTTGCCTGGAGGACTGAAGGAGACAAAAAGAAATGTCCATCATGACAGTCAGTCTCTGGGCCAAGACTTGAACGCAGCTATTGTGAAGAACAAGCAGGAATGCTACCCACTCAACTGTGATATTAAGGAACAACAAACAAATTAATCTCTATAATACAGAATGTGCAGACATTCAGCTAAACAGAGGTTTCTCTGTTTTGACAGGACCATAAAGTAGAGACAAATGGGCAGCATACGTTAAGTATGTCTAGTGAAAACTTACATCCTGAATAGATATTCGTGGGGCAGTCATTTGCTCAGGATTGTGCCATGGTTTCCAGTTAGGGCTGTTTTGTTTCTTCCACTCAGGATATGCTTTTGATGCCTTAAACAGTTTCTTCACCAGCTACAATAAAACATCACATTTTAAGTACTACAAAGACTATAATTAGAGCAACCTATGTGAAAAACCTTACAAACTTAGCAAGGAAAGTTGTGGTTGCTATGCAGATCACACACATTCATGTTCAACACACTGCAGTAAATGACTGATACATGGAAAACTTGCATGAAGGAACAGTACTGGAAAGACAATACTACTATTATCAACAAATGAAACATTATTAAAGATAATTCCTCACCATTTGCTACTTCTGGCATACTTTCCTTTCTTAAGGAAAGAAAGCAGGTACATGAAATCATCATAATGTGCGTGCGTGCGTGTGCGTGCGTGTGTGTGTGTGTGTGTGCACACGTGCGCGTGTGTGCATGTGTGTATGCATCTGCATGTGTCCTCTTTAAGTGCTGAAACAGGTGATTGCCTTTCACAAAATTTGATGTAAACCTCATGCCATTCCACGCCACCTCCAAATCATGTTCTTCAGTTCTGTACAATGAATTATAAAAAAAACATGGATGTACGAACTTCTGTGAGGTGAGAAGGGAACAACTTCATTTAGGGTCCCAACATGATGCATGGTAATAAAGCTGTGCCATCTATCTTGTGTTTGTAGCCAAAAAAATTACCTAAACAATTAAACCCTAAGATGGTTTACAACACTCTTCAAAGACTTCCTACCCCCAGACAAAAGTATATTTTCTCTTTAATTATTGGATACATCTTGCAGATAGTTGGGACTTTCTTATGATACATACAGAAATCCTGAATTTTTGAAAATACATTTACCAAAGTCATCAACAAACACAACATTACAAGTTCCCTTCTGCCTCTTTATTTCTTGGGATCTTTAGAAGGTGGTCTGGATTGGTGACATTCCTGCACCAGTATTTTCTTCAACACCTTAAAACAGATGACCAAATTTTCTCTGTGTACATCACTGCCCTTCCTGTCAAGTAACTTACCAGTACCTTCAATCATTTCCACCTTGTTTTCTCATCAATTCTCAGAGACATTCATCACATTTTACACGCCCTCATGACAGTGTACTTTGCACTGTACACAAACCAACAACACTGCACAATTTGTTCTGGTGGCATCATCTATATAGTTTAGAGGCCTTGTCTCAGCTGTTCCTGTACCCAATGTATTCAGAACTGCTGTTATTCACGGCAGAGCTACCCGCAAAAAGTTTACATTCTACAACCTCTGCACTTCCATTTCCCTCTTCCACATCACACTTAGTCATCCCACAAGTCTCCTGTTGCCAGTCACGTACAGCATCCATCTTTCAGAGGAACCTGTTGCCCTGAACCTCAGGGTAGACACCAAATTATATGGCATCATGTCCCAGAAGACTTTCATCTTGAAAAAAAATGAAGTTACGTTTTACAGCAACTTCCCTGTTTCAGGCTGCTGTAAATGTCTGCAGTGTTGGTGTTTCATTTTATGATATACCATCTAAAGATAATTTCTGGAAGATGTATATCACTGCCATGTTACGCAGCAGAATATAAACTTCTGTCACTTGTACACTACTACTTACTTTTGGAGCAAATATTTGGGTAACTTTGTTAACTAGCCACGGAGGTAATGTGCCTTGAGGGTCAGTCTGGGAGACATAACCGAGCTCTGAACCTGTGGAGCCTGAAGGACGGATCAGGAAGCCTGCCAACATAATAATCAATCAATCACTTTACTGATCATTTGTGCCATGTTGTTTGCATAGGACATGTCACCCATTTGCAAATCTAACACACTGACTATCAAAATGAGAACTGACATACTCTTTCCCAAGAAATGTGATGACATATGCTGCTTTTCAGGTACTTTGACTTATCACCACTGCTGTGTTATAGTACCCACAAGCCATAGCAGACACACCTTACAAGTATACATGCAACAAGATGGTATTTGGTACTGGAACAAAAATATATTCACCATTACAGTGTGGACACCAGTCATTGTCATGGTGTGAGACAGTCTGCAGCAAACAACAGTAACTGTCATGATATCAGGTAGAAGATATACCAATGAACACCAATGACTGTCATGGTGTGATGTAAAGTTTTGCAATGGATACTTTTCCTCATGTTCGGTACTAATAAATACCACAATATAAACATTGTGCAAAGACTGCAAATACTCATACATATACACAAACTAAATAAAACTCAGTATCCAACATAACTAGAAAAAAATGGCCACATTCACATGGACAGGGAAATGAGATGCATAACTAAACTCTTTAATAATACTAACACAGGGACTGCTTATCAGGACCAATACTGTCATGGAACACATAAAACAGCAATGACAGAGACCTGCTGTATGTAGGTTACATTGTCCAGACTGCCCATGACAATATACAGTATACTGGACTGACAGAACAATTATTTCAAATATTAGAAAAATATGCAGGTAATATGCCTTAGCAAAGATCTGTTGCTTTATTTTATTTTTTGTCTAGTTTTTATTTTGGTCTACTTTTTTGTGTCACACACAACACATTCTAAATACAGGACACAAATATAGGGACAACTAATGGCATTATGTCTGTAGTAAAAATAGCTAATTAAGTAATGCATACAAACAGCCTAGAAACAAATCACACACATTGCTTAGCACAAGAAAACAAACACATACATTAAATACATACAGCCACCACCCAGACTAGCTCTGAGGCCCACAGCCTCTTATTAAATAGGCACTGGGGGCTCGTTCCCCAGGGGCAAAGCGGCCGGGGTCTTAGGCTGACCACTCACCTCCATCTAGTGCCCAGGTTAAGAATGAGTGGAACTATACCTCCACTCCCCCCATATGCCTTCCACCTTTATCATGAAACATAATGAATCTTCCCCTTACTAGAAATACACTCGGTGGCCCTCATCATAGGAACAAAAGTTACACTACCTTCACTCTAAACATCCTTCCCCTGATCTTTTTGATTATCACCCCAGTGTAAGATACAATGCTGTGCAGGTGTTTAATAAAATGTGTTGTTATATTTAACTTCACCTGTCAGGTAGGATATTGCACGAACAAAGCCTTGTCTTGGGGGAAAATCCCGGTGAAACACTGAATGGTTAATGATATACTGCTCTCGTCCTGTGTCCAACCAAGATCTCTGCAGAACAAAATCTCTGTTCCGTAATGGTGCAGGACAGGACACTGGAAACAAGGACACAAGTATGAGCTCAAAAGAAGAACATTCAGAACTACCACATGCACCACTGCATTCCAGTGAGAAAGGTTCAGTGACATTTAAGATTTTTATACTGGTTTTCATAGAGAGTCATGTCTTCTGGGGCATGATGCAATGCTGATTGGAAAATAGCTGTCAACATCTCAGCAGAGTTTGCTGCCTCCAACTGTTTGTAATTATGTACCATTCAAAAGGCACCTTATCCCAGAAGACTTGAATCATCAGGTATGACTCTGCTGCCTGCATCATGGCAATATAGATAACACATCTGAACAATGCAAATGCACAAGCTAATTCCAAAACACTAAGTCACTCTAGTGTAAGCACAATTCCCACTTAACTGATTTTCAAATCAAAGTGATTCTTTTTGACACAACGTCCCAGTGTACCAGATCTAATAGGGTTGTTTTCCTCCTTCTGTGTGTGTGTTTTATTATAATTTCTGTTTTCCATTCCTCACTGCCCAGACAGAGATCTATTGCTTCTCCTCCCCATCCTGTGAACCTAAGTGCCCACCATTCATCTCAACCTGCCTATAGACTAAGCCACATCCTCATTTTAACATTATGACAGAGGCAGTACTACTCAGAAATGCACACAAACTTCCACAAATGCACATGTCTGTTTTACTGCTATTAACTCTTTCCCACCTTTTGTTGGAGGACTTCCTATGTCATAATGCAGGTCACTGAGAAGTCTTACTCCAGTCACAAACTTCCAAATATGCAGTTTCATCATCATCATGTGCTAAGTGTGGCGTACCTTTGCTTTCTGCATTGTTTTACACATCTTCTGGTAGTTACTGCCTTCTTGGATATGATGTCACTTAGTAAGATAGATGTGTACCCACATTTCAGAGAAACCTGCCGCTTTCAACAGCATTAGTCAGATGAAGGAGGCAACGGGTACTTCTGAAATGTCAGTACACAGACTGCACAATGACACATTCCAGAAGGCATTAATTTTTAGTCTCGGCCAAGGCAACCCCATATCTCACATCTCTTCTAGTAGTCTGCATACAGGAATAGATGACAGGAGTTTTAGATCTTGTTAACCACCTTGTATAGGTGTGAGGCACATTCTAGCTGGTACGAACGAGGATGCAAAAGGGTTATATAATGATCCATTATTACATAAAATTAAATTTACTCCATTGCAGTGTAAAGTTGCAATGCTGGATTTATAACGGCCCATTTTTCTTATGCCGTAGCCTTTAGATGTTAAGCACATACAGTGACCGCCATGTCATCTTACTACATTCTCTGATAGCATGATCAATAACAGAATAATACGATATGAACAAGTTTTAAGAATGACCAAAGACAGAATCCCAATGAAGGGTCCATGCTGGAACTGAAATAAAAAGTCCAAACAGGAAAACTGAGATCAGGGTGGGAACAACAGACTACAAATATGTCACACAGAATGAAGAAAGAACATAGAAAGAAAATGAGGAAGAACAGCTTTGAAACAAAGGCAGATGGCAAAGCTTGGTTGCTAAATGACTTACGTATGGTGGAAATGCATAAAGAGGAGGATGAGGAAAAAGTTGAAGAAAAGGAATTGGGAAAAGAGGGAAAAGCTGAAGCAAGAGCAGAGTAAGAAGACCAAGAGGAATAAAAAGTTCACAACAAATACAAAAATTACAGGTGAACACAATCAAAATATTTTTAAAATTCTAATATCTTTATCAACATTAAAAAATGCAAACAAATGTAGTCACTGTGAGTTATGAACATTACACCTTGCTTCCTTCCTCATGACAGAGTGTAAATGGTGTTCATTAACACACTGGAATGTCTTACTTGCATAATATCCAACATCATTGTTTGGGTTAAGGCAGCCAATGTCATGAGATTCTATCATATGTTGGTCCCATACTTTCCTGTAGTCTGGATCATGCAGTACATCATATATTTGGTTAGGACTTACTTCAGCAAATGTGGTGTGAATCTGAAACATGAAACTTCTGTTTCAACCAATTACAATCAGAAGGTGTACTAAAGCATTACTTGGTTATACATATGATGCTTACAATGACCTGTAATGTCAATTGAGATCTCAATGACAAGAACTGTTTCCTGTTACATTTTTATTTTGGCCTGATGATGACTGCCTAGGTGGTCAAAACATTTTGCCAATTTTTAACTTTTAATAAATAAAGAATAAGTTGCGAGGACGGCTTTCATTTTATATGTACTTAAAGCATTAAGCAGTTGGGTAGTATATTTACAGGTCATTATCCTGCAGTATGGTATTAAAAGTCCACCACATTTAAATTTGTTATTGCAACCACTTAATTTTAGAATCTTAGCATTGTTCTCTAAAAATCAATACTTCCATCATTTTTAGGAACATCTGTGTCCTTATGAAACACCTACTCAAAGTGCTTGTCAATCTGCCTGTAAACCCAAAACAATTAGAAACCTGACAACTGGAATTTCATAAAAATTGAAAACAATTAATGAACCCAAGATTAATACACAACATTCCACTACATGTTTCTAGAACTGGTGTGTGGTGCAATATGAATACAGAGAGAACAATTATCAGACCAGATTTCTTCAAGCACATGATTAATTCTGATAGGTACATCAAGGAAATACTCCATTTTTTGAGCAGCTAACAGATGAAGCATTCTTGCACCAGGATTTCACTAATGATCATACATCAACGATATCCATGCATATGCTAAGGAAAGTGTCTGGAGACAAAGTTATTAGAACTGGTTTGTGGCTAGCTTGCTCCCCTCACCTTAAGAAGTCTAACTTTTATTCAGGGAGTACTGTTCAGAAAACCATTTACAGAGCAAATCCTCACACAACAGAATAACTGAAGTAATATTTCTGAAGAAACATTTTACCTGTTTCACAAGAATAACTTCAACACGGGAATGCTAACTTTTTATGGAGGTGTCATTAGTGCATTTACAACAACAGGCAGCATTTCCAGCATTTACTGTAATCCAAAAAAATCCGATTTGTAATGTGTTTAGGATGTAGGTTTACTGATTCTACTAGCAGTATGAAAATCTATGGAATGAGGTTGATGAGAGGAGTGTCCAACTCTTCCACCTGAGAGGCTCAACATTTTGTGACTGCGCCCACAAAAAGACTCAGTGTGTAAGGAATACTACATATAAAGCACACAAATATACTGTTCTAGTACCTTTATCATTTTAAAACTTGTAGATGGAATAGATTTTGTCCAAACTTTTGTTGATGATTTGTTGTAATCAAGCTTCCATCCTGTGTGATCATCAATGAGTTTCTTCAGTTTCTCAAAGTCTTGATCCTCAGCAACTTTAACAACGCCAACATCCATGTGTTCTGAAATATTTGTTACAAATAATAAGGTGGTTGGGTCAACTTTTAAACGAAAGGTGACACTTTCCAGAGAATCAGTCACCACTGTGGCAAAACTGATGTTTTTCATTAGAGAATTGAGGTTTTGAGGTAGTGAAAACTGTTATTATGCCTGGGATATGATGCAGTGTAGTTTGATACACAGATACCAATGTTTCAGAGAAACTCACTTTTGTAGCTTGAGAATGGAAAAAACAGAACATTCTGATGTAAATTTCATAACAGTATCATTTCACATAAAACGTAACTTAAAGACAGAGACAGAAGGCTCCTTGAAATATTGGTACCCATATATCAAAATAAGTGACATCTCAGTCCAGAAGACAGCAGCCTTTAATATGTGCAAATTCTGTGGTGTAGCACGTTGTGCTGCAACACTGTGCATGCCATAAGCACAAGTTCACTTCAGGAATGGTGGACAAAGTTGTAGGGACACTCAGAGCATTAGACAAAGATTTTTACAAATACAGTTGTGTAATTATAATGGAAGGTAGATGAAAAAGCCTTGGAAAGGACCTCAATTACGGCATTGAAGATGGCTTAGACAATGTTGCCAGTAACAGCTCATATATTAATGTCGGATCCATTCCACGAGCATTGTTACACTCCATCCTAAAACTTTAGAATAAATTAAAGGTGTAAGATACATCACAGAAGTAATTAAAACAAACTAGGTCTTTTCTCAATGCATTATTTCAAAGCCAAAATCTGCGTCACAAAACTCTAACTTGTATAATACAGTAAAATACGTTCAGCTGACCTGGCGTTTACACTCTGACACCATCACAGTCTAATATTGACTTCATTTGACTTCAGTCCTCTGGATTTGCCCACTGCCACATTTACTTTAATAAATAAAATTTTAACAGCTATGAACAAGTCAAGAGCTGCAGGTATATTCTGTGATATTAAAAAAGCATTCGACCATGTTAATCACAACATACTTTTGGCAAAAATGGAGTTTTATGGAATAACTGGCAAAGAAGAAACACTTTATACACAATATCTAAAAGACAGATATCAGCATGTGTTTATGAATGACAATAATCCTCATGACTCTATAATCTCAAAATGGTCAAAAATTCATCATGGTGTACTTCAGGGCTCTGCACTGGGTCCCGTGCTGCTCTCGATATACACAAGTGACCAACAAATGATCTTGAATAAAACTTCTTTCCCTGTTTTGTTTGCTGATGTCACTGGCATTTTGTTTACTCATCATGACATTAAAGACCTAAATATGAATAAAAATACTATGTTTCAAATCGTGAATAAATGGTTCACATCAAACCTACTTTCTCTAAACTATGAAAAAACACAATGTATTCAATTTAGAACAAAAAATTCTGTACACAATGATAATAAGATTATGTACCACAATAATACAATTTCAAATATCTCTAATATTAAATTTCTTGGCTTAATTTTAGAAAGCACACTGTCCTGGAGTAAACATATTGAAGGATTAATAAATAAGTTAAGTTCTGTTTGCTACATGTTAAGATATGTAAAACCATATATGTCTCATACATCTTTAATGATGATCTACTATGCTCTTTTTCATTCTGCTATGTCTTATGGAATTATATTCTGGGGGAGCTCACCAAACAGTCAAAAGATTTTTAGACTGCAAAAAAGAGCAATAATAAATTGCCAACTGATCTTAAGGAGTGTGTGGATAATGCAAAGAAATTTAAAAGTTTACTGAAGACCTATTTAACCACACACTGTTTCTATAATTTTGATGAATTTATTTATAATGAATAATAAATTATACCATATTATAAAGCTTTGTTATTCACAACTGCAGTCTTCAATAAATACAGCCTATTTTCACGACACTGATAATGCTCTATATTTTAACTGTAATATCGCATTGTACTGGAAAGAGTATTAATTTTAAATGTTAATTAAATTTTGACTGTAATGTTTATCATTAGGACTACTTTTTGTGATTGTATGTGTTTATATGTATGTGATTTGTATTTATATATTATAGTAGATGTATGACATATCCATGGCTGTTAAACCTCTATTGGAACCAACAGAATATAATAAAATCAATCAATCAACAAAAATTATGCACACAGGCAGACTGACTTCACCAGTTTTTGTCTTCAGTAATTTAAATATGTAACATACAATACTGTGCATTAAGACTATAATTTTCGCAAGGGACCGGCTGCTAAAAGTGCATGACAGAACTGCAATTTTTTATACTGACAGTTCTGGAAATTTACAGATATTTTGTACGTAGCACATCCTGTAACACCATTCTGTACATAACGTTGTCATTTTGTGAACGATAAAGTTGGTCCGGAGATGAGGGGCACTAGTGGACTGTAAAAGCTTAACTAGATATAAATATGTCAGCACAGGAACTTCATATCAAGAATGGGCCATGAAAGGCACTTTCACTCATCGTTAAAAGGTAAAAATCCAGAACAGCATGTAGCAGACTTATAACATCACATGATATATATCTGCAAATATGAATTATTTAAAACTCTAATGTGAACTATACTAATCTAACCTGTACCAATATCTGGTGATATTTATTAGCTTATTATTCAGTGATGTGGTGAGGAATCTACCTGTAACATCACATTACACACAAAGGCTACATTTACTCTGTTCCACCAAGAAATTGCAGTACTCTAAGGACACTTGGAAACACAAGGAATTTTGTTTCAATTCATTATGAACTCGGCAGAATGGGTTAGAAATTATGATGACAACTCTTGTGTTAAAACAGGATGTAAAGCACTTTATAATGTAATGGGAAATAAACTAAATCAGCATTAATTGCACAACTTGATAATCGTGGAGTGATGATAAAAATCTGGCAATTGTTAAAACACTGACCTAACCGCCAGTGCTTATCTCTATACATCTGTTTACATGTAATATTTTTCCTGAAATGCTTTGTCGCATTGCTGGGTAGCTAACGTACATACCATAACCTGTCATTCAAACGTCGAATTCGTGGGCACGTTACTTGTAACATTAAAATTCCCGTTTTAGCAACCTCAGATGTATACAAATGCACTGCTTGCATCAACAATCACCATCAGACGACAGTAATAGCTCATTTTGAAAAGCCTTTATATAATATACGCATTATAATTTCACCTTAACGCTCGGATATTTCTTCATAAAGTTCGTCAGCTATCAAGCGTTTCTTCTGTAAACCAACGTAATTTTAAACTAATTTTGCAACACCGATATAACACTCGTAAATTACTGTTAACTAATAACTCTGGCCTACCACGCCGTCAACCAAATTTTGGTCCACAAGGTGCGCCGCGGACAACCTTCGGCTGAAATCAGCTGGTTGACGTTTCCATGTGGTAAGTAAGGTACGCTACAGGAATGGCAGTAGATGCGTAAGAACTAAAGCAGACAATGTCGTGTTAAGCGTTAAGTATACGGCTACAGGTTTACGAAATTAGATACTGTAAAACATATAATTTATTTAATGTCGTTTCTAGTATGCAATATCTCAACTTGCCATTATTAACATGTCATGGACGAAACGTTCGCACTTGTTCGTTATCCTTGCACTGTACAGGTTGCCTATTTAACTAACCTGTTTCAATGCCTGTTCGTAGTTTTTGAGAGTTTAAATTTTTTTGAGTTTGTATCCAGTGGTTCGTATTACGGTTAAAGGCCCGTATCTAGTCGCAAATAGTTGTATTTTGCCTATATAAGACCTTAGCGAAATGTTTACATGGAACTGCCACTAATGTTTATCTGTCTCTGCACTGATAATGCTATCTTTTAATCACTGTGCGTTTATCTTGTGTCAGTCTTTTTACGACTTGCGGTTTATTCCTGTTACTCATGTTCTGAACTGTGAGATATGCGTTATTTATCGTATGCATAATCAATATATAGAAATACACAATATTGTCATTTTGATAGCTATTCATCAGGGTTAGTATAATAGGTGTGCATTTTTCTTTCCTTAAGGCAACAGGCCTTCTGAGTAATCAGCCTTCTCTTCTGAGCGATTCTGACAGGTAGCCTCAGATCTTCCAGTGGAACACAGTTCAAATACTAGTACTATTGGTACCACCATATGCTGTACTTAGCTGCAGTAAGACTGTTCTGAAATCTGGTCCATAGCTTTCTATGGCCTGTGTGTAGTTTGTGTTAGCTGAAAATTCCACCCAGATCAAACATAATATTGTTAAATTTTTATCTTGTTGTCATTTCAGTTAACAGCTTGGAATGCAGGGTGCAATGAGTGTGGAACCGCCACAGATTGGTGATGGAGAGGTTGATGAGAAGATCAAAGAGTGGTGGCAGTGGGACAAGGTATTGCACAGTGTGTCTGCCAGGTTGCAGTTCATTAGGTGCTGCATCATGTGTTCTCTGGGTTTTTACACTGTGCAGTGTAATGGTTTTGTTCCAATGTTTTGGGGGAGCATGCTGCCTTTATTCTCATAGTGACAGCATTTGGTTCAGGTGCAAAACCCAGAAGACCGTCATTGTTGCAGCACCCACCATGAAAATCTTAAAACTTACACCCCAGTAGCACTCGTATAGATAAACTGTAAATGGGAGTATGTTAGACAAGGGTGCAACCAAGGGGGTTCCCGGGCTTCAGCTTCCCCCCCCAAACCCCCAAAAACTTAAATTTGAAAAACACAAATTTTGTAGATATTCTGATATTGAAAGTTTTATATGATTTCCCCTTCAGCAGCAAAATCAGCCACTGAAATCAGCTGATGACTAGTACATTAGAATTTTGAAAAATAATTTAATAAAATTAAAAAAAACAATATAGGACACTATGATCGAGTAATGGAACATGTAGTTATATTCATATGTATATACATGCAGTTGCATACAGTGTTATGTTATACTTACAACATGATTTTTGTATCATTTTTAAAATCAAACATACATTATATACAGCCTCACTACTGACTCAGAATATAGTGATACTGTGGCACCTAGTGCAATGGTGAATCCTGATCTGGTGATCAGGTCTAGAGGAATGGTACAAAGCAGCGTTGTGTACCCATCCACTAGACTTAACCTTGGTCAGGATTTGCCACTGACCTGGTGGCAGAAACCTGTGCTAGTTGCTGTTCTTAGTCCCCGTGATGAGTTTGCAAACTTTTGGGTACACCTATGTCTTTGTTAGCTACAGTTACTAGCTGATCTGTACTACATTGCAGAAAATAATAAACAAATGGATTAAGATGCATTGCTGTGTACACTGTGACGGTTTTCTAGCATTGGGATAGTGAAATACTGGCGGTTACAACAAATTAGACAGCTTTGATGAGAGGGAAGGGGATAAATATATACAGAATTTTGGCTGAGAAACCTCAATTGAAGACTCAGAAGTAGAAGTATAACATGGAGGTAAGTTGTGAGGTGGTTGGAACTTACTTACAGTGAGTAAAATTTTTATCTTGGGTACTAGCAGTATTGAGCCTTCAGTTTCTACTGCTGTAAACATTTCTGATAATATGTTGTAAATCAGTTGGTGGTGTAATTTGAGGTCTTAGTCTAACGTAACTGTGAATAAGAACGTCAGTGTCTCTGTTTTGTAGAATGAGGTGACAAGAGGAGACATAGAGTCCCTTTGCTCACATGGAAATGTGGCCAAGCTGAGAGAATTGTTACTCTCTAGACTGAAGTTTGGAACAGCAGGATTACGTGGTCAGATGGGACCTGGCTACTCACAAATGAATGACCTGGTCATCATTCAGACGGTTCAGGGACTGGCAGTTTATCTTGAAGAAGCACTGAAAGATGTGATTCACAAGAATGGTGTGATTGTTGGCTATGATGGCAGACATAACAGTAGGAGGTAAGTTGTAGAAAGTTTTCATTGATAAGTGTATGACTCATTATTAGGTACATAAAGGGATTCACTTACCAAACAGTTCTGGAGGTGTAATCAAGGGGCTGTGTGTCTACTGTAGATTGTGTGGGTGCATGACTGAGACTTGCCATGTGAAGTGGGTCCCTTGTCACCACAACATGACACATGGAGGTGATGGTCCAGATAAGGAGGGAAGCAGTGAATATATTGAAGAAGCAGTTGTGGATAGCATGTAACAGGTTTCCCTGCTGCTTGTGGGTGCTGGAAGAGGCTAACAGCTCTTAACCATAAAAAAACAGCATGTTGCAAAATTTTATACAGAGCCTCAGTCTTGAATCCATTCTGTGGAATGACCAGTTCAGTAGCAAATGAACATGCGATTTGGAACTTGGAATGTGAGGACACTCTGTAGGTTAGGTCCACTGAAAGTAGTTGCAAGAGAACTGACACAGTATAGATTAGGTTTAGTGGGAGTGCATGGGGCAGATGGGACAAGGGTGGCACTGAATGACCACACAGTTATACTTCTTTGTATTGGAAAGGTTATGAGAATCATCAGTTAGGGACAGGATTTTTTATATGTGAGAGTTTGTTAATGATAGGATGTCATATATAATACCAAAGGGTCAGTAGTATCATATTGTTATTTTGAATATCTATATTCCAAATGAGGATACAAATTATGATACAAAGTACAATCTGTATGAGCTATTGAGCAAGTTGTAAGTACCACATGGATATTTTGTTAGGGGATTTCAGAGCATAATAAAGGATAAATGATATTTTCACACCTTGAAAAATCCCAGTGGCTCCATTGGGAATCAAACCTACGACCTTTCGGCTTGTAGTGCAGTACCTCAACCAACAGCACCACTGTGTACCCCTCCCGGCCACTAAGGAAGCACCTATTTTGTGAGTGACAGCAACATAAGTATGTGAGTTAAATGTTGGACAGATCAACTAACAATTCAGACGTTGAGGAACTATGTTGTACTGTATGCAAGGCACATTACAGACAGTGACAAGAGAAGTGTTCTTATATATTGTCCCTCTTGAGAATGCTGCTGCACATGGGTATTTGCTAGTTGTTCAAATAAACTTCAAACATATGATGTCTCTTAAAATCATCTGATTGGCACTCAGGATGATGGCACTGCCAGTATGGTAGGTGTATAAAATGGCTTTGTGAAGAATATTCACAAAATAATGGGTCGTCTGATGGGTACTCACTGCACTGCACACAGGATACATGTGTGCTGACCACCATGAAGAACTGAAATGCTCTGATGATTGTAGATCCTGTTGTAAAAGAGATGTACAAATTTTATCAGTGTTCACCAAAGAGGAGGAACTAGCTAAAGGAGTAATAGAAACTCTAGAGGAGCAAATCCTGAAATTCCAGTACCTGCATGCTGGGAAATGGGTTGCAAGCCGAGCAGGAACTGTAGCTGCCACAGTTTGGAAATGTGTTATTTTTCATGTGGAAAGTAGTGCTCCAGAGAAACATATGCTGGTGCAGTGGTCAAGTGACTTTTAAGAAAACTGAAAGATTTTAAATTTTTTCACAAGCTACATTTTCTTCTGGATTTTCTTGATTCTCTGTAGGACCTGTCTTTGCTTCAAAAGCAAGATCTCTTCATTGGCAGTGTTCAGTTATAGGCTGAAAATGCTGTGATAAGTAGTGCTGATGTTGGACTTGCAGAAGTGACTTTCCGGGGTGACTGTTTGTCATAGCTGTGACAGTTATGTGGAAGTGTATAATTAACCTTTTTCGTACTGGGGTGGGTGTTTAAACTTTAGTGCATGGTTTATGAAAAACATATTATTTGAACAAAAAAAGATAAAATTGTTAAATAAATGGCATTTGCGAAAAATAAAACAAATTATGTAGCATGTCTGAAAAATGCAGTAAATTTCCTTGTTGCCTAAATATATAAAATTAATTTTTGTGGGTGTTTTGCTACATGTGTTTGTGTATGTGCATACAGGTCTTTAAAAGGTTAATAATCAAGTACTAGAAGTCATCTTGTATACCCAGCCATCTCCACATGCACATGTGGCTCATTTTGGTATGATATTGAAAGCCAGCATAAGCTGTATGTGCATGTGGAGATGGCTGGGCATGCAACAGAAAGACGATGTATGTTTCTAGTCTGGCTTCTAAAAATTTTGCAGGGGGCTTCAATTGAGATTACAGCAAATTTGTTGAGCCCAGCAAATGCCATTTCCACTGTATTAAATTCTGGCTGCTGGCACTGTAGTAGTACAGCATTTGAATTTCCCACTGCCAGAAGATAAGGTTTCAAATGATCAGGTAAATGGCTGAATTTGTGGGTTTGATTTTCTAATAACTTTCAGATGGGCTGAGTTGACTGCCACTGTTCTAGTGAACCGTAACATTCCTGTGCGCTTATTCTCAAAGGTGTGTCCAACTCCATTTGTGCCATTTGGTGTGCTGCACTATGAATGTGCAGCTGGTGTAATGGTGACAGCATCACACAATCCAAAGGAAGACAATGGGTTCAAAGTTTACTGGCAGAATGGTGCTCAGGTCAGTTGCCAGTATTAAACACGGTGTAATCAATGATACATATTTATTTTGGTAACACAGACTATTAGGATGACAAAACTGTGGAAGGTGAGATGGACAGGGCATGTTGCATGATGAAAGAGATCAGAAACGTGTGTACAGTTTTGGTTGGAAAACATGAAGTAAGACTTCTTCAAAGACCAAAGCATAGGTGGCAGGATGATGTTAACATTGATTTTAAGGGAATGGATCTTAAGTGGACTGCGTCCATTTGGTTCAGTTGGATAGTGTCCAGTGGAAGATACTGTGCCATGCTTATGAACCTTCAGTTCCTGCTGAGTGGTCAAATGACTGTCAGTGCATGATTTGAGGGCCACAGCATTGTTGGTGGAGATTAGTCTTATGGGATATGACACCATATCAACTGGTAATTAGTTAGTGATATTTGGGAGGAGCTTGGTGCCTCAATTTTCATGGTAGTCCAACATGAGTAAGGTGGAAGGAAGAAATTTTAGAGTGAAGGAGTGGGTTAGGCAAAGAGTTTAGTAAGGCAATAGAAGAAGTAGGTAGAACTTGCTAAACGAAAGGAGAGTGAAAATGAAGTGGAACAAGCATGTGAAGGAGCTAAAGGAAAAGGAGAAATGAAGAAAATGATCTTGGGTGTGTCAGTCTAAAAAAGGGCCCATAATATTAGAGCTCAGCTTCAAGTAATCTTGAGTTGGGACAGTTATACACTCTTGTATTCATGCCTTGTCAGTATTGATTTTAGAAACGTGACACATATTAAAGTAGTTATATAGTTTTAAGTAATATGAATTGGGCAGTAACAACTCATGAAAATGTTTTGTCAAGATTACTACATCCTGAGGCCATTTGAGTATTATATATTCTTTGCCAACTTATTTTTGTATGTAAAATACAGTCTTTCAGAATTGTGTGAAATTTGAGCTTTTCGCAGTGGTAAGTGTTGGTATTACAATCTTGTTGGGCGTGACACCATGACATTCATTACGTAACTACACCTAACGGTGTTACTGAGGAAGATAGTGCCTCCATTTTCAAGGCCATCAGGCAGTATGTTCCTCTAAAACTCCAACCTGTCTACCAGACTACCTGGAGTTACATGCCAAAAGAATGTAGTCTTAATTTTCATATTGGTATATTGTGAAATGTTTGATGTGCGTTAATTTTAATATGATACTTCACTTGCACTGCTGTTTGATTTGTAATCACTTCTATTCAGATAATTCCACCACATGACAAAGGCATTGAAAGTGCAATTCTGAACAACTTGTGTCCATGGGAAAATTCATGGAACACATCCATCCTAGCCTCCAGTAACCTTCTAAGCGATCCACTTCAGGAAACAAAGGGCTTCTATATGAAAAACCTTGGACAGGATGTATTGCAGCAAAAGTTGAATCAGGATTGTCACATTAACTTTACATACACTGCAATGCATGGTGTCGGATATGTGTACATGGAAGAAGCATTCAGAACTGCAAAGTTTAAGGTACAGACACTCCATATTAAATCATTTACCACAATATTTCCTGTTACATCCTCCCGTGTTGCATACATGCTAATTCTGTATGTGGCAGGGGAGTTAAATCCCTTACAGATATGCACCAAGGGAATGTCCTCTCAGGATTTTTTATTTTTGTTCAAATAATTTTGTTTAGAGGCTGCTACAGTATGACAGAAAACTTATCAGTGGTAAAAAAAAGGATTGCAATGAGCTATAATTCTATTTAGGTGTGTCTGCTTTTATTTTAATAATAATGGAAGTACTCTTATGAATTCTGTCAAAAATGAACAAAAGCATGTAAAGAAAACCAAACATTATTCAATGATTTCTGGAAATGCAGGCAACTGGCAGTTGTGACACAGCCCAAAACTAAAATTTCCATAAGGTATAAATATACCTGCAAGGCAATATTTTTTAGATTCTCACTACCCCTGCCACAGTGCATGAAGGCAAAGTGCTCCTTAGGGTACATGATTTCTGTTTACAGTGTACCCAAAGGGAAAGATGATACATGCAGAATACTGGCTTTAGAAATACTGCACATAAGTCTTCTTCGGTATCATTACAAGTACACAGCACTGTGAAACTGAAATTCTTCATAGAACATTTGCTGTGCTTTATGGCCAAGCTTTTATGCTGTAGATATTCAGGGACTGAATGTGTATTGCATTTATTGTTCTATCTAGAAGGTTTAAGTCACAATGTAAATTCCTATGGCAAAATATCAGTACTACAAAAACTCTTTTAACACACAATTTTTTCAAAATTACACTTCATATGTTGCTGTTGGAAAGTGTGTATTGATCTGTTTGTTAATACAAACATTTTCAGCCATTTGTTACTGTAGAAGAACAGAGAGATCCAGATCCAGAATTTCCGACAGTAAGATTTCCAAATCCTGAAGAAGGAAGGAGTGCTCTTGACCTGTCTATAAAGACAGCCGAGAATAATAACTCAACAGTTATCTTGGCAAATGATCCTGATGCAGACCGATTAGCAGTGGCAGAAAAACAGTCTAAACAGTGAGTTGTGTAGAGAGTATTTACAGGTAGAATTCTGAAAGCATCTGCTAGTTGTAACTCTGAATAAACACAACCACCTACAGAAGTGTACTGCTACTCTTTCAAAAGGTAATGTTGGTCTTATATTATGAAAAATGATATTTTGCAATTAAACTTGTAGAAGCAATGAAATTACAATAAGCTTCATTATGCAGTTGCAAGTTTGGTAATAATTCAGCATCATCCTGGCTTAGGCCTAATCATTCACATGTGGTATATGGATATATCCACAAAGTTCCCCTCCCTCTGACAAGAAAAACATGTGAGATCAAATTTACCACTACATTTTTTCACTAAAATTGCTAAATTTTTACCATATGTGACTAGCGTATGACCTACCACCAGCAGCAAGCTTTTTTCACACCAGATGGCAGTGTATTAAGAATTTAAACATAAAATTCGCTGACAAAGTATATGGTATCGTCAAGAAGTTCCAAGAATTAAGTTGTGTTGAGATAACCATGCTTCCTGTTTGTGTGGGTGGGAAGGAGTTTGCAGTGTAGACTTGCATTATATGTGGAGAAAGTTGGAACAATTTGAGACATATTAACGTGCTGCAGTCAGCCATGGAATGGAATTAGCCTCTGCTGTGCATGTGGTGCACCATGAATTTGTTTCTGTAAGATGAAGAGTGAATTATGCTCTGCAGACTGAAGTTCTGAAGTGTTATAGGGATGTCATTTGGTCGAAAAGGCCAGAAAGATGGAGAAACAGTTGTGTCTTGCACCATAACAGCACACCTTGTCTCCCTTATGGTACAGCGGTTTTTGGTGAAGAAGCAAATTACAGCCATCCCCTGGCCCCCATATGCTCCAGATCTCACTCATTGAGATTTCTGGCTCTTCCAATGTGCAAAATTGGCTCAAAGGTCATGATCTTAGTCTTTGTCATGACATCTTTCACAGGTGGGAATGTTCACTGTTCCCTGTTTGAATAGGGTCCCTGCAAGAGACTCGCAGTCCTGTTATTTGCTTCAGCTGGGTTCTGTTCATTTCAGATTGTGTTAAATTATGAAATATCAGTAACTGAATATTAGAAGTTAGTCTTGGTTTTCAATTGTTTCAGGGATAATGGGTGGTATATATTTTCTGGTAATGAACTGGGAGCTCTTCTGGGCTGGTGGTCCTGGTATAGCTATTGTCAGCATAACCCTGATGAAGATCGATCCCAGCTGTATATGATGGCTAGCACAGTCTCCTCCAAGTTCCTTAAGACTATGGCGACTGCTGAAGGCTTCAACTTCACTGTATGTTTTTTACAACAGTCTGCTCTAAAGTTTATAGCACAGATATGATTTCTTCTCACAGCAAAGACTTAGATTTCTTTAATGTTGTGGCAGTAACAGAGCAAGTCTAGTGTCTGAAATGTATTTCAGTGCTTCTGTGGCCCATTAGGTCAGTTACATTTGATATGTAACTTAACTCAGGGGTGCACAAGTTTTCCATAAATCTAGGAGAAGCCCCAAAATTCTGGGCACCAGAAGGGTTACACGAAGCAAGTTACATACTGAGGACCCACCAATATTAGGCACCACATACAAAATTTAGTCACCTTGACAACCTGACATATGGGATTTTTGCATCCCTGGTTTACAGTAATTGAACTATGGGGTTGTGAATTCACTCAGATATTCTTAATGTTGATAATGTGTGGAGATTCTTACACTGTCCTCAAAGAACTGTGTTGCTGCCTCCTTGTTCAGGGTTAAAGTGAGTAAGGAGTGGATTATTTAGGTTTTATGCATGTGTACACACACACACACACACACACACACACACACACACACACACACACACACACACACACACACACTCACACACACACACACACACACACACACACACACACACACACACACACA